>JBAMJR010000099.1:2867500-3246627 GCA_038501785.1 Myoxocephalus aenaeus
TGTGTGTGTGTTTATAGTGTGTGTCTGCGTGAAACACAGCTATGTGGAGTGGAGTCTGGTTACAATCCAGCAAAGGGAACACCTCACTGCCCTGTCCGTCAACATGTTTCCATGAGTGTGTGTGTGTGATGCAGTAAGACCTTCTTAGGCTATAAGAGCAAGAGGGAAAGACCGACAGAGAGAGCCAAGAAAATAGATTGAAAAAGAGTGATTGATGGGAAATGTGAGAGTGAATTAATGGGGGGAGGGGGCAACCAAGAAGGTAGAGACTGAAAAGGTAAGACTGAAAAGTATGCGAGTAAGAGAGAGAGAGAGAGAGAGAGAGAGAGAGAGAGAGAGAGAGAGAGATGCCAAGAGGCTGCATGCTTTCCTCGCTTTCACCCCATTACTCATCCATGCTCTCACCGTCTAACCCCGACTCTCTAGTCTCTCTCCCCCACTCTTTCCTAGTCTCTCTTCTGTTTTTTAGTCTGAATGCATGAAAAACTGGAGGTTTAAGATGCATTCAGGAACCAATCTACCACACAGTGTTTCTGCATATGGACACTGTGTGTGTTTGCTTTTTTTTTTTACTTTAAGTGACCAAACAAAAAGCATTTGACTTCTGGTGCAAATCATCCTTGGGAATCAGCAGAGGGTGCTGTATTTATAATAAAACTCTGTAATTCACTTGCTACCAACTCTATTGCTCAATTTATCAATTGTTCAGACCAAAAATATGAAGTTTTCAGGAGGAAAGGTAATGTCTTCACTAGTGAAGTATCTGGCAACAACTCGAGATGTCTGCAGGTTGGGAAAAAAGTGGAGACCGACAGTAAATGTCTTGAAATCTGTAAAAAAAAAAAAAAATATTGTAACATCAAGGTCTCCAAAGAAAGGCGAATTATCATTATTATTATGTTGTAATTCCTCCTGACATTTACTTGATGAATCTTGCAGGGGCATTGAAGCTGGTGTTGCAAATTTGAATGCGATTGTATGCAATTCATGCGACACGTTTCCTTCAAAACTGCCACTGACCCACTTCAACACAAAATCCTGGGTTTATTCATAGCCACTGTGTTTGTTAGTTAAGCTAGATGCTTTGTTCGACTGCTTTTTCAATGGCAGGTCAAATATACAGACACCATAATTTTTTCATTTTATTTCTTTGTCTCAACGTCTCTTCTCTGGTGTTGAACAAGGCAACACTCCCAATACACAACTAATGATGCCTTCACCACCCTCTGTGCACTGCACGTGGCCGGCCGCCTCACTTGACTAATAGAGATCAGCTCTCTATCCATCTTTCAGCAACTTCACTGACTTATTAACAGCAGCAAACAGAACTTTTCAACTTTCAACACAAGACCAGCATCACGCACCAAACCGCAGCAGCTGGAGGAGCAGGAGAGGGAAAAAAACAAGAGGCGGTGGAGTGGGAGAGATGCTCTTGCAGGCTATTGTGTTTCGGGGAACCAGAACAGACCTGATCTTATATAAATGCAGTGTGAGGCAACACACATCAGTGTGCAGCATCTCAGACACCGTTTAGCAGCTTGCTTTTATAATCAACAGCTGCTGAAATGAATGATGTTGTCGGTTACTTACAGGTGTTGCTATGCACTAAAATGAGAGCTTACAAAATGTTTTGTTTTCACTGAACAAGGAAGGGCCATAATTCAATGTACCAACTATGCTGAACAGAGTTTTGGTGAGAAGGTCAGTGCCCTATTTAGCTCTCAGAATAAAACTGGTTATGTTTTGCTTGGCCATAAAGTTAAACTAGTTATGTTTCGAGAACTCAATATAGTGGCCGTTCATTAAGGGTGTGACGTGGTTTTGTAATGAATGACTTTCATCTCTGAAAATACACTGTACCTTGATGTCAAAGTTGCAGTCAAAGCGCTTGATGAGGACGATGAAGGCGCCCGTCATGTTGTCCCTCGGAGGGGGCTCGATGGGCTCGCACGCATTTTCTGGTCGCGCACCAATCAGGAAGCCCTGTGAGAATGACAATATCAGATATGACATGGTGAAGGAAATACATCAATGGCTTAAATCCAAGTTACCCAGGACATCAAACAAATGCCAATCAAGAGTCATTTAAAAAAATTATATGTTGATTATCTATGGAAAGCATTATCTAGCACCACAAATCAATGATACGACACATTTGAAATGTATTATGCTACTTGCATAAAGAGCAGTCTTTGTTTGACAAACTAAACAACTCTTTAGTTAAAATGTTTGTGTCATGTGTTTTGCAGACAAAAAACTAGGAAAAAAAAAGATCAGTAATAACTGAAACTGAATTACTGTAAAGCAAGGTCATTTCTTTGTCAGAAATATACTAGTTACTCAATCCTGTATGAGAGCGTGTGTCAATAAATACAGTTTTAATGAAGGGCACTTTGACACAAATTCATGCCTGCAGATTCAAAGTGACATTAATGGTCATTATCTTACTTTCTCACACCTCTGAAGGAGCATTGGTATATCTAAACAAGGAAAAATCACAAGCCGCAAATTATTTAAAAAAAATCACCATCTCACAATGTGATAAATGACAGTGGCTTCATATGAGCATGACCAGTTATCAGCACTGAGGTGCATGATATGTCTTCTGGGTTTCTAAGAACTTTAGTGAGGAAATAGCAGTCCAATGTATGGTCACACTGTTTTGTCAGATTGTCAGATTAAAATGCTGATTTAGGGACAATGCTTAGTGAGCCTGTGCCCCATAAAAGAGGCTAAAGACAACACAGTTACATCCCAATATCCAGTGTCCAGTGTCAGCTCCATGACCCAAAGTCTGGGCAGCGCCATCTCTGTTCAACTGCTGCTTCCAGATTACCAACATCCATCAAAACAATCCTGAAGAAAATTACAATTAAAAACGCTGAGACGCAGCCTGCTGCAGCCCCAGATGCAACACTGGCAAATCAAACATACATTGAAGATGGTAATGCATGCATAATTAAGACATAACTTTCCACTGGAGTGAAGAATATCACTGGCACACAAAAATGGTGTGTGTGTAAGCCTTCAAGACAGCTGGCGTCCTCAGTTTGGACCTTGCATTTCCCATCTCTCTTTCTCTCTCTCTGCTACTTCCTGTCTTAGTCCCATTTCCAGCAACAGCTTTTGAAGTGACTGATGAGACGGCGATAGTAAGAAGAGAGAGAGGGTTAGACAGAGAGGCTGACAGAGTGACAAAGGGAAGGAGAACAAAGGCCGAAAACCGAAAAAGATACAAATATGGAGGCAGAGAACCACTGAAATGCAGACAAAAGAGCAGAGCCAAAAGGAAAAGAAGATGGAGAAAGACAAAAATAGAACGGTGAAGGAAAAAAAGGCAAATAGTCAGAAAAGAGAAGATAAATAAAAAAATAAATGATGAAAGGAAAATAGACAGGAGAAGAGGAGGGAGGGACCTGATATGATATACATTTCTAAACCTCTGCTGCTCTTATGCAAGTGTAACTCACACCACTGCGTGCGTGCGTGCGTGTCAGCGGCAGGGTGGTGGACAGGAAGTGTGGACTGCTGTGGAGCTCTGCCAGCCACTTTCAACTCTCTCTCTATATTAAAGCCAACACACACAAAAAACAGCCCGTAGAGTCAGCACTTTCTCACACTCTCTCTCTCGCGCTCTCACACACACACACACACACACACACACACACACACACACACACACACACACACACACACACACACACACACACACAGACAGACACAGAGAGAGACAGAGACAGAGAGAGAGAAAGGCAAGCTGATTCGGTGTGTGTGCATCTGCCCGGCTGCCACACTGCAGCTGATCCACATATGGAAAATGGCCACAGTGACACATCACATTTGTTCACAATTCGAGCCAAGCTACACAACAAAGGGAGTCAAAGTTGCTGACTGAACTCAACGGTTTTAAGCCAACATTGATAAGAGCTGACGTATGAAAGGTCAAGTTTGGGGGTCAGGGAGATCTGTGAAATCATCACATCAGGGCGAGCAAACATGAGGGAATCACCCATTGCCGTCACCTCTGGGTGCCGCCTCCAGTGCAGCCCTGCCTTGCTGTTAAATGACATCACTGTGCCACTGCCTCACATTCCTTCTACCGGTTTTTGAAACCACTGCAAGAGCGCCCTCTGTTGGGTAGAAAAACATATACAAAAAAAACTAAGAACTGCAGAGAGGCCAGTGGAAAAACAGGAAATAACTGGGGAAGGAGGGGAAATCCTGAAAACCTTGACTGAAAAGAGATGTAGATAAATTGCTGTCTGTGCACATTTGAGCACCACAAGACTGTAATACCACTTTAAGCTGATTATATATATAGTCAGACTCCAAGATGGGTTACATGGGACTTTGTTTTTATGTTACAATATTTATATTTCAATTATCACGTAGTGATGCCTTTACTGCGAATATGAGGTTCTGCGGTCTGCATAAGCCTGGACGAATTGTACCTGTTCTCTATGAAATTGGCAGTTTTTTTAGACCGGCTGGTTAGTGATGCAGTTCCTATCTGTCACAAGTTATTGTAGCAAGGGATACACTAATCAAACCATTTTCCTCTCCAAATACCACATCAGATACCAAAACTTGAACAATACGCTGTTTTGCTCTTATTTTCCTAAATTTAACATCTGTATACCAGTTAACATGACACAATAGGATGCTGTGACTTGACAATTGACTGAGTGACAAATAAAGTGTATTTTATCTGGATCAGTCATGCCATGGCAATACCCTGTATTCTTTTCACATCTTTAGCCATTTTCCCGAAGTAAACATTTTGAGATAAATTGTACAAGTTACTCCAATGTCACCAAGCGGACACCAATAGTGAGCCTTCAGTTAATCATCGAGGCTACAGCTGTTTTTTTGTTTTTCTTCTGGCTACACTGGTTAAGAGAAGACTGAATTAGCTATAAGTAAAAAAGTGTTTCTCTTCATATTCGAGAGAAACATGTGGAAATCAGAAAATCCAAACACTTAAGTAAGACATCCCTTGCTGCTTCTTTTGGGTCTTAAAGCTCGACTCCAACCGGACAAAATAATAATATTCAGACAATAAAGAGAATCAGTGTAAAATAAGTTAAGCTACAAATATCCTTTTATTTCTTTTCGAGTCTCCTGTTCCACTAATCCAATGCAAAAAGTGCTGACAGACTAAGAGGGATTTTCTGTTGTTGCAGAGTTCAAGCGGGAAGAGGGGATTTCTCTGGTGGACTATTCCAAATTATTGCACAGTGATCACACGTAATCCTGTCACTAACAATCTCACTATAGGGCTTGTTTGCAGATTTGCTCTGGGTTCAGATTGTGAAATAATAGAGGAATTAATAACTCGCTCTAGCCTGACAGGGGCTTCCTGTAAGGAGATTAAAGTTTGTGTGACTCCACACTCACATTCAATGATGTTCAGACCACCTCCTCCTCCTCCTCCCTCCCCTGCAGTTTAAACCTGCAAATAATGTGGGTTTGTTTCTGGGTCACATTCTAGACTGGCTGAGACAATGTGAGTGTGGAAAGGAAACAAGATGTAACTCCATCAAAAGAACAAGAGAACGACTGAGTAAGGCAGCTAGTTGGACTTGCTTTAAGTTAATCATTGTAAACGTACAGTGAGTCTCTGACGGAAACCAACTGCTGTAAAACATCTACGATCACTTCATTACATTTTACCAGAAGCAGGCACAAGAGAAATGACTCATGCAGGAGCATTTAGGAACCTCATTAGTGCTTCATCTCCATAACAAACCATTGATGAAACAAAGAAAAAACCTCATATCTTCCTTTCAGAGTCAACATTTCACTGCTTGCGTGTTTGACACAGGCTATGAGCATGTTTAAGCAGACAACTATCCACATATAAAGCTTTATGAGAGCTTGTATTTCCTTTCAAAGCTTTTCATTCTCACACTTAAGTCACATGACATCTGAGCTAGATCATTTACTGACCCACTGCTGCGGTGAAAAGCTAAGAAGAAGCTACGAAGTCAACCTTTGAGTTTGAATTATTTTGTTAAAAGAGTCCTTAGTTCATCTAACCTGCATGTCTTTTAAAATGAGGGAGGAAACGCACTCAAGCACAGTGGAAATAAGCAGAAATACTTGACATAATTATCCACTAACAATTTGCAGCCTCCTCGTGTGCAATGTTTCCATCTTTTGCTGAACATGCGATACTCGAGGCAAGATGCGACATGGAAGGAGTGTTTCGTGCCACCTCTTTATACACCAACAACTTCAATCAAATGCATCTCAATTTTAAATTAGAGGAAATAACTGGCGATGTTCGTGCAAAATCTTTTTTTTCCTCAACTGACGGGAGGAAGTCCATCCTGCTGCATAATAAGTCAGACATTCAGAAATATCTTGAAGCAGTATTAGAAGTAAGTAAATGTGATTTCTGGACAAGCACTCACATACACACCTGGCTTCAATGGTACACAGAAATCAATATATTTATATTTGTACATATTATAAATTTTTCACTTTCACATAGTTTCCAGGGTGTGCTTAAGAGACTGCACAATCCCAAACTCAAAGACTTTCCAAAGGAAACACAAGCATTTCTTCTCAGCCTATGATTGTGGAAGTGGAAGTGGGCACATAAATGGAATAAAAACAAAAAGCTATGTGGTGTGTCGAGAATTTGCTGACAAAAGGGAACTTGGTTATTTTAAGACTGGTATTGATTCTTCGCCAGGGTCACATCTGTATAAAAATGGACGATGCTGAACCGTGTGTACAGTTTGAAGCCGTGGATATGTCTCTGCAGCAATGTTACAAAAACTATTTCCTTTACTTAAAGTGGAAAGTGACAAAGAATATTCATTCAAGCACTGTGATAGTTTTAGATAGGTACTTTGTGCCACTTTATACTTCTATACAACCTAATTTCAGATGGCAATGCTGCATTTTTTTACTCTATCTTTATGCAATGGCTGTGCAGTAGTTATTTTGTTTGTAAATCTTTAAATGTATGGATGTAGCAAAAATGTCATGCTTTACAAATAAAATGTTCTCACTAGGGCTGCAACAACGAATGTGTTGGCAACGAATTTCATTATCGATTCGTTGTGTCGCGCGATTATTACGCCAGTCAATAAGTCACGGAGGAAAAAAAGCGTTTCTGAGATTGGAGTGAGACGAGGAGAAAAGTTTAGGTCGTGATCATCTCAAAAATAGAACATCTTTGATGTGTCGAGTCTTGGCTAATCAGCGTTAAGATGTCGACAGCGTCTTCATTTCCCTCAAACTTGTTTTTAATGGAAGCTAGTCGGCTTGCTATCACATTAGCTAACGTGTTTGGGTTGTGTGTTGTCGTTAAAGTGACTTTATGTTCCGTTACAGTTCAGTCTTGCTTGTAAAAAAACGTAACGTGATGAAACAAGCCGTTTTTTTAAATTATTTTTACTCAAAGTAGAATGAATTAAATCACGTAGTTGGGCTTAGACAACAACGTGATGTCGTGGTCGTAAGAGACCCAGAATGAAAGAGTTTCAGGAAGAGGACGCTCTATATGCAGCGCAGCTTGATGCAGGGCTGAGATGAAGTGGTCAAAACAGACGTGAGAGGAGCAGTGCAGCTTCCCACTGTCCAGTGTTTCATACATATTGATACAGCAGGGTATGTAAATGCAGCCTCTGCTCCAAGGAGATCAATTACAGTAAAAAATGCTCACATTTAGCAGATGTAAAGCATACATGTGTATGTTTTTAGTGTTAATCCATTTATTTATTTTTATTAACAGCTCAGGGATGTTCAAGGAGCAACCTGTTTGTGCTTTCTGAAGATGTTTTGCACTGTCAGTTCTGTTTTTGAATAAAGGGTTGGAAATTAATGCTTTTTTGATTTTTTATCTGATTCATCGATTAATGTAAAAAATAATCAACCGAATAATCGATTATTAAAATAATCGTTAGTTGCAGCCCTAGTTCTCACCCCTAAATTTTTATTTCTACATACAAATTACTAATGTATTGCATCACTACATCAAAAGCGGAAACAGACTTTGGGAAGGAGACAGGTCATAAATAGGTTTGTGACCAAAGAGGAGCACCGACTCTCAGTTTTAATGTGGCAAACTTATTTTGTATTCATCAGTCGTGCTTTTAAGTCAACAGTTTGATGTTGCCCAATTTCTCCTACAATAATAATAACTGTGATCTCCAAATTCAAGCTACTCATACGTGCACCTCAGATATGAAACAAAGCATAACTGTTGCACACTGTAGGTGTACACGGGCCCAGCTTTGCGACTCGGGAGGGGGCGACTGTAAACAGCCCCAGTTGTGTAAGAGGAAACAGGGAGGGCTCTGTTGGTAGCCTCGTTCCCTGTAGGGAAACGTCCGAAAGTAAACAGGCTTGTGCTGCCTTGTGATGCCAGAGGTTTCTCCAGGCATCATACAACTGCAGAACTGCAAGGCATATTGCAACATATTAAATGAGTGTGCCTCATAATAACTAAAAACTTTACCCAAATCTCTCAATGTACAGTGTGACTTAACAGCATAAGCACATTACATGTTCCAAAATTACCTACTTGGGAAAATCGGTAAACGTTATGAGGCCTTGCCGACCGTGTGCCATTTGAAGGAGTTTTTGTTCCTCTTTCCTCATCGTGTGTGAATTTGTGAAACAATTGCACAATTAGTCGGTGGGGACATGCATGTTAAAAGAGGTTAAATATGTATTTCTGAGTCCTGAAAACTCACAGAATCTACAGGGGTCAGTTCTCATCTGAACAGCAGTTACAAATAGTGCAGGTAAAAATAAAAAGGACGTTGTGGTGGGGAGAAGGAAAGTGAAACGGCATCAGACAAAGAGCGAGTGCACTCTCCATTAAGTATCATCATTCCGCTTGTCCAGTACAGAAGACGGGAAGTTCTTCTCTACTCCTTCTTAACTCGTGGTAATGTTGACGATAATGTGGGCATCCTCTTACATTACAATCCTGCTGAGTGCAGCTATAAATCACAGCTGAAACGCTCGTCTCTGTACCGAGCTCACTCAGACAGACAGACACGGGCTGGGCAGAGCAGGGTGCTTTAAAAAGGGGACTGAGCAGAGCCCTCAGGGACGAGAGCCCATGTCTGCATGGCACACAGACTCAGCGCCCGGCTAGACAGCAGTAGTGAAAAATAAGACACAGAGATTAGATGAGAATGTAAGACAGAGAGCCGGTGACACAGACAGGCATAATTGTTCCGCTTTCACAATGCAGAATCTTACATAATGTGCTCAAACACACTCAGCGGGCAACATGACAGTGTGCCGTAATCCCTGCTGTTTGCCGGGTGACACTTCATTCACAGCAGCCTACCTCTGGTGAGGCCCATATCAACCAACAGGGACACATGTAATACACTAGGGCTGGGACAACATTTTAACCAATTTATTAAACTAATCAATTATTTTGGCTCAGGTAACCTGCTTTTTTTTCCCTTACAGTGCTTTTTCTGAAATTCTAAAACTGTAAAATGTCAGAATTTTTCTAATATTTGATTTTTTTCTTTTTTAAAGAAAGGTGGCATGCTCATTGCTGTCACTTCCCATGACTTTCTTAACAAATAAGACAGTTGCAAACAGGAAATAGAAACACTCTGTGTTCAAACATCCTGTTGTGAGACCAACGCAACCAATCATCTTAACCAGAGGTTTGAGTCGTAAAATATACCACAGGATCACCACTCGTGTGACAAAATTATGCTGCGGGTCTACCACGATGGTATAATCATGCTAAACATAGCATCGCCAAATTCTGATAAGTAGCAGTAATCAGTGTGCAAATGTACTGTACTTAACCTGCACGTACACAAACACAAAACAAGGCTTCAGCTTGCTTCTGTGCCCTAAAAAGCCTTTGAACAACAACAACAACTGGGCTCTTGACTGTGGGAAACGACCACAATGCTCAGTTTAGATAGCAGACATGAATCATCCCTTCTGTTTGTGAGCTTTGTGGATCAAGCAGTGTGCGTGTTGCTGGGGAGGGGGTTAAATACAGAAACCTCACAACAACACACATTGATCACAATCCTCAACACAGAGCAGGAATGTTTGGGAACAGTTTCATTTTAATGTTGTCAAACTTTGATAAAGCTTTATTTAAGTACAACCAGAATGTACTAGAGTGTATTACTTCCCGTGTGTGCTCCTCTGTCATGTTGACGTGTAGCTGGCTCCTGATACACACACATTGACATTTGTATCGACTTGAAATCCATTTTAGTATGGTTTTCAAAATTGAACCTGCTTTCTGCTGCAAACTGGAAAGGTGCACTCAGTACTAATGCTAGCCATGCAAATTATGTTATTTTGCTCACTGCCTGGTACAAATAGGATCTTTTCATTGCACACAAAAAAAGAAATACAGCTTTCTTTTTTATGTTTTCATGGTTGAACTTTAATTCAGTGGAGCAGAGCTGGAAAGTGCAAACATGCCGAAATAAAAATCTATTTAGAGATCATAAAAACCTTGGAATGAACTGTGCAGGTTTGTCATTTAGTCTGGAAAAAAAAAATCATCTGACTAGTTTGTCACACAAACACCTTCTGAACTCACCTTCAGTCCATCGCTAGGTAGCCGATAGCCAAACCGTGCAGGCAGGTCATCAAAGTTATCGGTTTTATTGTCAAATGAGTACTGAAAGACAGAAAAAGAAAAAAAGTTGAATTACTTTTGATTCAAGTTATTATATTATGAAATCACATTGTTGTTGTTCATCTGGAATGGAGGTGTGTTTCTACATGGGTGTAACTGCATTACACTGTCATATTATTGTTGTATGTTTCTTAGTTTAGTCCCTACATGCACTTTGAATTACTCACAGCAGCGATGTCGGCCTCCACGGGCAGCAGGTTGAGGAAGGCGAAGAGCTGAACAGTGAAGATGGTGTAAATCTGTGTGGCCGACAGCATTAGCATTCCCAGGGACAGCAGCATCTTGGCATCACGTTACAACCTCCAGCTGCTCCGCCACTCATAAAGATACACAACCATACAACACACTCACACACACAAATGACCACGCACACTGGCCTGCAGTGGAACCGCTTTACACCGTCTGTTGTTGTCACACCTAGAGGATAAACAAATGTTATGTTTATACACCTGAAGCATTAACTCACATGCGCTGATAAAACAGTGTTGAAATTTCATGCTTTAAATACACAAATTTAAAATGTATGCAGGTGTGATGTTGTGTTTGGGTGTCGGTCATTGTCGGCATGTTAAGAGAAAAGTCCATATTTGGCTCCTCACTCGTAATTTTGTCAAAGTGATTCAGCTGTCAGAGTTGTGGACAGTTTAATGCTATTTTAAGTCGTTTGACCCTTGCCGATTGCTGCGGCAGTGCAATGTCCAAGTCTCAGTCTGTTCCAATCCTGCGTCTGGTCTTTCAATTATCACCCGTCATGTGTAGTACGCCCTTTGGGGGTTAATGTGTCAGGTAATTTAATTTATTGGTAGTTCATCTTGCAGAACAAGTGCTTCTCACTTGTCCTACTTTTTCCATTTGAAGATCCTGCAAAAGCAATATACATTCTTTGGAGACCACAGACAACCACTGAAAAGCACCAAGTTTGCTATCCTGCTGCTAGCTCCTGCGTGATTTCCTGTTTGCATCTGTTATGTTTCGTAACTAGCCAATCGTCTCCTTTAGACTGAAGGGAGCTTCTGGCCTAACATCGCAGCATAAGAGGTACAAGTTCACAAAGTGGAGGGCAGCATGTGATCAGGTCAGGAGAAACCAACAGCTCAGCATTAAACTACTAAAACGGAGTTGTCATGCTGCAAAGGCAAGTCTTGTTTGAGGATTATATGGTTTGTGGAGTACAATTGGAAGAAAACAAAGATGTGTTCTAATTAAATGAATACACTATGGTTGTGAAATGTCCCTTAGTTTATACAATGTATTATGAAATATATTTATACAGCGTCAAAACATCACAGAACACCCATTAAAAAATTGTCAAATGAAAATGCATGTACTCTTTTATAGCCAAAATAGCTATCATCATTAACAAATAACTGTGCCCAAAACTGATATGCCCATCAATAAATCCATTTGTGAAAAATATTTTCTTGTGTCCAGTGAAGTAAAGTTTGAACCCATTTCTTAAAGATCTATTTATTTACCAGCACAAAAATAAAAGACAACATCATCCCAATATTTATATGTTACCAGTGAGAATCAACATTACAAGGTAAATGTAACGTTGGATCATTCAAGAACCATAGAGACACAAAATCAATTGAGGAACTGTAATGTCCATTTTTGGCTGCCCATTACTTTTGCAATATTACAGGTAACCTGCATTTCCACATTTCTGGCAGTTGACATGTTTCTGTTTTGTCTTATAGTATACATCATTACATCGCCCAACCCTAATGTTTATTTGCACTTAATGTCAGTGTCATACCACACGTCATAAACACGTTTTCAAATGACTTGCTCCTCTATTGCTCTCCCTAAGGTTTCTTCCTCTTTTTTTTCTTCTGATTTTGGCCTATACAAAATACATTTAATTGAATTAAATTGTTTCTTGGGTTAATTTTCGATTAAATCAGAAGCTTACATACCAATTATTGTTACATAATATGCACAAACATCTTGGCAGGACAGCGGCATTACATTACACCAAACGTGTTTGACACAGAGGGTCTTCTCAAAGGAATAAACAACAGAGAACCAAAGGGGGAAGTAAAACATCACACTGAACAGATGATGACTAAACACCATATGACAAGCATGCACAACATGTGTCGACACAATGAGGTTATAATTAAACTGCTACATTCACAAACCGGTGTGAGAGGATGAAATAGTTTATGGCAACAACAAAACACAGCCGTCAATATTGTCAACAGTCAACGTTTAACTTTAAACCCCAGATGTCAGCGGCTAACGTTGGGTGACGGTTGCCACACCAAACTGTTTTCACGAATACCGCCCGGCCGGTCGCGTTGAAGTCTGACATTTCCAGATAGCTGCAGCTCTTCGGAGTGCAGTTATACTCCTAAATAAATAAAGTACCTGGTGTTGAGAGCCGTTCCGCTGTGCGGCGAGCCGCAGAAACAGAGCGCCCTGCGCTCGAGTTAGCATGATGCTAATACAGGTAGCTGGTCGGGGTGTCGTGGGTGTTTACCTTAATTTCTGCCCGGAGGTTTATCTTGTCCGGGGATTTGGCTGCTGGCAGGGACATCGCTCTCCTTCACTGTGTGTCGTGTCAAGGAACATTTACAACAGCGAATATTTGTGGGTGGACTTCATCCCGTTTGAACGATGGGTCGGAGAACTGCAACATAAATGTTACAGTTTAATCCCCTCGGCGAGCTTCTTCAACTTCCGCCACATGCACCGAGCTACATTCAGCGTCTGATTGGACGAGCCGTTTGTCAATCATTCAATTCCGGAAGTGACTCCAGACGTAAACATATCCACGTGACTGCACACACAAACATTTGCTGCCTTTTACTGTTGCATGAACGGCCTGAACCGAGCAGTGAGTCTACATTTAATAAAGCTTTATTACAACTGCATTAATGCATTACGAGATGAATAGACTTCATGTACAAACTGTATATTTTATCTGGGAAAAAAGTATATATTCTTTTTCATTAGCACAAATGTTGTCATCCTCCACCCTAAAAAAAGAAGTCTTGAAAACACTTTTTAATCTCTAGCACCCTCTGTAGCAAACGGAGCTCATCTTCTTTTTAGGGCCTAAAAAGAAGATGAGCTCCGTTTGCTACCAACATTGATCATACACAAAGGATACCGATCAATGTTGGTAAATGGTTGCAAACAAAAGATGGACAATAATAAAGTGTATTTATTAGAGTGCTATTACAACTGTGGGGTTCTGCCTGCAATAACACTTGTGTCGATAACAGTTACTTTGTCAAATAAAGCTTAACTAAAATCTAAAGAATTATTATAAGTTCTCAAAATTACAGTATGGATATCTACATTTCTATATCTAGCTGTCATTTGTGTTCTGATTGTTCTTGTGCTTGAAAAAACATAAATCATCATAACTAGCAGGTCTTGAACCTTGAGAAACCAAGTAACTATTTGCTCCAAGCCAAGATTGAACACAACAACTTTGTGGACAGAGTCAGACTTTAAAAGGTCAAATGCAAAGTAGCTGTCCCCTGTAAAACTTCCAGAGAACATTTCAAGCTGTAATGTGCAACCAGTAGGTAGTCCCTTTGTTTCTCACAAAAAGGCAGTGCGAAGAGCTGACGTCAAACTGTTAGAGTTCTTTTCAACTGCGGCCCCACATAAAACAATTCACACGTATTGTATTGTAAGTTATTTTAGAAATAAAATTGTAATACTATGTTCACTAAAATGTTTCAGTTTGCACCTGAGATTTCTTTTCTAAGATTCTGATTCTTGAACCTTTTATCTTGTGATGGTACATGAACAAATATGTTCATGTACTGCAGTTGAGCAGAATAGAATAAAATAGAAACAACTGCCCACTAAACCAATGTCTACAGGCACACAATGTTAGAACAAAATCAATAACTAGAATTAAGATGCTGTATTCTGTTATGAATGGTTAAAACCTTTTTTAATCAGTAAGATATATACAACATCACCTGTATCGCTGTAACGCTTACCTCAGATAATAAGTCTGTTACTGCACCTGCACTTTGCGGCTTTGTGAGTGCAGACACATGTGGTGAGGTCACATTGCTGCTGTAAAAACAGAAGCAGATCAGGCGTACAGATGAGACCAAATCAATAAATAAATGGCAATTGTCACATGCAAAGTAATATTTTATTACATTTCTCAAATGCTGAGATTGATAGGCCTGTATAATGCTGTACTATGATTGTTTTTTTATACTAAATGTCACATGTCTAAGTACAAGTCAGAGAGTGAGTATTAACTTTTCATATTTATTATGTAGTCTTATACCATGGCCAGTTCCTTGTGTGTTGTTTTTTGCTATAGAGCCACCAACATATTTTTACCTTTTTAATCCATTGTATCTGTCTTTCTTGCACTTTGAGATTTTCCTATTCAACATTATTTGATGGTTCAGCCTGAGAATTGAGAAAAATATGTGCCACCTATCAAAGAAACCTTTTCAAAACCCACATTAATTGAATTTAAAAACACCACATCACCAAGCCAACAAGATAAATCAACTTCTGTACACTTGGCATTTGAGACACTTTTTGAAAGCAACTATCCCTTTGTTTTTTGTCAACTTGTTAAATTCCACTATTGAAAGTGGTGTGTTTTCCCCAAACCCTACACACCCAACTCCCCGGCCCCTCCCTACAATGACTTTGCTTCTGACAAACTCACCACACACACTCCTCTGGTCGACCAGAGCGCCACAGAGGAGCCAAACGACTGGAGGACAGTTGTCCCAACCATGAGGGTCTTTATCTGCGTCGAGGGCTCCTGTGAGCCTATTGATGTCCCTTCAGATCAGACTGTGGGGGCCATGAGGCAGATGGTGAAGGTAAAAAAAAATCTACAGTAGTAGCCCAGGGTTAATGGACCTTCATTTTTGTTTGAAATTATTTTTAAAATGTGCCTGATGATTTGAACGTATTGCTGGGAGGAAAAAGAGACAGTTTGATGGATTTATCACATGTTTAGCTATACTGTTGCTTATGGTGAAATACTATGCATTGCACGACTGCTAGTTATCTCTTAGTTATTAGTTATGTTATATGTCAAGAAAAAGCTAAATCTCTCCATTATTGGAGACATTTTTTATTCAGCTCAGACAGAGAAGTGAATGCTGCTACAGACACTGAACATGATCGATCCAGAATTTTGTTTCTTGGTGAGTACTCTGTCCCAGCGCCATACATTTCTACTCTGTCCCCTTCGGTAGGAAAACTTTCTGGTGCAACGCTCAGATGACAAACAGCAGCAGTATCTGGAGCTGAGCTACAGTGGTGCAGCGCTGCAGGACAGCTGGGCTCTGTGCGACGTGGGCATCACAAGAGGCAGTGCCATCCGATGCCTGATAAAGGTATTAAAACATGACAAGGGTTTAGAGATTTGGAGCTGTTTTGGGATTTGCAGTAAATACAATCAGCTTACAATGATGCACATTGAGGGAGGATGCGGAAGTGCATCTTTAGGCCGACACTTCAGAAGCTGTCTATGTTTAACTGTATACAAACAGATGAGTGCAGGGCAGTGTTAGCCTTAAAATACAGTATATAGCAAAATACATTTTTATGCGAACATTTTAAACCTGATGCCACAATTTTGTAATCAGTTCAAATATTTTATAAAAGTGTAATGTCGTCCTCCAACGTTCTAACTTACACACTCACTTATTCTTTGTGAGAATCTAACCCCGAAGACAATTGTTTAATTCATCGACCATTTCACGGTTGCAAACATTCCAAATGTGTCCAAGTTTATTTCCTGTTGCAGTGTATGTGAATGACATACGCTGACAGAAAGTAGACATGGACCCAAACAGTTGCCTAGTAATCCAATTCTGTTGAAACGGCCTATAAGGTCTCTACTCCTGGAGCTGGTGAGTAGTTCTTGCTCAAAAACAGGGTTTATGCTTGCTGCCACCGGAGCTTTAAGCCGGATCTATGTGTTGAGGGACCTGCAGCCCCCTCTCATACTATCACTGAGGACCTTCTCATCTAATACGTCCTTCTTAAAGTCATGAAATTCATGTCTTTGTTTACTATAAACAAAAATACAATACATCGTAAAAAAAAAAAAGAGTCATGTATTAAACAATCTCATTAAATAAGATGTTTAAATGTGACTGACTTTTTGAAGGATTTTTTGGATAAACACAGGGATCCATCTTGTGACTAAAGTATTGTTATTCTTTTGTGTTATTAACTGCAAGGCATTTATAATTATTATAATAATTATTTTTCAGAGTGAACGAAGGCCTGCGATGTGTGTGTTCAATGGTGTGACAGGAGAAACCTTACCAATCATGGGGAGTGAGGCTTTTCTGCACATGTCCGTTGCTAGATTGAAAACTGTGGTTTCCATGCAAAGTGGCCTCCCCGTCAGCACCTTCAGACTGAGCACAGCTGCTGGTGTGCAGCTCTATGACTGCAACCAACTCCAAGACTACGCCATTGAAGAGGGTATGTCCTGCTTATTGTCGATGTGGTTGATGTGTGCATCTTCACAGTGATTGCTGTGCAGCTAAACAAACAACAGTCTAAGAACATTTAATTGATTCAATGGAAAGTTATATATAATGTATTTGCTTCTAAGGTATAGAGAGATGTAAGAGAGCGTCACTTTCACATGGATAAAAAAACAAGTTGCCGTGTTGCACTATATTTTTGAGACTCTTAGTTTTCTGTCCTCTCCAAATCCATGCACAGACAAATTTGAAATAAAAAAAGTATACAAATGGAATAAATTTGATTTATTTTAAAATCCACAAAGTTTTAATTTGTAATTTTTTTTAAATAAAGGCACTACTCTCCGTTTGGACACGTGGGATGGGTGGGGGCAGTTCCTCCGGGGTTGCCTCCTGGGCCACAGATTGACAGTCCAGAGCCACCTCTCAGAAAAGAAGCCAGTAATGAGGTCAGAATTTCCCTACATGAATAAAAGTGTGACATAACTGTTGTTGTGCAATCTATCAAGAGTTAGCATCCAAATTGACACAGAAACGTAAATCTTTATACTTTCTTATCCAGGTTTCAGCTGAAGGTAGCACTCTACATTGCTGCCGCTTTAGGCCACCTAGATCTGGCCGGCTGGCTGCTGGAGAGGGGGATGCATGCTGAGAAACCAGTGGGGGTCCATCCGTACCGCCAGTGGTGCCACCAAACCTCCCACCGAGACACCGGAAAGTGTCCCATCCACACAGCTGCAGAGAACAGCCAGCTTCTCATCCTCAAACTCTTCATCAGCAGAAACCTTTTAACCTTAGCTTGTCTGGACCCTAGTGGTCGGGACCCTTTGAAAGTTGCTATTCAGCATGGTCACAGCAATTGTGTGCGCTACTTAGCCGACAAGCTGTGCTCAGTAGTATCCCTGTCAAACATACGCCTGCCCATGCGCATCTACCTCCAGATAAAACGCTGGGTGAGTTTGGGGAGGAAAAGGGCAGCCTCCAATCGGTGCCAGTACAACAGTGCTGCGTTCAAAGCCAGGGTGGGGGATACGTTGCTGGTGGATGGCTTCAACCAGCCAAATATGTATTCCAAACCCATGAAAGCTGCGACCAAACCAAGTAGAGGAATCAAGGCCAAAGCGTTGCAGCCATTACCTCCCATCCCCAACCTAGTATCACACCTCCCCAGCCTGCAGTCTGTGAGCCCTGGTGACTTCATGCAGATAAAGCATAACCAATATGTCCAAAGCAGAGAAGATGGCTTATTGGATGAAATCTGTAGGGATCATCACAGTTTATGCAAGAGCAAGTTTATACTTCTGCCAATCCCCAGAGAAAGCATTCTCATTCCATCCCATCAGTCAAAATCTTCCCATATTCTGACTGCGTCTCTGGAGTCTATCTCTCACCACTGTGGCCGAACACGAAGAGACAAAGCCATACACTGCTTGTCTGTAGCCAGGTATCCTTTATGCTATACATTGTATGTGAAATAAAAACACATTGTGCTTGCTTTCATAAATGCCATCTTGAGGTTCAGGATCAGTCAGGCAAATGTATTTGACTTACAGTCAAATTATATACACCACACAATTATTTTGGTCCGTAATCCTGTCTGTTACTAGTTGCTAATTTAGGTTTTGTAAGAATGTATTAACTGACCACTTTAACTAGCCAAAGTAAGTTAAAGCTGCTGCATATATCAAGCCATTTCTATAATTACTGCAGCTTCTGTAATGAGACACACAACAAAAGCTGCTGATTATGATGATGGTTAATAACTTATAGAGGTTACTCAAATGCTATACATGACAGCTCTACTCTACTGTGTGTAATGCCTGTTTCTCTTATGCAGTACCTTCACAGAGAAGCCCTGGTTGAAGCAGCTGAGCATAGCACGGACCCTGATCAGGAAGCGTGTTCACACTCCCATCCAGATCTGTCACTCAGCAGCTCAACTGCTCATGGATCTCCCATCACCATTGGCTGCCTGAATAACTGCGAATGACAAAGAATCCTTCAGAGAGACAACTGTGTATCTCAGGCTTAGTGTGTCATTGAAAATGAAACCTCTCAGTCTTTCTGTGCTCAGTCAAATCTCTGCTTTTTATTGCATTTCACAGAAAGAGTGATACACAGACATTATAGATTTATACAAATACAACGACATGCTTTACTTACTCACAGGAAGTGAAAGGATTTATTAATGCACTTTTGTTTTTTGTGTGTTTGTGTTGACAAAAGTCCAAATAAGGACTAGTGTATAGAGCACCAACAACGGCATCTTCTGCCCTCTTTCACTGTGTGTAGTTGCACAGCTATACATTTTGTTAAATATATTTTTCATTTCAATTATGTATGAAGGGGCCAACACCGTGTTTAGGCCTGCAGGGGATGAGTGTTTCATATTTAAATTATAGGTGGTGGAGTATCAATAAGGATGATTAGATTTATAATGAATTACACACCACATGCCCTCATGGAAGTTTGGTCCTCCTCCTTTTTGTGTTAGGGTTCCTGCATTCATATTACTTTCTGAAATACAACAAACGTCCCGCAAAATACTGATGTTGTTTCTGTCTATTATTATTATTATTATTATTATTATTATTATTATTATTATAAGACACACGGAATAATGGCTCCTTTATAACTTAGAAATTTCCGATGACAAAAAGGCAGCATTTGATGACGTGAATCGCGTTGAAATCAAAGTCTCGCGATGTTGTGAGCATAGTACTGACAGTGCTCTTGCCCCGCCAGCCCCCAGTCAGTGAACAACCGGAGAGTAGCTAGATATGCAGAACCGCCAGTGCACGTAGAATCCTGCATAGGTTTACACTGAGTTTATGGAAGAGCACTGAGTACTCACGGGGAGCATGTTTAGAACCGACCCCGTCTTAAGGAACGTTAATTGAATCGCAGAAATCACAGAATCGGAAAATCAGTGGAAGAGAAATAGTTGAGCCAGCCGGTCCGACAGTCAGCGTGTGGGAATGGCATCTCCCCGGCCGATGAAAGGCATCCTGAAAAACAAGAACAGCGGGACAAACGTCAAATCCCTGCCTGAAGAAGAACCGGGAGACAGTCCTGAACAAGCCCCCGTCCTCTCGGAGGATGACCCACAGTAAGTTGTTTCTGCTTGGCCGTCGTGGGGTGGGTAGCCCGGGTAACGTTTAGCTAGCTAAACACTTGTTAGCATCTCTACGTTACTCCCCTGTTGGCTAACTGTCATATGAAAGCCAACTCTTTTTGGCGGGTAACGTTCGTCAACAACGTGTGCTGTCTGTGTGGAAACTGTCTAGTTCCTTCTTGTGACTATGATATGGTTTCTCCCCCCCTCTGATACAAATATTGATGGCATGTGTAACCGAGAGCTAACGTGTGTCGCTCGAAGTCGCTCATCAAGTTAGCTCGTTCACTAGCCAATCGTTTCAGATTGTAACGGTTGTAACGGTTTTTAACGTTCACGTTGAAGATAACAGAAACAAAACAAAAAACTCGTACGGACGACTTGCCTTACATTGGGGTGATAAAACAAATGTTATCAAGTGTTTAACAGCGATAACCCCCAGCCAACGATGAACAGTAACGTTATGGGGCAAACTGACACCTACATTGGCGTTAACGTTGGTGTTGTTGTTTACCCCCGCTTGGCATGTCCTCAATAACATGACGTCAGCTTAACCTTAACGTTACATCTTTGTGTGTCAGTACGTTTTTAAACACCCAGCACTATGTGGGCTTTCTGTAATTTACAAACACTGACTGAATATTGGTTTTCTGCATAAGATAAGCACTTCTGGCATAAATTGTAAAACAAAGAGTTGTCTGTTTGTTAAACTTTTATTTAAAAATGTTAAAATGTGTGTTGCTCAAAGCCTTTGACAGGCTGTGAGTCATTCAGATTGGAATCTCAAACCAGTGGGTAAACAAAGCAAAGCTGGGTGTACCCCAAGTTATATTTCTAGTGACTAACACTTGACCTTATATCCGACACTAGTAACTGCATTACAGGCCTGCACTGGCACCAAAGCACCAGTCTGGGTCAAAAGGGGCAGCAATCTGTGTTTAAATACGCCTCTCTGACCTCATAATCTTACACCCACCTCTGCTTTTAGTTCAACTTCTACAACCATCTCAAGACTGCTGTTGAATATTCACCATTATATGTATAAATGCTGTCAAATCCCCTGTTTCCTAAACACATCTCATATGCCCTTTTCCAGACACATATTAGATGCTTTGGCAGAGGACATTTGACCTTGCTCTTCAAATAGCTGTAGAGGATGCCCAACTGAAATATCTATCGTGTTTGATCATCTCAGATGAGGTCAAGAATATCACAGAGGAGATACAATGCAGAGGAGATACAATGCAAACAGTCTCACAGTTTAGGGGAGGGACTAGGCTCCTTAATGATCTCAAGATGTGCTGATTGTGAAAACTTCCCTGGGACTGCTAAATCCGCTGCTCTGTTGTCTAATGGTGCTCGGTGTCAGGGTCGGGTTGACAAGAGTTAGAGGGGTTTTTTGGGAGCCTTTTTCTTCTCTTATGCATTGATAATTCTGACGCTGACACTTTTACTGTGGCTGCGAGACATATTGCCTCTGATCACCAGTCCTTCAGAGCTCTGCTCTCCCACATCCTCCTCGCAGTGCAGTCTCCTTTCTGTCCCATGGAAACTCTGGACGTGTAGACTTCCCTGGGTGATGCTGTTGCCTTATAAGGCCATTTGCAGACATGAGGGAGCATCTTTTGCCATGGAAAGATTGGTAAAACAAAAGGTTAAACACAACCTCAAATGCTAAAACACAAAAATACTTTACTTTGCATTATTTGTATAGCTTTGGCCCTATAAAATTGTGAAACAAATCACATCGTTGGATGTTTTAAGCTATGTACGTCATCTGTGATCGCACCTGTCCTGTGAGTAACTGGGTAAAACCTACTAGAGGCAAAAAGGTTGCAAGGCTAGTTCACAGGCATTTCTTTCATGCTTAATGTGTTGCTTATCCAAATCCCACCATTGTTTGAGCATTTCAAGTGCACTTGAGTACACAAGCTGGAAACTATTACAAAAGAAAGCATTGTTTGCTATTAAAAAAACAGGGTTTAAAATATGCCAATGTGATCTCAAAGATAGATGCCCAAAAATATAAGTGCTTTTAAGGCTTTACATGAATTTAATTAGGTCTGATTTATAGTCAGGGTGATGAATGACACCACCCACCTGCCAAATGCTGCAACATCTTTGATGCAAGCTGCTAGAGATTCTTCCCACTGTAACAGTTGGCTTGGGCATCAGTAGAATATATTTTTTTAAATGACATCTAATACAAATTAGAAGTCATTAGAAACAATACATGGTAATAGTGTGATGCCTCTGATCATTCGATCAACATGCATGATACAGCACATGGTGTATATCAATTAAAAATGATCAGCTTTGTGATACTATTCTCCTTATGTCATACCAGTTACTTTGGAAGGTAACCAGGCATTCGTTGGTTGGTTAAAGCCAAAGTGTGAATAATTGAGTTTTCTGGGAGGATCCTGCATGCAGCCAAGCACCAAATCCACAGAGAAATACAAGGGCTGTCCATGCTGTGCCATACTGCCACTGTCAGCTCTAAGTTTAAAGCAAATACATAGGATCTCGTACGACTGTATGCAATAAAAGAGTACATGCTTTCAAATATGTACACACTACTACATATATTTTTATTCGCACACTTATTTGAATAATTTCTTGCTTTTATTTAGTTATTTTGTTTAGCTCTTTATATGAAATTTGATTGGGATGTGCTTCATAAGCCCATGTCGGTGTGAGTCAGCGTTTATTTGATAAGACAATGACTCTTCAGTGTCATCCCCTGTCAAGTATACTAAAACTTTGGCAGGTCTTCACTACTCTGGCCCTGTGCATACTAAGGAGTTCTCTTGAAGTCTCTTCCCCCCCCCCCAAAAAAAACAAAGATTGGCAAGCTTTATCTCCCATTGTTTAAGACAGCAATGCTCACATTGAGCTTGACTTCAGTTTACGACTTCTTAGTGAGTGGAGACAATCACAACCTGCAGATAACAAAAGCCGAGATGGACCATTGAACAATGAACATGCAACATAATTGTATGTATTTTCTACTAAAGATGTCAAAATAAGAAATTGACAAATAAATAATTCCGTGATGGCATTGGAAGTGTGGATTGTACAGGAGCCCACATAGGCCAATTGTTTATTCCTCTTGCAGCTCCGATTCATTTCCTTAAACATTGTAAGACCTTGGCCTCGTTTTTTTTTTTAACTCATTAGAGACTGCCACCTTTTGTTGCCCCTTCAATCACCCACCATTATTTAGTTTACAGTGATGTATAGGCCTCACACCTATATATAATTCATGGCTGCTTCCATGAAACTCAATCTCTCCTTCACTGTCTTGTGAGCCTCTTCCTGACTATGTGATGGACAGTTTGACTGGCAGGTAGTGAATCTCTCACTTTTTGTGGACAGACAGAAAAAGACCACTCAGACATTTAACCCTCCTGTGTGCAGGTCAGTTGAGGCCAACTGTGGGCACAGACAATGAATACAGTTTCTGTATTGATGAGGAATCTGGAACTGACAGTCAGAATCAACAGGTGTCTGAACACCTCTAATCTACAATGATAAAGAGCCGTTCGGCTTTTGGACAAGGTAGTAAACTGAGTAATAAAATGATCTCTCAAATATCTTCTGAGCCTTTGGTGCAGAGGTGGGTTATATATTATATATGAGTGTTAAAGTGAAGCATTTGATCTTGATAAATTGTTGTAGCTGCATCTGTTTGTCCTTTTGAGTTAGTTTAGTTTTACTTCACCAAATATACTTTTTACTTGTCAGTATAAAAGGGAAAATGTCTTGCATAGACAAGACATTGTCTTTTTTCCCCACATCAGGACCTTACCATGACAATGACCTCTGATGTGGCCAGAGAATGTAATGCCTCCTCATTACTCTGCTACTCCGCTCCTTTTTTTCCTTCTTTTTTTAATTTAAACTTGTTTCCATGCCAAAACTGCCCCCTAAATTACCAGAAATTGTGTTACTTTATCATCTCTGTCATGGTGGACATTTACTATACACCAGTAAATCTCTCTTATTTATATTTCTCCAATTTCTTAAATGCACTTTGATGGATTTTAATGAGTGTTCAGAGCATCATCAGGGCATGTCCCAGCTTGTTTACCCTTCAACAACAATAATATAATTAAAAACCTGGAGAGAATTACATGGTTATGAGCACTACAGGTATTAACTGTCAATACAGGTGTCATTGAATATTTAATCAGGGGAATAGTGAAATACTGTAATATGCGTTTTATTTTTTTATTACATTAATCACACTTATGCAGTGTTAACAAGTCAAGGTCATGACACAATGTACTTTCTAAACTTTGGATAGCTGACAAGCACTTATAAAATCGTATTAGTCCTAAATCTACTCTTAGTTACTGCAGTCTGAGGAAGAGGGAATAAAACTAAATTGAATAGGGAAAAGTAGAAATAAGTAATACCAAATCTACGTTCTACTATTTTTAGATAAATAGAGGTGACTGTAAAAAAAAAAATAGTCTACTTAATTTATAACATAAAAAATGGTGTGGGGTTAATTAGAAGGAAACATTTACATTTGATAATATTGAAATCCGCAACGTTCAACCAAAGGTTAATAAGTAATGTTGAATTTTTTAGGACATGACAATAATTTAGATAATGCTTGATTGTTTGGCTGGGAATGGGACACAGATAACATTAATGAGCAATTCCCCGTGTCTGGAACTCACATCCTTTCCTTCTCCTTTTTGCCTGCCTGATATCAGACAGAATTGTTCACCTGTCCACAGTGTAATGGGCCGATTCAAAGGTCTGGACCCAGGCAAACGTTTTGCTTGATGCAGTACGTGGAAGCAGCATATTCTGTGCCTTTGGGCCAACCACTGTCTCCACTGTAAAACATGGCCGTGCTGCTGTTACTGTTACTGTGTTCAGGCAGTGGTGGAGCGCCCGGGGCTGGACCTTTCCTCACTACTCTCTGACGATGCTACCTGATAGCACAGCTCAGCTCTCAATGATGACTCACTCTATTTAATGAGTTTCCCTGAAGCATTTTGTCGCCAGCTATTGAGCAGCCTCGAGGGATAGTCATCATCACATAAGAGAAACAGCTCTATATTCAGTGGGTTCCAGTAGTCCTCCCCCCCCCCCCCTCTCTCTTGTAGTAGCAGGTGCATCATCATGGCATTACAGTTTTTGTGATGATTTGCGCTGAATGAGTGAGTGGACTGGATTGGATTTAAGGACCATAGCGGTTTGGTGGAAATAGATCATGATTGTGATTTGTTGTGTAACCACACATTTTATAGAGTGAAGCTCTACACCCATTCTCCCAGTTACACAAATCCACCCAACAAGGTAGCTTATTTTATAGAATGAGTTCTGCATGTTCAGTATGATGGTCAAGCACATCTCATCAGGATGAACAACGTTGGCCTGTTGGCTGTTTACAGACTGGTTTCTCAAACCACTAGTCACCTTGCTGCTCATAAGCAGGCCAGCAGCTCATTACTGTGCCAGTTCGTGTCAACTAATGTACATGAATGTTGGCCAAAACTGCCATTTGCACATAGGAAAACCATTTGACCATTTCATAAGCAGAAGTAAGTAAAAAAAAATAACAATTCAGTCGAGTTATCCTTTCATTAAATGAGTTGATTCATTTAATGTGATGTTGTACTGTCATTGCACATTTGATTTTTCCGGTTTTAACGGGATGCTTGCAAATGATCTGTGATGCAAGAGTGCACTGCTGAATGCAGTGCATGGTTACAATTAAATTGAATGTGCATACCTTAATCAAAACATTCCATAAGACCTAGTATTGCTTTTTATGTGTATTTCCCCTCCAAATAAGTTCACGATTAAAGGGTAAAATATGTATATCAACAATTGTACAAAATATCCGAAATACCCGATCTTAACTTTCCTTGGGAAATTTCCTGGTCCTTTGCAATCCTAGTCGGAAGAGATGTTTCTGTTATTTGGCATCCAGTCATTGGTATAAATATAGTTGACAAGGTAGGATTAATTACTGACTCTTCATTGGACTGCATTAGTTTTAGCTAGGTGTGCATAATACACTGGCACATCTGCCTTTTTATCCACTTATTTAGCTCTGAATGCACATGCAAGCTTGTTAAGTAAAGCTAAATACCAAAGTGAACTCTTGAGAGTCAGTGAGGCATCCAGGGAATCAACTTGGCTGAGCATTCACAACCAAATTGATTGACTTATCGACACATTTAGCATCACCCAGCCCCAGCCTGTCTCCCATGATACCTGACCTTTAGTCCCATGAACAATGTCAGGACTGATCTACAGTACCTTGGCAGGAAAGTCCAGGGAGAGCGGAGGTGGTTTAACCCAAGCCAGATAACTCCCAATATCCCCTGGAATTGTAGCTTTAGGGCTCAGCTTAGTTTGTTTTGAAATTAAGAGGATAAAAAAAAAAAGTGAAAATATAAGTAAACATTGTTCTAATGAGTGAAACTGCACTGGCTTACAGTAAACTGAAAAGAGAACAAAATCAACGAATTAGTGCTTAATATGGAGAGTGGGGCTACAGAAATGAAATGACACATGTAAAATACGAAATGACAAACTTGTTCTCAAAAAAAAAAGATCGGCAGTGAACTATGCATTTTTTTTTTTCTGTGAGTTTCTACTTCCTGTGCTGTAATGGCAGGTGTTCCTTGCGTCATCCTCTCAAGCTAAATGTAGCATTCAATGCTGATTTAGTCTTTGTTTCTGTTCATTTCCTCTCAGGATTTGAAGGGGCAGCAAGGATTAGAGTAATTCTGAACAAAAAGCCCCAGCGGAGCATGCAGAGGTGACAGTCTTATCCCCCAGATGAGAATGGAACCATTTGGGGGATTAGGAGCAGGTCTGTTTCAGAGGGAGCGGGACAAAAATCAACTCTCTTGTA
The DNA here is from genome assembly GCA_038501785.1 of Myoxocephalus aenaeus. Taxonomy (NCBI): domain Eukaryota; kingdom Metazoa; phylum Chordata; class Actinopteri; order Perciformes; family Cottidae; genus Myoxocephalus; species Myoxocephalus aenaeus. The sequence continues at coordinate 2,894,620 of JBAMJR010000099.1, forward strand.
CCAAATGAGACCGTTGTTTGACTTTTGGCCTTATTCACTCACAGCCGTTCAGCCTTACCTCTCGCTCATGCCCTTATTTAGTAAATAAAGGTCTCTCATCCGTCCTGGATTACCTGCACATGAGAGCAAATACCATGTCAACTCTCGAGAATCGTCAGAAACCAAATTGGTGCAGAGTTTTCCCAAAATAGAGTGAAATAGAAGAGGGAAAAGTGGGGCACGTTCAGTCCTAGATTAAATCTAGTAGCTCTTCTCCCTGCAGGAATAGAGTGGGTGGGTAGCTGGTGCACAGTGGTCCAAATGGAGTGTCGTCCATTTAGCCCTCATTTCCTTCTCACTGTATTTTCTTTGATCCGTTTACAGGAAGAAATCCCAGAAATGGGATGAGATGAACATCCTGGCCACGTACCATCCGGCTGACAAAGACTATGGTCTGATGAAGATAGATGAACCCAGCACACCTTACAACAGGTCAGAGCCTTCTGAAAAAATGTCCCTTTGAAGGTTTCAATTGATGAAATTGGATTCAGTTGAATCACTTTTACACATATTTCAAATGTTATATTTTACAATATAAGCTATCTGAAGACATTCATTTACTAGAGGCTTGTAAAACTGTATTGTCTACGGGAAAAATAAATCTATAGAGAATACACGTGTAACACTCCAGAATGTACCCTTTTAAATGATCGCATGGCCAATTTTGGGCTCTAAATTGTGCCAGTGTGGGAGAGTTGTGTTTGTGTGTGTTGGTGTGTGTCTCAGCAGGGTTGTAATCCAATATGCTAGGGTGCTGCAGGGAAGGTCGACCTTGTCACAGACCTTTCCCCTTTCTCTCTTCATGCTGCTCTTTCCCTCTACGTTTCCCCCTGTGCTGTGCTTCCTTCTCTACCCATAATCCCCTCTGGCAACTTGTCTGTTTAGTTATCTGTTTGTGTCTTTTATTCCTTTCCTTCTCAATCCTCCCTCTCTTGCCTCATTGTCGGCTTATTTTTATTCGGTTAATTGCTTTCTTTCAGGATGGTGGGGGACGAAGATGATGAAGGGGCGCTGAGTGACTCGGATGGCCACAGTGGACTTGCAGCTGATGACCTGGCATCAAAGTAAGAAATGTGACTAGAGGGAGACTAGTACAAACCAAGTACAGTGGTAGAAAGGGGGGAAAGCAAGCTATGAAAGGAAATATGATTTGGTTGACCGCTGTAACAGCTTAATCGTTCACTGTTTTTGTTGTTGCTGTTTGTGCAGTTCGTAGCTATTTAGCTTTTTAATGAAGAAGAAAGGTAACCTGGAAAAGGGAGAAAAATGATGTATGCGCTCAGGTGCAGCCCAGATAAACCACACCTGAATACACTCGCCAACGTCTTTGTCCCCCAACAAGAATGTGTCGTAACAATAATGGATAAGTGTGTATTTACTGTACAGCCTCTGACGTCAGTGACCACTTTACTGAGGTATTGCACAAAGAAACACTTTGGACAACACATTAAAAGGCTGCAGTGCTATCTTATGTCTCACCTATATTTATTATATTGGCTACCTGGTGTATTATAGCCTCTAATAGTGCATACACCAGTGGCAGTAGTGGGATGAAGGGAGTTGTAACCTCCCAGTTAGTGGTGGTAATAGAGCAGCTGGTCAACTGCAGCCTCCAGGATAAAGTTGTCCAGGCAGAAAGTTACCACAACACAACACAACACACAGTGGTTTGAATGTGGTCCTAATATGATTGTGTATTTATTTTTTGTTTAGTAACTCAGAAACACACCTGTAAAAAAAAAAAAAAAAAAAGCATCATATCCCTATTATGTGCATAACATACACACAAGCATTACCATATATTATAAACGACACGGACATGATCCACCCCACGTTAGTGTGTGTTTTGTGTTTTGTGTTGTTTAAACATCACCTGGCAACATTTCTCTGTTTTCATGGAAAGGGTTCCTGCATTTTTCCTCTCAGCAACAATAGCCAATCAACAAACAATGAGTTAAAGGGTGTTTCCCCTTAGCCATGCATTTCAGGGGGTAAAAGTCATGCAATGCGAGGAATGTTTGTGACTCTATGTACTACAGAAAAATAGCAGTCAGTTTTTTGTGATGCAGTTTGTCTTCAACTTAAAGTAAATGCAACGATGCTTCCACAGTGCATGATGGTGGAATAGTATTTAATTATTTTGCTACATACAGAGCATCCTAGAAAGAAAGAAATCTCGATAAAGATTACACTTGTGGGCAGTTTTACAGCCACTTGGAGTTAAAAGTTAAAATGGAAGTAACAAATACTTGTGCATTTCCAAGATATTGTCATCTTCTTACTGTACATATACAATATGCATTAAACTAATTTGGATACAGTAAGTTAACATGAAGGCTCTTTGTTTTTTAAATCAGTTGACGGAAACTTGCCTGTTGAAGAACAGAAGTTTCATCAAATAAGTTAATCGCATAAAAACAAGCACAAAAAGGCAAATAATGCCCTGAAAAGCCTTACCGTATGTCTGCCACTGAGAGCGGTCTTGAGCAGTGTATTTGCTGTGGGCCATCGCGTTCATGTAAGTGCATTGATGCAGGGATGAGCTAGTTTGAGTCTGCGTCACAAAGAGGATAGCGATCAGCTCCAGGCTTGTCAATTAGCTGCTTTTGTGTACTTCCACACAGAGCGCTTTCCACTGTTTTACACTAAACCTGCAGATAGTACAACATCTGCTCTTTTCCTCTGTCCTCGTGTTAAATCTCTCCAACATGCGCTCTCAGTCTCCTCTTTTATACATCACTTATCCAACTATGCGTTTCTTCACTTTACTTCCCTCGTCTCTAGTTCACTGCATCCCTTCCACCTTCTGGCTTTCTTCCTGCCTGTCTTTATTTCCGCCAGGCCAGTTTGTTGGAGAGCAGTAGTACAGTAAATAGGAGCCTCCCCGGGGTAAGTTGCACCAATTGACTACCATCCGCTGAGCTATAAACCATTATTTATTTTGTCCTCTGCTTTTAAAGCTCTCAGAGTGTGAGAGACAGGGATAGTAACTCTTCTTCTTTTTGTTTCATGCTTGAGTACTCTCACGTGCTCACATCTGTGCCTGCTCGCTCCTCCCCCTTGCCTAAAATATCTCCATCTCCTCCCATGCCTGTTTCTCACGATGGAAAGCCTTTGCAGAAGTCTCTCCGCAATGACTTTAGGAGAAGCTATTGATTATCTCCTCTGTCTCTATTTGGTCATTAAATATGGTCGAAAAGCAACGGAGCAAACTGGGATATCAAACACTGTGAAGAATCTACTCATTTATATTTCTTATCCCTTCCTATCTGTGTTTTATCTTTTCAAGGCTGGTGGCTGCAGAGGGCTCAGAACCTCGCTTCATGAAGGAAGAAGAAGTGGAAGGCGAAGAAAGCAGCGAGGAGGAAGAGGAGCTGAGTCCTGAAGAACAAGGTTAACATGGCGATTCTTTTCCTTTTTTTTTCTCTTTTATTTGTTCACATCCAGACCTACTAGTGCCCTCAGCTATGAAGTCTCAGTGTAATATTATCCTCCAGTTCACCTAAATGCAAACTAAGTGTCATCTGCAGCTGCAAGAGATGACAGTCCACACACACACACACACACACACACACACACACACACACACACACACACACACACACACACACACACACACACACACACACACAGTCAGTATGCTTTTGACTGTTCGCTGACCTTCTATGTACACACACACAGGTGCACGCTGTGGAATTTGAACAGATTTGCATGCCTGCTCGCGTTGTTTCATATTTCTTTCTGAACTATGCCAGTAAAAGCAAAAGAACAGTCTGGAAACTGCAAATACGATCGATACACTCCACTGCAGAGCTGTAGCCTCAGCAGTTTTTGTCCACAGTTTTAAACATGCCAACTTGTGCCACCTTTAGGACATTTTTTAATGTCCTAAAGTCCTAAATGTCTTTTTTGGAGATTTTATGTCCAAAGTAATTTAACACTGTGTTTACTTCAATAATGAGAATAGTTGCTAATTGTTGTGCACGACTTAAAGAGCTGACTGGCATTACCAAGATTAAATGAACCTCTTGATTTCAAATCAAAACTTAAGAGACTTCATTCATTTGAATAAACCTCACTATAAACGCCACTGTTAAATCTGGATCTCCACCTGTCACAGATTTGTACACATTAAAATCCCAAATATATCGATGGCACATGACTCGCATAGAGCCCAGCAAAACTTTTCTTAGTTTTTTATAAAGTCTGTGGCACGACCTCCTTCTACCCTGTTTTAGTACAATTACCATCCATCCTCGAGATAGTTGGTAATTGTACTAAAACAGGGTTATTGTTTACTAAAATAAGTGTCCCATTTGGAGTTTGACCCCTTTTTTTCAAAATAGGTTTGTCAGAAACAATAGAGATGGAGGAGAATATGTTTGCCTCCATGTATGAATGTAGCAAATGTTGAACTAGGATTTTTATCAGTAGACTCATAATAGAAGTATAATTAACCACTCTAAATTCTGCATTCAATCATTGCTTTGGCAAATTAAAGCGATTTCAAAAAAAAAATCTTCCTCTGCAGCCAAAAAGACAAATTTTCAGATGATGAGGAGGATGCACTACAATGAGGGCCTGAACATCAAGCTGGCCCGCCAACTCATTGCCAGCGAGCTAGAAGAGGACGAGGATGCAGACGAGGAGATGAGGGACGACACTGATGAGCCGAGGGAGGACACCGAGGAGAGGGAGGACACCGAGGAGACGGAGGAGATCAGTGTTGATCCACCACAGGAAGGTAGGGCGAAGGAGACGCTGTGCACGTCTGAATAAATCATTTGGACAGTTTCCAGTCCAACAGATATTTTCTATCTGCACTAAGGCAATGAAGAAGTTCAGAAATAATGGTTTTGCGCACTGATGCACGCTGTCAGTGTGGATGTCATTAGATCAAACAGCCGGCTTGTTTGTGCCGCCCTGTGGTTCCGTTACTTGCAAAGCTGCATCAGGAGGAGGTTTCAGTGTTTTAAACAAAGGCAAGTTCATTTGTATAGCGCAATTCAACAACAAGGCAATTCAAAGTGCTTCACATAAAAGCATCAAAACATAATGCAAAAAGTACTTGTATAGCCCATTCAAAGATTAGCGCAACAGGTTACGATGAAGGACTTGTTATTTATTGTATACTCAATTTGATCTGGACTCATGATTTGTTGAGCTTAAAATATTATAATAAAATACAAATTTCATTAATATAATGAAATTAATTATATATATTATAAAATTATAAAAGACAAAGTTTGTATAAATCCAGAGGAAGGGTCAGAAGTATAAGAGCTGTAGCTTGAGAGTGAAACACTGGTACATCTTTTCGGGCAAAGACAGACTGATATTGCAGACTAATTTTGTACTATAAATATGAAACTAATGTCCAGGTTTTTTGTGTAAGAGATGTAACCCATTTTTAATCAGGAATTTTGTTCAGCTTCCCCTGCTACTCTATTTAGTGGATCACAGTACATGAGAGGAAAAGGAAATTATATTTATTCTAGCTCTGCCTATCTTTTCTGTTCTCACGTCTGTCTGCCTGTTTGTCTCTTGTTTGTTCTCCAGCTGATTCTCTGGACTCGTAGAGGAGGCTTCTCTCCCACATTCAGCCCTGTGTGTCGGCTCCAGATCCGGACAGACAATGCTGCGGCGCTCTGTTTTTTTTAATGCCAGGCCACAGCAGACACCGCTTCACTACTCGTATAATAAACCTCAACAGCCAATAACCTCCCGGTCACCTGTTTGTCTCTACTATTCCTTAGAACTGTGCAATATAACCTTCAAACAACCTGGTTTTTATCTCCCAGTCAGTGCAACACACAAGAGAAGACTGTTGCTCCCTCCTCCTCCTCCTCCTGCTGCTCTCTCCTTTTGCCAAGAATGTCCCCCTCCTACCTCCTCTGGACTGGCATCGCACTGAAGGATATGTGATTCTGATCCTTAAAGGAGGATCAAGGTCTTGTTAAAAAAAAAAAAAAAGGACTCCCGTCTGGCCGCTCCACAGCCCTTCTGCCGGCCACAGGGGTACGTCAGCCCTGGAGGAAGCCAGGGGAAACCCCACATATCTGAGACATGACGACAGCGATCATGCTGGGTGTTTTTCAGATGGCTTTTATTTTTTGGTTTTGCTCTGTAACCCACCACTCTGTTGCATTTTATTTCCTCCTTCAGTACTTTTTGTGCTAAAATTGGACGCTGTGACGACCAGTTTGGGTTGTCATCTATGTTTTACCTTGCGATTCAGGTACGCCATTCATATTGGCATACAAGTGTTATGATCATTTAGGAGCTAAATATTAGTCTCTAATAGCACAAGAAAACATGACCTACATCATCTAAATTTCATGATAAAGAAACATCCACATGTGGCATCATACAGTACATACTTAATTACATACTTAATATACAACATACTTAATTGACACATGAATGCTGTGGTGTCTCACTTTGATGCTTGCACTTGTATTGCTTTTTGGTTAAGATCAAGTAAAACAACACGGACCAATTATTATATTGCCAATTTGCTGATTTTTGCCCCATAACGTTATATTTACTTTTCTCTTTGCAAGCAAGAACACCACACCTCAATTCAAATTCGGGCATTTAAACAAAACAAACATGTATACCTCATAAAACCAGACAGTAGGCCTTTCTTTCCAAAATTGAATACACGGATACATTTGGCATATAGGTTGTCTGTCAAGAGGAACCTTTTTTTCAGTAAAATCCCCTGCATTTTAAATTGGCAATAAACATTTTCAGTCGAGACTGAGTCAGGCTTCTGGCCACAGCAGAAAGGTAATAGTGTTGGCACTCCACACATTGTGTTTCTTTTAGTTGGTGTGAGGGACAGTATTGAAGTCCCACATTTGAGGTACAGCACAAGCTACTGATTAATAGGACAGTGTTCCGTCTTTAACGAGTTACGGCTTTCAGCGCCAGGCTCTAATGTAGGTTTGACAAAGAAGAAACCAGCTTTCCCGCTTCCATGATGTGTTAAGTGGTCTTTTTGTTGCATGGGAGCTTCACCAGACATCATTGTGTGTAATTTCATTCGAGTAAAGGTAAAACCATCTACTTTGTGTTTCTTTTCTCACCTGGCTTCATCACATTTGATTTGAAGTGGTCGGATCTACTTCAGTGTCTTGTACGACGCAGCTTGGGAATGTCAAAGAAAAGTTGTTATTGATGCGACTGACTTTTCGTTAAAGCAGAAGTTGACAGTGGAGTTCTCCACGAAGGCTTATTGTAATGGCTGGGGTTCATTCAAGAGTTGACAAAGTTCTCACGAGAAAGTAAATTGTTGCATTCGACAAAAGCATTGAGGTAAAAAAACAAATAAACAAAAAAGACTGATCCTGGTGGTGGGACCTTAATTGCACTCATGTAGTTGTTGACTGTCGGTTTCAGGGGGAATTATTACTTTTACTATGACTGTGCTATACACTGTACGCCTTCACTTGACAAAGTGGAGGCAAGAACCGAGCAGCCTGAGAGAAAAGTATGTGGGAACCCTGAGTGTGTCTCGTGTTGTGTTCGCTTCATTTTCTTCTGACCCTTTAATTCCTCTGTGACTCCAAAAGATCACAGAGCAACAATATGACGTCTGCAAACGTCCCCTTTGCAGTTCACGTTGTACTTGTAGTTTAGTATTTGGTGGTGTTTTTTTTTCTTCTCCATTATAGAGGTTAAAGCAACTTCCTTTCGGCCATTTCCACCAATCAACAAGCTCGCATCCGAGCAGTTAATTATCACCCGATTAATTTGGAGATACAGGATTATGTCTGGAAATACACATTTTGACGATACTGTTGTTCTATTCTGCTCACTGACTTTGTGAGCAGATAGAAAAGACGACTGCAGAGAAGCTGAGAAGTACAGTTTATGTTCTCCCTTAAGACAAAAAGGACAAAGATGTCCAAAACATGACTGACATGATCACCCTGTAGGTGGTCATTATCTTTCAAATGTGCCTCTTATGTATTTATGTACATGTGTGTAAAATGAACAGGCTATGCTCCATGTTACCTATTTACTTTTGCCTCATGTGTCCTCTGTCTCGCTTTTTGTCATTGCACCACTTCTGCCCTGTTTGGTTTGTTTTCTAAGAATTACAGACTGTTGAACACTGTGTGTCGGTCTCAAAAATGACGTGGACGTTGAATCCACGTATTTTTGTGTTTCCAGTTTGCATGTCCTCAATCATCGGATTGTGTGTTTTCTGTTTTGTTTTTGTCTCCTATCATTAAATAAATGTTGTTGGGAACGAGTATGTGTTGTGGCCTGTGAATGATCTGAAGACTCGGATGCCTAAAAGCTGAATGAAGCAGAAAATCTGTCGCTGACTGTCTGATTAAATCCTCTAAAGGAATTAAGTTAGTTTTCCTCCTCGCACAAAGGTACTTTTTTATGGCCTTGATTAAGTTTTTTCTTTATCTCCTTTTCTCTTGTCATTCATTGACGAAAATCTGTCGTCAACAGTTTATCATCTATCTTGGCAGTGATTTGAAAAGTACCTCTTTTTTTTTTTCTTCTTTTTTTTTCAGAGAAGTACCATTACAAAATTGACATTACACACCTTTACACGTTTTCATTTAGTTTGACTTCAAACTTCAGCCCTTTACAAAGCATGGAAATTACATTGCAACGGTTTGAACATGTGTAGTGTTGGGTATCTCAACAACACCAGGCCCATCCATCTCCTTAGACCGTTAATTTGTTGATCATTGTTACTTTAAAAGTAAAATCATGCTCGTCACTAATGTTAGTGCTGTTAAATAACAACAAACGTGTAACTCTGCCATCAATAAAACTAGATAATATTCCCTGTGCTGGTTACTATACTTATATGTTAAACATGTTTCAAGCCTCTGCTTGTTGTTTTTACGTACTAATATGAGAATGAATGGAGACTGGTTCCCTGATAAATAAAATAAAATAAAAACTTAAGAATGTTTGTGGTCTATAATAGATAGAAATAGAAATAAAGCAACATTTAAATATTATGAAGTGCCAGTAGTCTACCAGAAATGGTCCACCTTTGTTGTTGATGTGATACTGTTACACTCACACAATGCGATAAACAGTCCACGTGCAGTTAGTTTGGACATTGCAATATTTTTTTATTTATTATAATAACTATATATTTACTATATTACAAAATACGTTTGAATACACGCACGTTGAGGTAATCTTTGAAATGACAGTGTCCCTCTCTAACCTCTAGATGGCGCTGTTGCACAACGTATCTACCATTCCCGTTGGTTTTCGAGTCATTCTAATAGGATAAAACAGGGAACTGTGTTCGAACAAGGATTATCCCACATGTTTGGTGTTGAGAGGGTTTATAGCTGAGAATTAAAGCATATTCTAGTGTTTCATTCAAATGCTAGCGGATTTGAATATATCGTCAAATGTTCAACATATTCGTCTTGTTAAAGTTTTCAGTGTAATTTGTCATTAATAAATCTACATTGTAAAGTACGGCGGAGTAAGAAAGGAGGAGGCCGTCCTCAGGCGTCTGTCAACTAATACAAAGATCGTGTAGAGAAATACAGAGGCATCGCTCTTAGTTTTCGTGGACATCATTTTTCACCTGGTTGCAAAGCATGGACGTATTATTCTGCTGTGATACAAATTATTGTATATACATCCTACACTTAGCTTGAATACCAACCCACTCCTTGGTCAGTTTCTAATCAGCTTTTGTAATCTCATTTATAAATTATTTTTACTTACTCAGTAAAATGTTCAAAGAAAGTAATTATTCAACTTCTACTTAAGTTTAACTGAACATCTTTGTCCTTAAAATGAAATATGTCCTGCAAACAGGTAAAGAAGGTGAAACTGGAGGAGATAACTAAACATGATGAAATACAGAACACTTTTTTATAATCCACCACACCATTCCCCATAAAACACTTTATACAATATGCGTCCTTGAGAACATCCAGCCACCATTAATAAACCCAGTTACCCATGGTTAAAGCATTCCTCATGCATCTAGGTTTTATATGAGTGAGAGTGATCAACAGCGCCTCATCCTTGAGCATTCAGCAGTTAATAATGTGTTATAATGGAATCATAATCTTCTATTGCCACAAATAAATGCTGACGTTTTGATTTGTTCGTTTGTGCTGACCTGAAAGAGGTACAATTTAGACATATGAATCTGAAAATATCGGGGAAAAATAAACTCTGCCACACAATAGAACATCAATAGTTTTTGTCACTTTGCTAGCAATGGATTACAGGATTTGTTTTTATTTCCATAAATTGGAACAGACTTAGGTTACAATATGTAGCTCCTATGTTTTCAATAGGAGTTGATATGTTTTCCCATTTTATCATTGTTCTCAATATTATGTTGTAATACTTATTTTTGTTGCACATGCGCTCTGGATAGTGATCCCTCTTTCTATGCTGGAGCGGGGGGCCCCGCTCCAGCATAGACGATCTTTGAGCGAGGCAGTAGTATCTGCGTTGAAGAACAGGATCCTCTCCCACTGGGTGCTATGACCTACTACCCGACGACACTTTCTGCTTTTTCTGGGACCGACCGCTGCGTCTGAAATAGTTTCCTCGTCGCGTTTTTAAGGCAATTCCACATTAACAACACACCGTCGTTTTATGGTTGCGTTGCCACGACCTCTTTCTAATCGTAGCCGCCGGCCGTTGGGGCTTAGCCGGCTAGCAGAGCGGTGACGGAGGGCAGACAGCCGGTCGGACGGACGGACGGACGGAGGGAGGGAGGGACGGGCACGTTAGCCTACGAGCTAATCAGCCGGGATTAACTGTCTTTAATCAAAGAACAGCGCAAAAGTCTGCGGGTTCTTCACTCACTGCGGCAAACATGAAGATCACCGTAGATTTCGAGGAATGTTTGAAGGACTCCCCGCGATTTAGGTGAGTGCTGCTTCTCGTGTGTGTGGTTATTTATTTGTCACAACGGGGGGAAAGTGTGAGTTAACTTAATGCTAGCTTCCCGCTAACTCGAGCTAATCAGCAGTAACTAGCTGTTGGCTGCTTCTTCTGCCACTTTTCTATTTGTGTCTCTCTGAGAGCGAGGCCACCGGAAACCAACACCAACCCACTGACCGGTGCGGGGAGCCGGTTGGTCTGGTTGTTTTTATGTATATAAATTATGTAAAATATGAATATGTATTAAAAATGAATGCGTCTGTGCCATTAACCTTAATTTGCCATTGTTTAAACAATGTCAAGCGTACAGAATGAGTGCGTGCAAGTACATCACACTGTGCCATACTTACTTATTTAACTGCATTTGAGGACGTTATTGTCAAATGGACATAACAGTCTCAAGTGAAATTACAGAGGAAAAATATATATATATATAATATTTTGCAGCTACTGTCTGACTGTGTTTACATGCATGCACACAAATACAGAGTTGCGTTATTCTGTGACAATAGTTAACAGGTATTTGATCATGCGACGTAATTGTATATTACAATATGTCGATGTATGATTTCATTATGACATGATTATATTGCAAGACCATCAATTATCATATTGAATTATCGACCTGCCCTGACTGGAATTAAATACTCTTGTCGGCTTGTATTGGACACAAAGGTCTGCAACTAACAATAATTTCATCCTTCGGTTATCTTCTCAATTAGTCGGTTAATTGTTTGGCCCATCAGTTTCCCAAAGCCCAAGTTGACACATTGTGAAAGTCCAACAACCCGAAACAATGAAGATGAATATTGTTGAAGACCCAGCAAAATGTCACATTTAAGAAGATGAAACTAGTTTGTTTGTTTTGGTGCCATTTTCGCTGGGAAAAAAAAGAGACTTGAGTGATAAAGTTGCTGATTACATTTTTTCTGTGGATTGACCACTCATTAATGGTTTAAGCAGTACAGGGCTTCCCCTTCTTCTCCCACCAGCCACTTGAAGTGGAAAACTTAAAACTCATCATCCATTTTAAGCATTTACATGAAGTGAATAATGGCACAGTCCACTTAAAAGTGTAAAACAAGCTCTCATGTGTGCCGTATTCCTGGCAACAGTGTTACTTCTAAAATCATCACTCTCCACAACTTCTTTTTTTTCAATTCAGCGAGCTTAAAAGCTGTGAAAATGTTCAGTTTGCTCTCAACTTCCTCCTCACTCCCTGTGCGTTTTCCAGAGATTTGAGAAAGCGCCTCCTTCCTCCGCTCCGCTAATGTTGCAACATCCTCTCTCAAAAACGAGGACCAGATGTTAACATGCAGAGCTTTTATAAAAGGGGAACTTCCCAGTCAGCTGTGTTACTTGAATTCGGCTGGTCTGACACTCTAGTGACCTACATCCCTTTGTGTCACCAAGACTGCTTATGTATGAGGATCTCAGTCATCATTATACTTTATTTATGTTCAGGCAAGCGATCTGATCGGTCTAGTGTTTTTTAACACATGCCGGTTTTAGTTGCAACTTTGTGAGAGTCTTTGAACTTTCTTTCTTTCCTTCTTTGCATCATCCTCATCATCATCGCCATCATCTCCATACACTCTCACCTGCAGAAAGTTAGAAGTCGTCTGTGTCAATGATGTACATTTTATCAACAAAGCAAGGAAACTACTTCAGCCAGCCTACCGCAGACGGAGGATGTGGTGAACATAAATTGTTTGTCTGAAACTGAAACCGTTAACCATTCAGTCCATAATTGAAACCCTTTTCCCGTAGACTTCACAGGACGCTTCTTTCCCATTGAAAGTCAATCATTTGTGTACAAGATTTGAGCGCCGATTGTTCATAGTAAGTCAACAATGACCAGCTCCAAAATCTGTATGAGTTACACCGTTATCATTCTTATCCTTTCATTGTTTTTTTATGACTTTGCATTATTCCAGCATGGCTCCCTGCTCAGCCTGTAATTTACTTTATTAATGAAAACATTGCCTTTTTAATAAAACTGCAATTGCAGCTAACTGTATCGTAGTATTGTAAACAACTTAAAACTGAAATCGTTAGTTTATTCATCTTTAGTTAATTGACAGATAATTAATTAGCACATTTTTTGATAATCACATTTTCAAGCAAATATCCCAAATGCCATTTCCAGTTCCTAAATGTTGAGGGTTAGCAGATTGTCTCTGTTTTATGTGATCATAAACGGATCTTTGGGTCTTGAACTGTTGGTTAGAAAAATATAGCAATTGAGAGTATTTTTCAAAATGTTTGGACATTTACAGATCAAACAATTACTCAAGAAAGTAATTGGCAAATTAATTGATACTGAAAATCATCTTCTTTTTTTTTTAAAGCTTTAAGATGCAGTAGATCATGTGTTTTTTCATCATGTTCATGTAATTGTAAGCTATTTCCTATGATTCTCTGTAACCAGGAGTCCAGCTGGCCCCAGCTCTGTCTATATTTTTAGTGCCCTTTGTCCTTTTACGAGAGTCATCTCTCAACTTTTCCTGAATGCAAATCCACTGTGGGTTCATCCTGACGGGTTGGGACTGAGATTCACAGCACAGTTTTCCACTTTGACAATCATCGTTTGATTTTTCCACCCCGCACATGTTATGTTTGGCCAGAGAAGAGGACATTGCAAGTGAGAAAGAAAGAATGGATGAAAACACGGATATACACACCAGTGTGTGGAGTAGCTCTCACTCGCTCAACATCTGTTTCCATTTTGGTGTTTGCTTTCAACTTTGTGCCAGAGAATATGGAGCCCCCAAATGTGGAGAGGTTTGTTTTCAAGTGGTAATTTGGCACACCCTACATCCATTTTAGTTTGGAAGTTGTCTTGCTTTCAGCCCGGAGGAGAGACGCACAAGTGCAAAAATGATGTATTTTTGGCAGTAAACCCTGGTAGCATAGTTTCCCACTTGAAAATAGACATTCGACTCCGCCTTCCCTGGCTCCTTTTCAACTATGAGAGTTGAACGGTCCCGTGGCTTTTCTCCCCACGTGTATAGAAGAAAATATTTTACATATTTAATAGGATTTATTTTCCTGCCAGGCCCCAAAGGAGGCACATTTTTTTATTTTAAGTTGGCAGTATTTTATTTGCATTGGGTGTTTAAGAACAATAATGACGACTGCTGATCAAAACTCTGTGGACCTGAAATGCTAAAACATCTGATTCTAAATAGACCACACAAGAAAGTATCGAGCAACACCAAGAGATTAGAAAATAAAACACCACAAGAGTAGGATGGATATGTTTTTATACCTAGTAGACACAAACTGCCTAAAAGTGAGTTTATTTCTGTAACAAACAGTAACCTGTTTCGCTCTCTTCACTCCTTCTTAACCTTAATGACATGATTGCTTGCTCCTGATTTGTTTTGCTGATTCTGAGCTCGGCAGAGTGCCATGCTATGAAGTCATCGGTCCAACAGCCCCGGTTGCAGTTTCCCCTGAGTCACTGACAGCAGCTGTAGAGCTGGCAGCAGATAACTTTCAGTTTTCTGTAATACAGAACCCACAGCCAGATAAGGGGCTCTGGTACTGCGAGAGTCCCTGATTAGTTTCCCATGGGCGTCCAGCTGAAGGCCTGTTAGCATGCAGAGCTTGTTGAAGTTTGATTTAATTGAGCTGCGGTTCATTTTATTTTAATGGTAATTAATAAAGAGAGTTAACAGCTAATGAAATGTCATGGCTGACTGCTCTCCTGCTCTATTGGCAGGGCTTGACACAGTTGTATTTCAGTAAGTAAGGGGCAGCAAAGTGAATAAAGCAGACTATTAGAAAGTGTTATTTTTACACCAACTCCTGACATTTGTAGGCTGAACGTTTAATCAAATCAATAAGAAACATTTGTAGTAGATAAATCGATAATGAAAATAATGGTTGGTTGCACTCCTTTTTTGCTGTCACAGTGGTTACTCCTGTTCTTCACTTTTGATGATCTGTCCTTAATCTTTACAGTAGATTAAGTCTCTCCTCAGTCTGGTTTCTTCTTCCAGCTCATGTAAGACACGGGAAGGCTGAGGATGTCAAACGAAATTAACTTAAATGTTTATTCATTACAACAACTAAAAGAAATTCCGAAGAGCCTGTGTTACTGTCTATCTTTAAGTAATGACCTCATCTTGTTGATGTTGAAGCTTGTGTGTTTAATGGTGGGTTTTTACCACAGCGGGACCCCCCCCCCTCCTCCATATCACCATTACTCTCTAACAATTACAGGATCTACGTCACAGCACTGAAACTCACTCTATTCTTCACATTTCCATCCACAGTAACGGATTCTCAGTGTGATCGTGAATCATTTTCCTCCACTGTCATTTTAGTCCAGTAGAATAACTTTATCTATTTCCTCATGGCAGACACAAGAATGTAAATTATAAACAAACAAAAAGCAAACTCCATGTGTAATCTTTCTATACGTTAAACCATTCTTGAAGGCTGAGGCAACAGAAGAAGAGATGCCAAAACACCACTGGACATGAGGCTATACAAAATATAATTGGAAAACATCAAAGGGAAGTTGTAATGCGTAACTATTCAGCTGTCAGACATATCGTAATTGGATTAGTTATAGTCATTTTGAAAGTAAGCCTGCTTTTGATTTTACAGTGGAGTTTGGAGCTGTATTACGTAGGAAAATATAAATATGGGATTAGGCTCTATGTTGGCAGATACTTAACATTAAATGACTCAGTTTGGGACTGGAGCAAAAAGTGTTTGATGACGTTAGATATTGGGTGTCAGATATTTTCATTATCGGTTAATCTGTCCATTATTATCTTGATGAATCGATTTTTATTGTATTTAATTTTGTAAAATGTGTAAAAGGTGGAGGCTTCAAATAAGGCCAGTTGGCTTTCTGCCTCTTCCTGCACTGTGATATTCATTTATCTCTGTTATGTTTTTTTTAAATTTTTAAATTTTATTGTTTGAATTGTGCAAAATAAATAAAATCTTTTGTAAATCTTTTGGTTCAGATAATACAGAGGTTGTACAGTGGAAACTGATTGTCAGAACGATCCTCTGAATGCAGTAAATCTGCATCAGGACATATCTACCAATTTTGAGGACAGTGAAAATATGCTAAGAACAGATGGCCTTTGATTGTCAGTACATGTCTTTGAAGTGCAGAGGTCTGTGCCAGAGGCCCACATGAGTCTCTTTTATGTGTAAATGACAAACCTGTTCAACTACCTCAGTCCTGCTTGCACAGTGCGCACAGCCTGCTGGCCCGCTGACCCGCTGCCAACAGCCACACAGAGCCAGAGAGGCGGCCCTCTTTGTTTTGGTTCATGGTCACTGAATCACTGCAAAAGAATTAGGTGTCTCCGTTTGGTAAGATGTTACTCTGTCGTCAGAGCTCTAAGTAATAGGTGGAGGGTGAGTCTCACAGGAAGGATCTAAGGCTTTGTCTGTTTCTGTTTTTAGTGTTGGTTGCTTGTTGGCAGTGTCACCCGCTTCTAAAATAACACTGTTTCATGGAGATGTTTGTTTACTCAGAGTAACATCACGCATACAAAGATTTTAGTGGATCCCCGGGCAACCCTGTACGTGTTGATACCATGTTGGCTTCCTTTCACAATTTGAGGTGTTGTGTTATGATCTACTTTACGTATATATCATGCCTTATTACGTTTTTTTTTTGGTTATAGATTATAATTTTGGTAAAGCAAAATTATCCAAACATTAGCTGGTTTCAGCTTCTCAAATGTGAAACTCTTATGCTTTTCTCTTTTTTATGTAATTGTAAATGGACTTTTTTGTTTTGTTTTGCCCTATTGGTGGAAGAACGCGAGCAATTTAAAGATGTGATGAGCAATTTTCACAGTTTTGTTTTTACAACTGACAAATTATAAGGTGATTAGATTTGCTTACTGCCAAACATTCATGTTGACAACTCTTAATTGGTTACTAGGTTGAATGTATCATAATTTAAATAAGACCAATATAATCCCAAACTGGCTTCTCTTCTGGACGTACAGTACTGTGGAATTCTGTCTGGTATATCTTGTGGATCAGGGTCCCTTTGCGTGATCTTGGTCAACTTAAAGCGAAATAGAACCCACATGTTCCCTCCAATGATGCTGAATTGGCATCTTTCTCACTGATGTGGTTTACATAGAACGCTTTTTCTTCTTCTCATGTGATTCATCCCACACATCTCTCTTTATTTAGCCCCAGCTTCAGACTCGCACCCAAACAGCATTTAGACCAGGATGTCTTAGTTTCCTAATTTATATCGTTCCAATCGTGAAAAAGAGAGTAATAATATGTTGCTGTTTCCTTTTACTTTTCTGCTGGAAGTTACTCATTGGGACCCCAGTTGTCACAGAGGGAGCGTCCTGTCTCAGCTGTAAACGTCAACAAATGTGGTGGATATAATTTCTCTTTGGTGCTGAATGAGTAAAGTCAGACACTTTGTATTCACAGCAAATACTTAAAGCTACTCGCATGAACTCTGAATCATTTACTTCTTTAATACAGGATGATTTGACCGCAAGTTGAAAGTGTTGTTGGTTAACTTGGAAAACCGAACAAAAGGTCACTAAAACTCAAAAATGTACCTTTTTATAAAACACTATTTAGTCTGTAATCAGCTGACTAAGTAAATAAAACACAAAATATAGTGGTCCAAACAATAATAAGTTGTATGTTAGATAATATTAATAATATTGTACCACTATATTGAGAATGTGGAAAGCCCTCTTTGACTGGTTTAGTACTAGTATAAGAAACGGATCTTCCTTAAAGTTGGGAAATATGCTACATCTCTTATTTTCTAAGACTTTCAGAGTGTTCAGAATAATCTCTGCCAAGCCTCAGAGAGGGCATGAAAAATATTTCTCATGGCCTTCAGCAGAATCCTTGCTTTCTTCACCCCCAAAAAAGGATTTTTTTTTTTTTATCTACAGATATGACAAATATATGTATCCCTCTGCCTAGTTATTGTTCAGCACACCTGCAGAGCTGCAGCCCCCACACTAAACATCTTCACCAGCCTACTGTAGATTAATGTTTTACCTGTAAGATCCACATAATAATGCCGTTGATGTTTTCACTTCACAGATGAGGAACAGATTTTCTGGTTTTAGTTCGGTTATAAAATTGTGGTGCATTACGGAGGACATCTCCTGCCGGGCAGCTCATTGCCGTCAGCCGAGGAGACGATCACGCTGGACAGCAGAAGTCAAGGTTGTAGTAAAGAAGTTTAACCGACTTGGTTAACCTTCAGCACCAGAGCTGAGAGTGTCAGAGAAGCTCTCTGTTTCCATTAACCTTCTCGACTTCCGTCACAGTTTTGTAGAGGTCATTTCAAACCTTTGTCCAACCTGCCATGCTGTTGCTCATTCATTCCTCTGTTTATAATGATGCAGCTAAAAACAAAGTGCAGTGATTTAACTGAAAAAAATAACAATTTCAATGACTTAATATGAAGCTTTACCTCTAGATATTTACATTCACAACATTTGTGTGCATTCAGTGAAGTTGCACTTTTTTTGTTGAATCAACAAAGATGTATCCTCGCAATTGTATCTCACATCATTATTTATTTGCACGCCTCTCATAGCTACTTAGGAACTGACAACAAAACCCTATAGTTTACTCATTATAATATTTTGCGAATTTGTGATTTTAAGAGATTTAAACCACATTCTTCCTTGTGCAGTGACTGAAGGACATTGTGTCACATATACCCTTTAGCTCTGTGTAACTTCTAAAACAAAAATGCACACGTGCGTTTTTGAACATCTTTGGGGAACAGCATTTACATTAGAACATTTTATCCTTTGATTTCTTTTTTTTTTTATACCAAGAGATTCCTAGTTTATTAACCTGGGTAGCAGATCACAAGGCTCTTGGGTAGTTCACAGTTCAATATGCAGTTGCAGCGGTGTTACCTGTGTACTTTGGTGTTCTCATAACAGCCATATGCCTGAAAGCTAGGTATAATAAACTATTGACATACTTTAGCCATAAAGAAAATTGCCCCACTTTCCCTATGTTCACACAGTCGTGGCTGAAGGCCATGCAATGCCACCATTATTCTCTGAAACTTCCTTCATCTGGTTCATGATGAACACCAGTCACTTAAGTGTTTACATTTTTCAAAATAGATGGAGGGATATTTTAGATGAATTGTGTGACCCCAAATGGGACGTATCAGACTATTCATTGATACTTTCAACCCTACCAGAATTCTCAGGGCCCCTATTGGGAAGAAACCATTAAAACCAACTACTCAGCCAAGCAGAGGCCAGCTATGGAAAGAGTGTTGATCAGCAGTCCGTATATCAATATTAGTTGACTTTCCAAGCTGCGGACTGCTGGTGTTTCTAAGAATTTTATCTGATTGTATTCTTTCCCTTCATAATAATAATTTGCACCTTGGATCTGTTTGTGGAATTTAAACGTATTTTTGTTGTGTAAGATTGTCATGTTTTCTAGGAGTCTGTATGACAACCACATACAAGTGTGGGTGGGTTAGAATTAAAATTCTGTGTGTCTCGTTCTCTCAAGCTTTCTGCTGCTCATTATCCAGACTCAGGCTGGACCAGCTCCAAGGTCAGAGCTGTGAGGCAATGGCCCAGATTTTCATTTTGCCAGGGCCCCTCCTTTTCTTATCCTCTGTCAGCACTTTCACAAGTTCACCCTGCAGGCTCAAGTTTTGAGATTATAAGGAAATAGTCATGTTCTCGTGGTTGCATAGAAAGCCAGAGAGTGACTGACTAAAATAGGATTTAGATTAGATTTCCAAGGCAAATTTTTCTAAACCATGAGATTGTTTTTTCAGGGAAAGACGGCTGAGTGTACCTGCCTTCAATTCACTCAGTTTTACACATTCAGATCTAGGCGCTGCCCTCAAAATGTGTCCTGTTGTTTGCCCCTGAGCAGCCATACCTGAGTAAATAAGGCCAAGTACTTTCATTACGGACAAAGCAACAGGCGTTCTTGAGAGAATAAAGGGTATTAAAATCGTACAGAATCTGCCTACAGCATGTATTTTTTATATAAATTGATAATTGCATGGGAATGTGCGTGCCCACGCTTCAATTCCTTAATCATAAAGCTTTTTTTATTATTGGTTATTCAAGATATTTTGTGGTCGCCTTTTGTGTAGGGCAATATCATCATTATCTCTACACATCCTTCATTTGCAATTATCCCCTGATGATGATTCTTAAGATCCCACCCAAATCTTCCAGGGAAGACAAATCTGGGACATGCTGCTCTGTGAAAGCTTTGGCCCGTCCTCTGGTTGCTGGTAATATTGGCAAAACCAAGGATTGCAGCTTGTGCTTACTACGGTAACTACTGCATTTATACGAGCAAAATGCCCAGTGTATTAATGTAAATACATTTAAGAATAGGCCAAATCCTCAGACACTAGAGCCTGTCACCAGAACAGTCATCATCTGGAGGATTCATCAAAGAAATGGACTTTGCCCATAGCAACTGACAAATGCAAACAGGGCCTGTAACATGCTCTTTAGCGTTTGAACAGGATTAATGTCTCTATGAAAGAGGCAAGCTCTTTATTGCTTTTGACCCTGTTTTGGCCCTCCGTATATATTTAAGCTTTTAGTTCATTCCCCTGTGTTTGGATTCACAAAATGTAACGACTGTACAATGATGCTCTGTGATAAAGTTGCCATGTTGCAAGCATTTCTTGTAAACCAGGTTTGTTGCATTATTAAGTACATACAATATAATAAACTGATGCCATTTCATGGTATTCAAGTTACCTTTTGCATAGTGATACTGTAAGTATCCTCTGTTGCTCTCCCTCAGGTTTCTTCCCTTTTTTCCCTGTGAAAGGGTTTTTACTATCTTTCTAGGGGAGTTTTTCCTGATCCGATGTGAGGTCCCGGGACAGGGATGTTATGTGTACAGATTGTAAAGCCCTCCGAGGCAAACTTGTATTTGTGATGTTGGGCTATATAAAATAAACTGAATTGAATTGAATTAAGTGATGTACTGTAAGTCATACAGTACATCCTTTATCCAGTGTCGGTTTAGCTCCTAAGGGACCAGCATGAGACATATTTGACCGAATTGGGCACGTCTGTTTCCGCAGGCTTGGTTCTGGCATGCCCTAGTTTCAACTTGCTGAGTGAGTTGCTTCCTTGCTTCCTTTTCTGATTTATGTAACCTACGTTTAGCTACAACACAAAGTTCTGTCCTCCTCCTGCTAGCATAGCCAGCATGTGAACATCATAATGGATCAATTTCAACGGCGATAACCAACAATTAACCAGCCAGCAAGGTTTGAGCTCAGATTCAGCAATGGAGCTCCACTCCTGAATTGAGTGGGGCTTAATGTCTTGGTCATGGACTTAAAGATTCTTTGCCCCATTGCGGCCAGAATTTCATGCGGCCAGATGTTGGGTTTTCACCAATATCAGCATTTTGCCTGATATTTATCTTGGTTTTATCAAACATATTGGTGTTCCTTAGTGTCGAGACCGCTATCTTATGGTAATTCTTTACTTGAATCAGTTATGTTCTGCAGAAGGAGTGTATCCAAATGCTTGAAGGTTGCACAGCATTGTTACGTGCTGAAGAAGCACACATGTAAATAAGACAACTGTATTGGACATGTCGATTCTCTCCGATGCATTTCAGTCTAGAAAGAAGAAGATCTGACTGATCTCAAGCAGTGATTTACATTACAATCTCCTTCATAAGAAGACAACAACCTTTAAACTGCACCAAGCTCAGAAAGTCTGCATCGATGCATGAAGAAAATTATAAAGGTGGATTGACTGTAAATGGAGGGAAGACTAGAGTCTAGTGACAATAAAAATCTACTTGTTATTTAAGACTCTGAAGATCCCTGCTTTGAAATACAACTTTCATTGTAGTAGTGCCTGTTATTGTTAAACAATTATGCTTATACCAATAAATTGCCTTTAGATTCAGTATAAAAATATGAAACACATACAATTTTTTAAAAAGAAAGGAGATTTGGTACATGTACACAGGAATCCTTGATTACACTATCGTTGAAAGCCCTCAGCTCACTCAGTCAGCCTCTAGTTTTTTCCTGACTGACCAGATGTTGGCAGCTGTCAGTGTGACAATATACAAAATATCAAACAGCTGGAGGGGGTTTGGGGAATGCCACCCGCTGCTACTGCAGGGTTTCTCTGTTAATCCCACACACACACTCACACTCACACTCTCTCTCACAGTCCTGCATGATATCTTATGTTTTCCCTTTAAATAAAAACAATGACATTTACATAGCAGCGTCAATCAACACTATATCCAGTGATTTACACTGAGGGCAACAGTATAATGAAGCTGAAGTCTAGATGATCAGTTTTACAATATTTGAACAGAAACGGGACAGAGTGCTCCATTTACGCCAGTAGAAACCATTCCAGTGTTCCCATTGTGGAGTAAACTTTCCTTTCTGTAGATTATTTCTGCTAAACTGTTGTAAATGTAGACAATGCATCATCTAAGAGTCACAGTTTAGCTATAGGATATAACTCCAAGTCCTTTTAGTTCACGCGCCACATGCAACCAATTTGATCTCAAGTTGGCTAGACCAGTAAAACCATTGACTACAACAAAAAACAGACTGCTGTTTCCTCAGACCTGCCAACAATTCACATATCGCCTCTGTTCTCAGTTGTCTTTGCAAGTTCTTGTATTTTTAGCCGTGACGAGTCTGATTGTGGCACAGAATAATATATTGCTTGAGCTCTGAAAGGTGCTGTGAACACACCATAACATTGACTTCCCATTTAACTCTATGAAGAAACGGGGACTGGTTAATTTTTCTGTAAAACAGGACACCCAGAATCCACTTTTCCTTAATGCCCATGTGTGATCTATAATAGCATATCCAAAATACGACCTGCTACCTGAAATAGCGACTCATTTTGACCCTTTGGAAAGTCATCCTGTGGGCCAGATTGGACCCTTTGGTGGTCCGGTTGTGGTACTTGAGCCATAGGTTTGACACCCCTGATATAACTGATGACATAAGACTAAACACCATGCAAAAGTAGTAGTGTTTCATACATTCAGTTTTTAAAATGTGTGAAGACATTCCAACAGAGATTTCTTCTCTGGCTCTCTGTTAATCTTGCAAGTGTGCCTTTTTCTGACGGAGAATGAATACAAATAACTTTTAAAGTGGCTGAAGCTGTCAACATGAATAGTTTCTATGGTGTTGAACACAATCTGCCCTTATAATGTAATTATTAGACACACCTGAGTTCAGACCTTTTTCTGCTGGTACATCTTTGGGAAGGGTAAATTAAAAACACATCATCTTCACATTATTGGGGCTGGTTGCTTATTTATTGTGTTTTACGTCTGTTGTGAGTTCACTATGCATAGTACTAGAGCCATTAATCAGAAGCTACCTTTGCTACACCGGATGAAGGTTGCACGATAACACGTTTAACTGCATAGATTATTTTTAAAAATGAGTGCTGATTAATTAACCAAGCCTGTGATGATAGTTTCCTCTTCCCCCGTCGTGGCACTCACTTGCTCGTAGGCTGTTGATCCTGTGGAGAACCAAGCTGGGCTTTGTCACATTTTAAGAGGCAGACTGCCAGACCTGACTCCAGCCCTGCGGCATTACCCAAAATGGCAGCTCTCAGTTTGGCTGCTTCTACTGGTGTGTGTTTCTGCACATGGTTGTCAGTCAGTACACCGTATAAGTGTATAATATCATGTATTGTAGTGTTCAGAGGCTATACTTGTAGAAAATGGGCTTTTTGGTGATGTTGAATTGTTACATTAACTTGATATACCCCTGTATTTAAACGGTTAAGATGTTGATATAACAGTCAGGCAAATATTTTTTCCCATAATCATAGAGCATGATCACATAAATCTGGTGCAATCAAGATATTATGTGATGAATAATTGCAGTGTTCTAAAGCTGCATATGCCTGTGCTGTTGTTTATTTATTATCTTCTACTTAAAGGTTAACGCCTGTATTTTTCAACCCTATCTTCCCATGTTTTGTGTCCATTTGAGTAATGGGAACAAACATTTTAGAAATGACTCCAGTTTTGAGGGAGAATGCTGCAGTCGCTAAACAGGCTGTAATGTAATCACTGTAATGTAGGCCACTGACAGGCCTAGATTGTTGTTATAAGTGAATGTGGAACATGAAATACCGTAACTTGTGAAATAAGTTGATATTTTTATTTTCTTAAACATTCTTACTTCATTAATCAGACAGAAACCTCCGGTGCTGAAAAATTAAGCCAATGCTGAAGTGCCTTGAATTTGCATTCTTTCAAATGGCAAGCAGGAGGCGACTCCTCTGGTTGTGTAGTCTCGTAAGTCTTTGAGAAAATGACTCAACTTCTTACTTGATTTATTACTTCAGTAAATATTGTAAACATGAGTATATGGTGTCAATCTCTCATTTCAATTCTTAAATACAGCGTGATGTTCATTTAGTAAATGATGGTCTCATTTAGAGTAAAATAGACGATAAAGCATGCTTTAGGGGCGTGGCTATTTTAGGATTGATAGGCTGCTACCGTGGTATTGACTGGTCTGGAAGTTGTCCATGTTTTCATCTTACAACAGTAATACCCTTTCGCAATGGGTTTTCAGTTCATGAAAGTTAATTGCCACCTAAAAATCTTATTCCAAATTCGTCTAGTTCATCTGCTTCACTTCTGGTTGCAAAAAATGAAAACATGTCTGACTGTAGGACTGTAAACCAGAACCGAGCAAGTTCATGTTCTTTACATCAGGATTCCCTTGCAGTGTCTTTTGTCTTCCATTCGCCATCCAGCATATGAATGCCTCTCGGTGTCGGTAAAGTTGTCAGTATTGAGTCATTGTAACACTTGATTTTAAATACTTCTTTTCTTTCCCCACAGAGCTACCATAGAGGAAGTGGAGGGGGATGTGTGTGAGTTGGAATCCAAGCTCGACAAAGTGAGTACCACCCATGATAAACATTGCTTAGTTGTTCATTTGTTCTAAAGTGTGAACTGTCCCCAGTATTTCCCCCGGACTTTAAAAAGACTCTAGTATAAACACTGTGCACCTCACTTTCACTTTAATTAAATATATGGGTGTGTATGAAGTATATGAAGAAACACCCCCTTTACACTGGAGTACAGTATGCATGTTAGAAGATTTTTTTTTTTACTATTGATTAATACTGTATTTCATGTTACCTTCAGAATCATTAGTGCGGTTTCATTAGTTATATTATTAATAATGCAGTGACTTCGTCTTGAACACTCACATCTGGTACATGCTTACAGACACATCCTTGGCTGATCATCTGATAGAGACAGGAGACTGAAATATCAGTATGTCCCTAGTTTAAGAAAGTTATGTCTTGAAGCCTTGTGACATTGGCCCTGACAAGCCAATCTAGCGAAAGACATGCAATGACTCATGATGGAGATATGAAGACGTCATGTGGCCTTCTGTCTATTGATATTTAAGAAGGCAGCCCTTCGCTTATTCTTTGAGCAGTCCAGGATACGCAATTGACACCATGTTGTGATTCTGACTCTGCTCCTCTTTGCAAAGAATAAATGTCCTGATTATGATTTTACCACCAGGTGTCAAGTAAATTTTTCTATCAATGCACTTCTATGATTCCTAAAAATCCCGACTCTAATTCTGAAGCAGATCACATTTCCATTCATTGCCAACACGGTGGGAAATTAGCGTCAACTTCCAGCCAAGTGGCGGTTTACCTGTGCCTGATTAGTTCACGTTATGAGCCTTTAATCATCTTTTTTTTTGTTTATCAAAATCATACAAATGGGGAGTGAATCTGTTCTGGCCATGACCAGAGAATGGAAACATTTTGCCATGTGGTTTGTGTTGTTTTTGTCCCAAACTATGATGGTAAAACAAGGTTAGAGTTTTAGGTTGCAGGTTGTGTCAAAGCAAATCATAGGATGAACCCTAGTCCAGAATAGATTTTAGCTTCTTTCTTTTAGGCCTGACTTTCTAAGTAACAGCTAACTTTCACACGGGAACCCTATTGTTTCCTGTTGCTTGTTCAGATTATATTTTCTCTCCTAGTGGGCTACGTCACAGTTCATCTCTGCCATTCTGCTCAAGTTAACGAGACTCAATTTATAAATCGAACAAACAAACTGGTTTTAATCAGAAGTTGTGTCCTGCCCTGATGTCAAAGAAATCCCTCTTCCATTGGATCCCCCGCAGAGCTGAGAGTATTTTCACTAGCCGAAGGCGAGACCTCTAGCTCGGAAGATCCCAGTTCATTGTTTCTGGACTTGAAGTCTTACAGAGTCCCATCCTTCTCCTCACCCCACCTCTGTGACTCACTTCCCCTCTTGCTTCGGAGAGGAAGGATCTGCTAGAGTGGGTGTTTTTGTGTGCATAAGGCTGTGATAGTGTGATAGTGTGTCTGTGTGTGTCTGTGTGTGTCTGTGTATGTGTTAATGCTCGGAGTCCAGTGGAAAAGGGCTAAAGAGACCAGAGTTCAACTTTTCCTTTGAGATTCTTACCTGCCAGACATGTACATACACAGCCATACTGTCAAAAGTAAACAGACTTTTAACTAAGTCAATATTATATCTGCTCATAACAGGGCTGCCCCAAGCGCAGAAGCTTTCCCGCCCCAACAGACTGGAGAGTGTAGCAGTAGTTAGCTGTTGTTTTTTTTTAAGCTGAGGCTTCAGATGTTCTTACAGTTTAGGTTGAGGTCAGATATGATTGACCTGTGGTTCATTTTCTTTGTAATGAAAGCACCCCTTACGGTGTTCAAGTTCCTTTTTTAATTTGTACATTCAAACTCAAAAAGGGAAAATTAATATGTAAATCATACCTTCATGATGTTATGATGTTTAGTTTGATTGTTTACTTGATAGAGAACCTTTTCGTTGTGTTGTTAACCGCCAACGGAATAAATCTTATTTACAAACGTTACTCCTATTTTGTGGCTTTCTTTCCCTTTATTCTTTGGCTGACCTGTGTTCGTTCCCCCCTTATCCCCTAGACGGAAAAGGGGACGTAACAGTGTTGAAACCGTTTTAGAAGGCAGACAACCAACAATAAAGAGGAAAAAAACAAACTCTTATGTAAAGGAGATCACTTAGGAAATACAGATTATGATGATTAGTGTGAGTATTAGCGTGTGCTTGTTTGTTCAGATAAAATATTATCATCCACCTTGTCAAGACCTGCTGACATGTAATAGTTGCTTACATAAAAAAACAGCACCTTACAGGTCACTGTTAAAGTTGCATTTTACCTTCTGACCTTTGCTACCAATACAGGTATATGTTTGGGACTGAATTATTTTGTTTTTCAAACATGAAATATCTGTTGTGTTTTTTAAATAAAATATCACATTCTGAAGACAAAGCATTTTGTATTCTATCAGTTTTTTATGTATTAATAACTCGGTAATCTAGGAAACTGCTTTTAGTTTAGCTGCAAAGGCCCATTCAGGCTCTGTCATCTCCTGTGTAGGAGGAGATGGAGAACGGCCAGCATTTGTTGTGAGTTTACGTAACCTGGAATTAGCTTTGCCCCCAATGAGTCAGAGGGGAAAGAAGAAGTGCCTGTTGTTAATTACAAAGAAACTGACTAATCATCAGTGTCGGCCTTTTTGCTCTGCAGCAAAACGTTCCAGAAAATGTACAATTTCTGAATCCATTTTTAACAGCAAACTTCAAATGTTGTTAATTAGAGAGAATGTCCTGAAGAAATGACCAGCACGGTTTCTATGTTCTCTTCACTCAAGTTTTATCATCCTCTCTCCACTTCTGTCTATTACTGCATTTTCTTAATGTTTATACCCCCTAAGCATTTGTCTCGTTGTCTTTCTCTCTCTAGTTGGTGAAGTTGTGTATTGGGATGATTGATGCAGGAAAAGCCTACAATGCAGCCAACAAGCAGTTTGTTAGCGGGATCCGGGAGCTAGCCCAGCAGTCCACCAAAGATGAGGTCATCGAGGTAAACAAAAAACAACCTGGCTTTATCTGAATCATAGAAAGTCACCAACATTAGTTATATTTCTATATAGTTCTCCACTGTTTTTTGTGTGCTTCTTTTTGGTCTTTATAGAGCCAAGCAATTATTGCATATGTAATATGATGTAAAGTTGTTAGAAGTATATTTAAAATCAGCACAGTGTAAAACCATGGCTGACTTATTCCTAGTTCCCAGATATAAAGAGGACTGTAGTTCCTCTTTGTTAGCGCGCACTACCTGCTTGTCTCTTATGAGCAACGTGTTTTCATACTTCCTTGACTGCCAGATTATATAAAAATACAAAAAAGAGGTATGGTGAAACCTTGCACTGTCCACTGGGTCTTGTCGAGGTCAGATGTTTTGTTTTCTCACATGAATTTTGCGAGGCAAGCACTTCCTCTCTGCCTTTGTCTATTTCCCTCAGTACCTCTCCTTTGGGTTTGAAGTTCAGCCACTGCATGTATTTAAAGGGAGTAACTTAGCCAAAAGAATTCTTTCCCAGTGTGTTATTGTGTCTCCAAAAAGACCATAGTTTCTGTGTAGCCATACCCGTCTGATAGAAGAGTTTGTCTGATGTAGCATGCAATAGAGTATTGCACCTTATTTTGTTTTAATACAAGCTTTGTTTTATTTGTTGGCTTGGTTTGTGTGCTTATTGTTATAATAATATGTGGGGCTGTTCTCTCTCTGTCTGCCTTCATGGCTGGCCTCTTCTCTCCACAGTCCAGTCTCACAAAATTTGCCGAGAGCCTGCAGGAGATGATCAACTATCACACGGTATGCTATCACTGCATGTGAAACCGGATATATTGTCAATATTCTTTTTCTCCATCGCTACGGCTCGGTGATGACAAAAATCAGCTGGGCCGACAGTCTGGAACAGCTCTCTAACTGTCAGTTTGTATTTACTGCTGGGAAGGACAGCAGCAGACTGCTAGACATAGATCTGTGAGAGGAATACTTCAATATAAATAAATAATAAATACTTTAAAAAGGTTTTGCAATAATCTTCGGGTGTCCTTTTGCATAACATTACCTTTCAACTGCCTTCATGGGGCTATTCAGAATTAGAAGAAAGTGTCTATAACACACAGCGGTCAGGTTGGATTTCATGTAAGTATAAAAATGTGCAGACATTGTCCTCTATACAAAGTGGTTAAAGGGAAACCTTTGGGGTCAGATGCCTAAAACACCTTTTTTTTCTTGAATCTGTTGTTAAATGTCAACATAGCTACAAAGATACCCCAAATTACTTCTTCTCCCAGCATATAAAGTCCATGGTAAAGAGAGGGTTTTCCTGTCTCATAAAATGAATTCCCTGCCTCCCATGTTGTGGTATCTGTTGGAATAAATCACGTGTTACTGAGGTAAACTTGGTCACGGTCAATCTTTTACAATGTGGTTGGCATCCTGTTAAAATGACCTACTCTGCACTTCCCTACTTGATAATTTTACAGCTGCAACTACCAATACCGCTTTTTGTGGAGCAGAGGAATGGTAATGGTTGAAGGCACTTGGTCAATGTTTTACAATGCGGTTGGCATCCTGGAGGCGTGAGTGGTTCTTCCTGTAGTTCAGCTAATGGTCAGAGTAAGACTTGTTCTTTTGGCTTTACATGATCATCTAATGCACTCCACTTCCAACCACTAGATATGGACCAAACTCTCCAAGGAGCCCTGAAGGACAGATCTGATTAGGTGTTTTTCCCCAGAGTCCCTTTGTTAGCGTCCTCAGTTGTCAGTCTCTAGTAGGAACGAAAGTGCCATTCAGAAATGTTCTCATTAAGAATCCCTTGAACACAGAAAGGAGGCACAGGGCGAGCTTGAGGCTTTTGTTCTACAGCAAAGTTGTATTGCTTGATCTCTGCTGTCATGTCATGTTTTTATTAGCTCTGCATAACATGTTCATTCAGAGTGAGTTCCCAGCCAGCATCACACTGCCTGCGACATGTTTGTTAGAACCGGGGGAATTTGCTACTGGAAATTGAACCTTTACAATCATTGTGGTCGTGGATGGGAACGGAACGCCTGAAATAAATGAGCATCCCTAAAATGATTCGTCAAATGCAAATGATGAATAGAAATTAAAAGGCTTTATTTATGGAAGACATTTTGACTTTACCACTGTAACTAATGACATTAATGAAGCCCCCATTCCATTATCGATACTATTACGGCTGCTGTTATTGCAACTCCCAATACCACTTTTAGTGAAGCAGGAGAATGGTAAAATAGGTGAAGAGCAGATGTATTATTTTATGACTAGATTAATACGAACAGAACATTTATGATTGTCTTAATCAAACAAATTAAGTAATTTGGCTTAAATAGGGACTAAATCTCACATTTCATTACATCACATCATTACATGGGTATCATTTCAATGGGAGGTTTTGGCTCATTTGGTTCCGGTTTGGTTGAACTGGGATCGACAGACAGTCTAAACCTTGAAGCCAGACTGTAACATTTCCAGATTAAATGAGATACTGTATGTCTTCTTAACTAGTATCTAAAAAATGCTGCGGTGGGCACTCTCTCACGATTCAACAGCTGAGTCTTTTTTTCACCAAAACCACTTATCAGCTTCCTCGGCTAGACCCCTAAAAGCCTCCAGGAGCCACAGTGCAGGCCTGTGACTGTGACTCAACAGTGGAAACTGTGGTCACGTCAGATGACTGTCAGATAGGTTTTTGCCACTCAGCGATCTTTCCGCACATGACACAGTACTCCATCTGTTTGTCACTGGTAGCGTTTCCCAGCCACACTGCTCATATTGTCTTGTCTGGCCAGAAAATCACACTAAAGCCCTTTTTAAAGGATTTAAGTGTTCGGCCTGTTGCTTGTTGCTCATTTTCGAAGACTCATGCAGGTTAATGAGAGTATGAATCAGTACCAAAAATAAGCAAATCCCGTTATTTCTCGTGTTTCTTTCTGATGGGAGTTTACAAAGTCCCCTTGTTTGTGTAAATTTAACTTTCTAAATGCACCCTGTGATGTTAACAAAAAACCTCAGAATCAGAAGTTTCGATTGCTGACTTGCAAAAACATCCCGTGGCCTGGAAAGTGAATATGTGTATCAGCTTTCTGCTGCTTTCTTAGAAAAGTGCCTTTAGGAATGTTAAATGCCTGAATCGTTCTTTCTTTCCCTCTTTCTTCACAGATATTATTCGATCAGGCCCAGAGATCAATCAAGACCCAGCTTCAAACATTTGTCAAAGAGTGAGTATTAATTGAATATAGATGGATAAAGAAGCTGGTTATGCCTCTGGGCAATCTGTGCTTTGGAAGAATGGCCTCATTTTACTTTTTGGTTCATCTCTGCTTGAGAACAAGCTGCAGCACATTTAGATTTTTACTCGTGATTGTATCCAGATCAACTTAAAGAGGAACACTGGACATATATGAGGTGAACTTACTTCAAATCCATGCTGGAGGAAAAGTGTAGTAGATATTGAATTCAGAAAGCCCTCTTTTAAATATTATGAATATAAAGTAGACACTGGATGTATCAGATGGGCTGATGATCCAGACAGCCCATGTAAGGACTAAGTTATTAGTATACTTGACAATACTTTCCATTCATATCTCCCGGTTTAAAGGCTCCTAATACAGCACTGAATTCCTGACTGCTTGTAGGAAGCATTGGGGCCTCCTGGTTTATTTCATTTTAAGGATTAGCAGCTTTTCCCCCTGGCACACAGGGGCTTAACACCCACATCAGCAGCACCCATGCTTCTCAGAAAAGGCTGGGAAACATCATTATTACTCACTACCTTCCTGCACTCAAACACTAATCTCACCAAAGAACACATGTGGGGTGCAAAGTTTGAGCACTTTGCCCTCCTACTCAAGACAAGTGTTTTAACTCTTGGTTACGGAGTGCAAGACTTGAATCAAGTAATTTTGCAAAGTAATCTTGTTTTTTTAACCTTCTTGGATTTCTCCCTGACTAAGATTTATGAAATCACCTTTAACCTTTGCGTGTTCCTGTTGCCTGACCATGGTTGTGTTGCTTCAGAGATAACTTTGCTTCCTTTAACATTTGGCCTTTCCCCTCACAACATTGTTGACAACAAAGGGACTTGTCCTATTTGACCTTGGGTAATAGTTATAATACTTGAAATAGTTGTGGCAGCAATATTTGTGGCAGCAACTTAGAGTATTTCCACTCCAGAGTATAGATCAACAGCAAATAACTAATTTGTAAAACCTTTATTTTCAAATCCAAATTAATCAATTAGTATCTTACATTTAATCAACAGCAGATTATTTTCCTAAATTTGATTTCCCCATTGCTCTCTCCTTCATACTAATTACTAAGTACTTGTACAATATATGCACTTAAATTGATGTGTTTGTCTTAAACCTCTGTCCCCTCCCTTCCTTTGTCAGTGACATACGCAAGTTCAAAGAAGCCAAGAAGCATTTTGACAAAGTGAGCGAGGAGAAGGAGGGCGCCCTGATCAAGAACGCCCAGGCTCCCCGCAACAAGCAGCACGAGGTGGAGGAGGCCACCAACATCCTCACGGCCACACGCAAGTGCTTCCGACACATCGTCCTCGACTACGTTTTACAGGTACAGCAACTCACTTTGTTTGTTTTATTCAGTCAATCATTACAATAAGCAAAGTCACAATGTAATATACAAAGCAGAAACAACATAGCAACAGATGTCATTTTGGTTGTTTGGAGAAAAAGGTCAGAAGTCTTTAATGTGATCTTTGCGAACCACATCTTCAAGGGTTGCAATTGCCGTGCGCGCACGGCCACGTCACACACACATATTGTATACCTTCAATTGAAGTGTGTGATAAATGATAGAAAAGCCCAATCCAGTATATTTCAACACATGTTGTAATCATTTAATTTATTTCATGTCGAGCCTCATTTTTATCCACATTTTACAGCTCGTGAAAAAATACATTAGTTTCTCTAAAGTAAAACAGTGAGAGATTGTTGACATGCGGCTGTTAAAATATGCTGATGTGGCATAAAGAGGCATGAACAGCAGCTGGGTTTGATTCAGTTGCATTCAAATTATTAATTATTAATGAAAACAGTTGCCTTTTCAGGGGTTGAATCCTCTGTGTAAACTGACTTTCAAGGGGCTAAATCTAGTTTTTAAATCAAACACTACATTTCCCATTTTGTCCAAATATATGTTCCTTCTTCTTGTGCTTGAATCTGTTAACATCTGGTAGATCTTTTTTTTTATCATTGAATACAGTTGAGTACTCAGTCTCTCCTCGTGGCCACAGAAGCACTGATGGGTGCTTCATGCTTTGTGATAAGGCAGTTGCCAGCCTTATTATTGAATCTCACTCCAAAGAAGCAGACAATGCTTTATGGGCACAGTTTTCTCCAAAATTAGATTTTGAAAAGAAACCACAAAGCAGATTTCAAAATGGGTTTGGCAGTCTGCGCCAGTGACCCACTGCATAATCACGCTCTAAAATGAAGCCTGGCTGTGAGAAATTAGTCAAGTTTTTTTTGTCTTTCCATCTTGCCTTTTAGTCTGCTTATAGGAAATCTAAGAACCCAAGAGCTTGCACAGCTGAAATAAATGAGTCTCCTTTTAAAGTTTCACATTCGAGTAGTGCTGTCAGCACTTTTATAATGTTGCTAACTTCTGCAGCTTTGGTTGTAGGAAACATTTGGGATGGATTCTAACTTGATTTTTTTGTTCTTTTTAGATTGTTTTTGTGGCATTTTTGCTTAATTATATAGTGCACAGTTTACAGTGACATGCATGATGGTAGAGGGAGAGGAAAATATATGAGAGAGGTTGTAAGCCAGACATGCATTCATGACATTTTAAGAATGTAGCGTTTCTCTTTTACCCTGCTGTGCCACGTAGAACTATAAAATACTGAACTTTAAACTTTGGGTTTGCTTTATTGAATGTTGGTCAAGGCGAGGAAAAACAACATTAAATGTAATGAATGACGTGAAAAACACATCATGGAGTAAAACAGATAATCAAGCCATCTGACTTCATGCGGATGTAGCTTGTCTACACTGAAATACAAACCAGTATCTAACATTTAAATACTCACATGACACAGAAAAGCAGAAGCACAGTTTGTAGAGATGTTTTGCTGCTAAACTTAACAAACCTGAAATTCCCCCACCCTCAATAGTGACTAATTAAGCCTAAATCTTTTTTACCACAACTTACCAACATAATGCTCATAAATTGTGCTCGTGGCAGTTGCGTTTGTTGACACCATGATACACTTTGCCGGTTTAACAACCATCGCTCATAGGTGCCACTCCGTTCAAAACTACTAATTGACTGTAATCGAGGGAAGGAGGGGGCTTGTAAAAGATGCAAAAATAAGTTTCCTCCCCTGGGTGTGAGTTCCATCTGTGTATAAACACAAAGTGTGGTTGGTGTTACTAAGGAAAAGGGACTCAAAACGTACAGCCACATTAGGGATTTTAACTTCAGTGGAATAAAATGTTTGATAAACCACGCCTCCCACCCCATGCAGGACACTCTAGCAGCGCTGCACAGCTCCTTCAGTCACCGGCTGATTCATCCCCGGTGTCTGAGGGAGAGGTACCGCAAGTCTTTTCTTCCCGCTGCGGTCAGGCTGCACAACCAGCTGAGCTCCCAGTAGACCACTCTGACAACTGAACACTTGAACTGAACTTGGTCACTTTATCATTCACCTGGTGCAATATTATTACGTATATTACGTGTATTTACGTGCAATACGTTTAAGTACTTTTTTTTTCTATTCAGTCTGTATATTAATATTTCTCTACTGTTTTACTGCTCATTTATATTACTTGTTTCTATTGTATTATTCTTTTTATTCACTTGTGAGCAAGGCTGCTGTAATCCTGTAATTTCCCCACTGCGGGACTAATAAAGGATTATCTTATCTTATCTTATGTCCCCGTTTTCATAAGCAAGATAAAGGAAAACCATTGGACCCTGGTCCATGCATAAGCATGAGGCAGAGTGTTACAATTCATTCAGAAGCTGCCTCTCCTTGAGTATTAAAATGCACCACGTCCAGTCAGAGTCTACTGTCACAATGAAGCCAGCCAGCATGAGTGTATTTACAACCTGTTACAATGTATCTCTACTCTTCCCAGGCCAGAGGAGTCTCACAGTGTAGATTAAACTGTAGAGGAAGAGGAATCTGCCACACACACACACACACACACACACACACACACACACACACACACACACACACACACACACACACACACACACACACACACAGAGAAACAGGAGGCTACAATGAATTCAGCAGGGAAATGTAGATGATAGGTGAGACTTTAGCTACAACAGCTTTCCTGAGTTGAACATGAGACACGGAGCTCCTCCTGGTGTCGTGAGGAAGAACTGCTGCAGCTAATGCTTGGGGGGATTTTTCTGCTTCAGTTTGACTAATTTCACGCTTGTCTACTTTCTTTCATTTGTTCTCTTCTTAAGAAGTTATTCTTGTTTCATCCCCCGCATCTTACCTCATTTCCCCTTCTGTCTTAAGTTCTTTCTTCCTTTTTTCTTCTTTTCTCAAATATATCTCAGCTATCACCACTGTAGATTTAGTTTAATTTTGTCTTCCTACTTCTCACTGTTTGTTTTGGTCATTACAGATCAATGTGCTACAATCAAAGAGAAGATCGGAAATCCTGAAATCAGTGAGTACACTTTCCTTTCACATGAAATGATCCATGCAGCAGCCCTACTTGCTCTCTGAATATCACCGTCTTCTCCACAGATGTTGTCCTTTATGTACGCCCACCTGACGTTCTTCCATCAAGGCTATGACCTCTTCAGTGAACTACAACCTCTGATGAAACAGCTTGGAGGACAGGTACAGCAATGCATCTCTGTGAATTCACATGTTTGATAGTCACCGAAACACAAAGCTTCAGTTATACAGTGTTCTTTTTTATCTCTCAAGTCTGTGACTGTAAATCTGAATTCTGAAACCACTCTAAGATAACATGGCGCACACATACACATTCACACTCACTCAATTTGACAGAAGCCATCCAGCCAAGCTAGATTTTAAGTAATCTTGCTAAATAAACAGTTGTTCCTAAACTTACCTTAACTGGTTATCACAATTTTATGAAAAAGGAACTTCACATGTTGTATACAAGTTTACAGTCATTATTACATCGTAAATGGTCTGTAAGTTTTTTTAATGTAAACGATAATGAGTGATGATGTAAAAATGTATATATCAATATATCTTATTATCCAACATTGTTACATCGTTTTTATTTTTTTATTTTTTATTTTTTTATTATTATTTTTTAAATCAACTATTTAAATAATGAAATAATACAATTATTGTCTTATGTCTCACAACTTGTTTCACTTCCTTCCTTTTAATTTCAATGTAATACTTGTGTAAACATAAACACTAAACTAGCCCTGGAAAAACACGTGCAATGTTGATAGAACATACAGTATAAACTCTTTCAACATAAGCAAAAATGTGTCTATTTTGAGCAGAGTAGTGTAATAAATGTTATCTATGTTTACGTATCATCGATAAACCCTTTTTACTACTTAGACGAGAACAATATTGTTTGATTACCTAAAGAGCGTTCTTGTTCGAGCCTGTTTCAGGGGAAAATCTCACATTGAACTTTTGGTCATCTTCTTACACAAGGGGATCGTAGGTTTACACCTCAATCATTAGGGAGCAGTGCAACTGCACTCTGACCTCCTGCTTTCTCCTCCAGATGACCTCTCTTTGTGTTTGTATTCCTATCCTCTCAGTGTGTGTGTGTTTATAGCCTTCTTTTTGTCAATTGATATTTCAGCTCTGTGTGTGTCTGTGTGCATCCTCTGATAAACAAAGCCTTCCCTCTGAGCCAGAGGATGGCCCAATTGTGACTTTAAGATGATTATCACAGTGGTGCTGCTGTTAGAATGCGCAGGAATGAGGAAGAAAGCCGCCAGAGGGATGGAAAAGGGTTTTCCCACAGTCGGAGTCATTGACTATCAGCTGAGTGAACACAGCATAGAAATCTGAGATTGATGCTGAAGGTTGTGGACTATAAACTCTGAGACTGAAGTTATAGAAGAGCTGGACGAGAGGAGGATATTTTTCAAAATTGGGTGCAAGACCAGGGAAGGAAGGAGTCAGATTGGAGAGCTGAAGAGGAGCAGAAGAGTAGAGGACACTTCTTAAGAGAAAAGGGTGGCTTGTAAACATGTTTTTCTGAAGTTTGAACCAAGAAAAAAAAAGAAACAAAGAAACCGAAGAGTGTTTTTTATATGAAAAAAAGACCATGTTAAAAGCCAGATCTGAGAAGTTGGGATAGTGGTCCTCTAAAGTGGATTGGAGAGAAGAGTGTGGTTTCTAACCCTCATGCTCTGAAGTTGGAACCATCTGACGTTGGTACTATCAAGAAATTGACAGAGAGAACCAAAGAGTGGCGGGAAAAGAAAAGGGGGAACATAGGACCCACTTTGAAAAACAGATTATAGGAAGGGATAAGAGGCGAAATGTAATCTTCTCAAAGCAAAACGTGATTGAAGTAGAATGGAAAGGCATGGACTGTAAGCCTTCAACACTCAAAAGACTGCAAGGATTGTGTGAGGAAAGAAGGAGAGAAGTGCAAAAGACTGTTTTAGAAACTAGATCCTGGAAAAGAGAGATATAGGGTTGGTTACAGAAGTATAACGCCGCTGTGTGGATTGTAAACCTGTCGCACTGAATTTGGAACGGTGCAAAACCGAAAGCAGAGGAAGATCAGAGGCCGAGCTGTGGGAAGCAGTGACAAGAGGATTGTGGATTATTTTCTTTTCTTCTCTCCATCATGAAGCTGAAGAAGGTGGAGAGGCTGTGCAGGGAGGTGTGGAGGAGCTGTCAACAGGTCTGATAATATGACTCGATGCCTGTAGCCAATGAGAACGAGATCAAGGGAGGGAAAGTCAACAGTAGAGACCAACACAATGCTAGTACATTACATATATTCTGTAAAGTTTAGTGAGAGGAAATGGAGGGAAACAAATAAAGCTGCTTTCCCACTCTGGTTTGTGGTAACAGCAATGTTACTACATTGTAGGCGTTTAGTTGTCTTTCAGGATATTGCTGCCAGTGTTTTTTTTTTCTTGGGAAAGGAGGGGAATTATTATAAAAATAACGATAAAAACATGGTTGTTGCAGAAAATTGTGGAACTGTAACAGTAATGTTCCTGTGGTTGTTTGGTAATGAGTTACTGAGCTGGTATTTAGACAAAGCTCTTTAAATGACAAAGAAGGTTACAGTAGGGGGCAATATAAGACACATGGAAATATCATCTGAGATAAAATATCTTGTTCATCATATAAACTAAGACGGCATAAGTTACTTTTCCAATGTGTTTGAATGACCACTTTATGATTCATGTTAAATATGCCACTTTTTCCACTCTTGCCTTTGGAAACAGCTTGACCGCTTCTAAATGTAAGATATTATGCTGATTGCATCTTTCCGTGACACAAAGCCTCAGGATTAAACATGGGTCGAGTCAATATAGTCATTCAAAAGGTTGTTTCGTATCTTTTCCGTGAATCATGCAGCTTTTCATCATAGTGTTACATGTTAAGACAGATCTGAGCAGAAGTCTGAGAGACCAACATGTCTCAGTGTGCCGCTGTGGTGGCTAGGAGACTGACGTCTTGCATAGTAAGACCGATAAGATGTGCAGGGTAAGGTGAGTCCTTCACAAAATATGGGGCGATGGAAACGCACACCAGCCTTTGCAGATACATATAGAAGCAGATCGACGGCATGTACTGGACTAGTTATGCTGCGACAGGAAAACATTTCCCATCTGATGTTATCGGTCTGCCGTCCGCCCATTTCCTCTCCAAACAAAACAAAAGATCCGGCTCCCTCAAATGCTGTCTTCTCTGAAATAATTAGGTCGCAGCATTTCTGTCATATTTTCCCTAAAAGTAATATATTTAGTGAAGGAAAGCAAAGTGAATTACACAAAATGAATAGAATACTTTTTTGCTGAAACTGTCAAATACTGAACGTTGCAATACAAACTGTAGCGCCATCGGAAAGGAAGTAAAGTGGTTCTGCTCTCTTTTATCTCATTTAGGCAAGCTGACTTCTCTATAACCCATTAGTATGAATTGTCATTTTGTTTGGAGTTGTGGTTCAGAAACTGGGCTCTGTAAAGCCACGGCAGGCATTAAAACCATGTGATGAACACAGCTAAATGGTAGTAAACATCCAGCATTCTGTGTAACACGCAGATACTGATCACTCTGTTTGAGGCTCGGGACCCAATGATTTAGGTCAGATTGCAGTCACACACTACCAAAGGGCGCAGAGTTGAATCTCAATGCTCTGAGGTGAAATGCCATGTTTTCGTGATCACCCTATGGCCTCCAGCACTTCATTAAAGTCTTTTTTTATTTTGCTTTCTTCTCTGCTCAAAAGATCCTTTTTTTTGCGATGGCTACTCGTGGGGACGAAGAGAATCAATCACCCCCCATCCAATTTCACACATGATGAAGCCTCCACAGCACGGCCCATTTAGTTTAGAGGAGAAGGCCGGTCTTTTCTCAATGTGGCCTGTGGAAAAGTTGTTTATTTGCTTGAATTGTGAATGCCTTCAAGAATGGAAAGGAAAGCTTCTGTGCACACTCGCTTGCATTCACCTTTCAAGAGCAGTCGAAAGAGTGTTTTCATCTTATTGGCCCAGCTTGAGATTGTATGACTTTCACACACTATTGTATGGCGAGATAAATCAAAAGAAAGAATGTGACGCGTTCATATTTGGCCTGTAGTAGGAATGTAAACCTGTAGGCAGCAAAGCAAAACATTTTGACCCACATTGGAATATGGTTTTACTTCTGTTTTTGTCATTTGGGGTTTCATTCCTTTGAATTTACAGAATACAGAAAATACGTTTTCTAAAAACAACTCGAGCAATGTGTCTTAAACATTTGTGTATGCTGTTTTGATTTAAGTACGTGTGGTTTGGTAAGCTTGACTTAGTTGTTCTGTCTGTTGCAGTTGGACCAGCTGGTGGTGGATGCAGCCAAAGAGAAGAGGGACATGGAGCAGAAACACTCCACCATCCAGCAAAAGGTACACTCAATATGGTCCCAGCTTCTCTTACATTTAAAGACGAATGCACAAAGCACATGGAAACTAAACCACATTCACACTTTAAACTCTTGTACAACTTTATTAGGTGCACAATTGTCATTATATACTGTATCATAAATCACACGTTATCCTCTTTTCCTCTGCCCACCAACATGAAAAACACAGAAATCCAAACACATTGCTCAACATGGCAAAGATACTCTGAGCCTGGATTCTCTTGCATGTGTAGTGACTTCATGGCTGTTAGATCCCACAAAGCCTTTCTAATTGCACTCAGGCCTCCTCCTATTAAAAGTAAACTCACATCACTCTTGTGGGATCTTGCAGGACTTATCTTCTACCTCACGGCCTCTTGTGCTCGTAGCCCTCTGGTCACAGCCTCCCTCAGTCCATGTTGGGGTCACACCAATGCTAAAATTTCACAACCTTGTAGTACAATTAAATCTTTCATTGCGCGGTAATACATACTCTAAGGACAAATCAATTATTTGCAATTGGGGGAAAAAAAACAGTTACAGTAATAATACAGTTAATTTCATCCATTCACTGTACATTTGTCAGTTGAGTGAATGGAGGTAGTACTCCGCCCCCATGTGTAAGGTGATCCCTCAGGATGATCTATCTCAGCCACACACCCATGCATTATTGACGGCTGACGGAAACCCATTTCCAAACAAACAAGGTTGAGTTTCCTCCCATCTTTGGTCAGCACCCACGCAAACCCTAATCTCCCCACTGAGTCACGCTTGTTGATATCTTATATATCAGAAAGTTGTTGTGACAAAAACAGAAATGTAAAGAGGCAATACCAGAAATGTGATACTTAGAATTAACAAAGCATTATTGCCCCAAAATGTTTTATTTCTCTCATATTTTACAAAATTTTAGCTCAATATAAAAAATGTAAAGCAGGACATGGAGTATTACGTTCCTGTACGTGGTGGTAAATTGTCCTTTTTAACTGTACATCCCTCAGCATCATTAACTCCAGACAACATCTTCCAGCTTTTTACCAGGCTGTCATCTGCTTGGCTTCTGTTAAATTTTTCTGGCTAAACTGTGTGCAGGCAGTACTTCTTCTGAGATCTCCTTTTTGTTTTTTTCACCAGCTCTGTTCTTCCCTTCTGCTTTGTCATTTTTTTTGAATGCCTTCTCCATCTGTTTTTCTTTTACCCTCGTCCTCTCTCCCTCTCTCTCTCTCTCTTCCCTCTTGCTCAGTCAGTGATGGTACGTGTGCCAACTTCCGCCTGTCCTTGAGCACCTATCCTCCACCTCCCCTCTCTCAATTTATCTAGATGCTATTTATATGTTGTCTCCCTCCCACCGCTTTCTCTTTCTCTCATCTGGCTGCTTCTATACAGACACACCTAACCAACTGTCTCTTCTACTTCTGCTCCTTTTCCCCAACTCTTCTTTTTCTACTCACTTCAGGCTGCCGTGCAGGTAAGCTGTGTTACTTTTCCTTTTCCCCCTTCACTGTCATTCCTATTTCATGTCTGCATGGTTGGATAGATACTGTACATGTAGCTGCGTGGGTTCCGCCTCAGCAGCTCACGTCATTTGCAATGAGACGAGTGAGCCGCTTCATCACGAGTTAAACTGGCAACATGCATGATATGGTGCTAATTAATAGATTTATGTCATCACGTTTGACCCTGTGCCTTTCGCAGTTAGTGTATATAGAAGTATACCTCAATTGTGCCTTGATCCACAGTGCGAGCACAAACGGAGCAAAAAACAAGCATTATGATGCTGCTTGTTTTGTGCTTTGTTTGATTCAGTTATTTAAATATGTTAACTAAAATGTGTTTGTGATTGACTTTGTTACATGTCTTTTCAGTTATGTCTTAAATGTTTCCAGTTGAATGTGAAGCATGTTAATTGTACTCAGTATGATTATGACATTTTCAAAATTGGGGGGAAAAAATGCATTGTACTTGCATATATTTACTTTGAAAATTAGCAAAAGCAACATTTGGTAACACTTTACAGTGGCTTCACTCTGGTATATTAACCTGTTCTGTACAGCACAACAGTGCTGCATTACTTAATGCAATATCCAGAACATGTATATTTCCCCAATGTTGCAGGTCAAAGTGCACAAATGTTACTTAATACAATATTAGACTAACGCGTTCTCTCAGGCTGACTTTAAGTGAGTGACCAGGTTGGGCTTTAGCATATTTTCAAAGGCATTTCAGCATGTTGCATTTGTGTTTTTAGACTTGTATTTGCTGTGACAGCGACTGTATCTATGGCCTGACAAGACAGGTTATTCAACCCATCAAGCTGCTTTGATGGGTTGAAGATGGTCAACCACCTTGCAATACAACATACACTGCTGATTTAATATATTATAATTAGTTTGAACTAATCTAATGGCCTGTATTGGCCTTAGTGACGAGGGTCATTTGCACTTTCATCAAGTAAACTGACTTCTATGGATATCTCTGACTCCTCCTCTTGCCTTTGACAGTTTACTCGTTTTGTCCTCATCACTTATTGGTTGAATAATGTGTGAAGGCTGGGCACACTGGCAGTGTTGTGAAACTCCACTGGACTGTATGTCATTTAACACTAAAACGTTTAGTTATTGCCAACTTTACGACAGTTCTATTGATGCACTGTCCACTCGATTTGTGCTTGCACACAAACCTTTCCCATTACTGTTGTATTGATGAAACCTTCCAGCAGCACGAGAGCTGAAGGGCGACCCCGGTGTTGTGTTTGTATGCTTCCTATCTGCCTCTGTGCAGCAATAGCACTGTGACCACAGGGCATTACATCGTCATGGAGCTAATGAAGACAGAGACTGACGGGCTGCTGACTTAAAGATTTTTCGATCTTGTCTCATAAAGAAAGAGACTACGTGTCATTGAGTTTAAAACGCCTATGGTATTAAAATAATCAGATTTATTTTTCTGCAAGAATATGCCGGATTGGTATTTAGTGTGTATGACACACACACACTAAATGCCAGTTCAAAAGGTCAGACATTCCACATTGTTCAAGGAGTAGCTAATTTATTAACACACACACAGGGAAGATGAGAGTGAGGAGAAAACCTCAGTGCACCGCTGTTAAATTGAAGTCAGCATAAATGTTTGATGCCTGAGCTCCCCTGCACGGCCCACTTAATTATTCTAACTCAACAGTCACACTAGCAGCACACAAACGAAGACGCTCACACACATGGGCGCAGGTGACCTTTGCTTAGGCCCTCAGGAGGAGGAGCAGCAGCAGCAGCAGAATCGGTGACGAAAGTTTTGATAGACGTACACAGTCATACGAGAGGAGGAGGTGAGGGTTAGTTGAAGAGACAGGCCACGCTGCTTAGAGTGACACACTGCCATTGAGATGATACACAGAGAGACTTTGAGACAGCAAAGATTCACAGGGAAACACTTGCACACAGAAAAGGGGGCTCATACTCCATAATAACCTGCGAAAAATGAAGATCTTCAGCCGTTTTCACTACGTTTGGTATTTGGTGAGTGCACCTAGAGGAAGGAAGTTGAGTTAGTGTCTGTGTGTCCATGCATGCGACAGTGTCTCTGTGCTCATGGCTATTTATAGTAATGGTCTGTTTGTGTTCCTTTCGTGTGATTGGTTTGTCTAGTGTCTACGCCATTTTTATTTTGACAAATCCATGATGTCTAATATTCCTGTGGTAGCGTGAGAAATACATATTTATTTCCTCTGTGTGCCGCTC
The DNA here is from genome assembly GCA_038501785.1 of Myoxocephalus aenaeus. Taxonomy (NCBI): domain Eukaryota; kingdom Metazoa; phylum Chordata; class Actinopteri; order Perciformes; family Cottidae; genus Myoxocephalus; species Myoxocephalus aenaeus. Next base: position 2,938,355 of record JBAMJR010000099.1, read on the forward strand.
TCTTGTGTGTGACATTTTAGGAGGTGACTGGGCTCGAGTCAGACTGCCGCAACTTTTTCGCTTGGAGGTCGACCTCCGTACGTAGAGTCACCGCATCGATTTCCATCTGATTTCCGCTTTGTAACCCTACCAGCCCCCGTCTTTCACCTCCTCTCCTGCACACGCTAAGAGACTGCATTGCAGTGGTTGTGTAAATGTTTGCACCTTCGTCTTTTTCCTCATTTTAGAGTGACATACGTGCATTGGTGTTGATGTGCTTTGATTATGCAGCATGTTTGTTTTGATGCCTCATTGGTGGTGCTGTTGTGTGCTACAGTGAACTCAGGTTGCTGGTTTAAAGTCAGTGAGTGGTGTTTTGCTTTGCAGTCCACTTTTTTGCTCATTGGATTATATAAATTATCTCTGTTGACAGGCGAAAACCTTGCATCTCTAAAATGTTTTAGAAGCTAAGAACAACAGCCTGACTTCTAGTTTGACAACTGAATGTTTAGGATTTACGGTCATTTTTCAATCTGTAGTTGGAACCAGAAAGGTTTTCACATGACAGCAAGAGTGTTGCACAATACATGTTTCATTCTTTGGCCTCGGTCTTAATTTTGGATTTTCTTTATGATTGTGTGTGTGTGTGGGCGAACCCCTGAATTAAAGGCACCCAGTGTTGTTGTTGTTGTTGTTGTCGTCGTCAAGTTTTCCCTAGCCAAAGCTACATTATGGCTGGTTTCCTTATTAAAGTAGGCATCATTCCACCTCTGGGGTTCTGAGTTATGCATTTGTTATACTTAAAATATAGTTATCAGGACAATTGTGAGAAGTGTGTGTGGCCCTACTCCCAGGGATCATATTCAAGGTGGTTTGTTGAATGCCTGGACCGGTGCTTTCCATTATCTTTCTGTGCAGAAGCTTAATACAGACACAGTTTGTTCCCCTTGTGCACCCGAAATAACCTCAGTTGTCCCAGTGTATGTCATGCTGGAAAATTGTGTTTGTTTTGTTGGTGTGTGCGTCTATCTGATACACCATGGTATCATAGGGCAGAGGGGTTTAACTTAAGCTCAGGTTACGTTTACAGATCCAAGCAATGAGACTACGTGCAGCCATGGACGACAAGTAATGCACAACATCAAACACGCATACAGTTTATTCACTAAATCTGTAGGCTGCTTAGTGTCTTTGGAGATAGAACTTTTCAATGTGGGAGTCTTCAACATGTGGACACTAGGTTGTTTTTGTTGGATCTGATCTATACTCCAAAGCAATTGCCTGACTGAAAGTTTCGAAAGCAAACATATAGATTAGTATATACATGTTTGCGTACACTTCATTGGATAATGCTTTCATCCTAAATTCCAATCAACCACTCTTTGTATTAAAAGAAAAATCAGATTTGTAGAAGCATTTTAAATAAAGCACAAAAAAATATGACATTGTAAAGAGGAACATCTAAAACAAAGAGCGAATGCAGCCAACCTTTTATAGTTTCCTCCACTGAGAATAGGAATGTGTAGAATCTTAATATATATTTGTCCACTTGTTATGCACATGTTTAGCATGGTTGTTTTCCAGGAAGTTAAGAGGAAATATTTGTCATTGTTACCACCTGCTAAATGACTGAGGTCATCTCTACTCACAGAATTATTAGTGTTGACATATTTTACTTACCATACTAATGTTTATTCTGCTCTCAAGATTGAAGCTCATTTCAATTCATCAAGGCTATACTTGGTTTCTCTATCGGAGCACCACGTCATAAGTTGTTTCATAATAGAGGACAAGTTGAGTCTCTTTCTGTGTCAGAAAAGGACTCTGAATGTTTCTAGAGGAACCACAGGGAAGGTGATTCCACAGCTCACTCCAGTAACACATCTAGAGTTGTGGAGATGGTGACACTCAGGTGTAACCTGACTCCACAAGGACTCACACACACATTAATGCATCATGGTGTTCAATATCACTTGAAGTCGAGAAAGCTTGGAGGGTGTTAGGAAAGTGTGGCAGCAGCTCAGGTAGTTAAAGCCAGACTGGCCACAGGGACAGTTTCATGACAACACAACTCAATGAGAGGAAGGATGTACGAAGACTGAGCAACTTTACTCTTTGGAAGACAATAACTAACTATGTATCTGAATACCTAACTAATGAAACCTGTATGTCATTGTCCAGTGCTGTTTTCACACCTCCAGGATCTGTTAATGTAGCCTTAGTCTTAATTTAAGGAATCGTGTGCCATTGGAAGACTGGACGTGGTGGGTCTAGTTGGCAAGCCACTGAGTATATGTCTTTAACTTATTGAAACTGAAACTATTAACTATTATGATTGTTATCCTTATTAGTAACACTTGTCAAATCAAAGGTACTGCACTTGTTTAGCTCTTTTCTCGTCTTCCGACCACTCAAAGTGTTTGAACGCTACATGGCATCATTCACCCACTGAATGGCAGGGGCTACCGTGCAAGATGCCACCTGCCCATCCTAACTAGCCATTCATACACCGCAGGCTCAGTTTACAGGAGTAATTTGGGGTTAAGTGTCTTGCCCAGACCAGTGGAGCCGGGGATTGGACCGGCGATCCTCTGATTAAAGGACGACCCTGCTCTACCACTGAGCCACAGGCACCCTTAACTTCAGAGACGGAGGAAGATGTGGATGAAGGAGAAAGTAACATATTTGGATGCCTTAATTCTGCGAAGACAAATCTTATTAAAGTGGTGTAAAATTCAACATTAGACAATACATATAAATGCCTGATATAGATTGTAACTCTGCAACCATCCTTTGTGATATTGTGTTTTGTATCTTGTCTGTTCTTTTGTGAAACATTCAGGTCCATATGAGCAGTGCTGCTCTGCTGAAGGTCACTTATCATAACTGATGGCCCTCATTTGTGACTCCCTGCTTACCCCCAGGAAAATAGTCACTTGGACCAAAGGAAAATATCAACATGTTAAATGTTGGTAATGTGAGAAGTTTGTATTTAATGTTTGCTTACTTTTTCAGTTTTTTTCTTTTTTCTTTTCTTTTTTCTGTCTTTCTTTTTATTCAGGACTTCTCGAATGACGACACCAAGCTGGAGTACAATGTGGATGCAGACAACGGCATCGCAATGGAGGGTTATCTGTTTAAGAGGGCCAGCAATGCCTTTAAGACGTGGAATAGGTACGAAAGACATAGCTCAATAAACTCCTTATGCATACATTTACAATTAAACTTTATGATATGGAATTACTTCATTATAGTGAACTGATTGTTTATTCAGGAGGCCAAGCACTGTCATCAAAATGTCATCTGACTTGAGATATTAAAATTGCTTTAAATTGAAAATTTGATAGGTTTTTTTCATGCCATTCCTGACAATCATCACCTCTTTCTTTTAAGGTTGACCCCTAAGGTTTTATAATAATTTCAACCCAACAAACATTAATAAAACATATATCAAGCTCCAGCCTGGATTGCTGTTCTTCTCATAATTTAATTCCAAAGTGAATATTAACGCTGACTGAATCTGGCAGATTGTAGTTTTACTGTAATTAGATACTCATCAGCTCTCGCACTCTAGACTTTGCCATCTCTCTCATCAACACTAGAATTTAGTCAAAGCGTGTTATTTTAGGAGTATGACTAGCAACTGCCTGTGACTTTGTTTTTTCTTTCAGGCGTTGGTTCTCCATCCAGAACAATCAGCTAGTTTACCAGAAGAAATTTAAGGTTTGTCAAGTGACTCCCCACTGCGTTCATTTTCTTTTCTTTTTTTCTACGCCCTGAGAGCGGTGAATAACCACACCAACCCATGATATCGTCAGTGAAGTTGCCAAAGATACTGCCTGCTTGATTGAAATATTGGCAGAGATTTCTATTTTGATATTTTTAGCACTTAATTTGTTTGTAAATCTCTTTTTAATATTGGTAGGGAGAAGTAAAAAGTAAAAAAAAAAAAGAGAGAGAAGTCTGTGTGTATTTTGTGTTTTAACCAAAGCTGCTGTGCTGTGCCCACAGGACAACCCTACAGTGGTGGTGGAAGACCTGAGGCTATGTACCGTCAAACACTGTGAGGACATAGAGCGCCGTTTCTGTTTCGAAGTGGTGTCCCCCACCAAGTAAGTTCAAGTCCCTATTAGTCTAATGAGCACCGGAATATGGTACTAAAGGTGGGGAGGTGGGGTAGCAGTGTACCCACCTTCTCCCAATTTCACACACCGACACACACATTTAGCAGACAGCAGCTGTGTGATGCTTGTTTGTCCCAACAGGAGCTGCATGATGCAGGCGGACTCGGAGAAGCTGCGACAGGCCTGGATCAAAGCCGTTCAGAACAGCATCGCCACCGCCTTCCGCGACAAGGGAGAAGAAGGCGAGGTAAGAACCAAACACACTGACAGATACGGAGTGGATGGTTGAAGGGATTCACATATACTTAAGTAAAGGGATAAATAGATCATGTATGGAAACATTAATTAACCTGTGTTCATGTAAAACTAGTCTCCAATACTTGACTTTACATTCAGTTGTCTAGACTGTTGGTGTGTGCTGCTATATTACCCCCGATTACACCACAGGGATAAACATTTCAATAGCTTAATTTCCTCTTATGCCATGTTAATAGATATTTACCATCCATCTGGTTGTCTGTGTCCCCCGTCTCGCGTATGTCAGAAGCTTGATAGGAAGTCGTCCACGTCGACGGGGAGCCTTGATTCTGGTGGGGAGCTGAAGGAGAGGCCGATCAAAGGAGAGAGTCTCCTGCAGAAGGTCCTGGCCATCCCGGGCAACACCTGCTGCTGCGACTGTGGCCAGCCAGACCCCCGCTGGGCCAGCATCAATCTGGGCATCACCCTCTGTATACAGTGCTCTGGTATCCACAGGTAGAGTAAAATTTAGAAGAGCTAGACACATGAAAATGGCAAGAAAAGAAAAATCATAAAGGAAGATACAAAGTCATGAAATTCTCAAATAACCAACTTATACATATACGTGCTGTGAAAAGTAAAGTGGTTTATTCCAGAAAGAAGGAACTAATAGGAAATGAATACACTGAGGAAACTATTATCAGGACATTGTATTTATTTATCTACCACATTGCATGAATACAGTTCATTTTGAGTTCATTTTGGTTCCATGATCACCGGAAATTATTATAAGCAATCATTGCATGTTTTCTGTTCAATGCTTTGTACAAACTGTTGGGGTTGAGGGATTTATGAAATGTAAACTCACTGCTATGAACACCCAGCCTGCTTGGGATGTTGTGACGACCTTTTATTACTTCCATTTTAATTAACATGAGTGTCCAGGGATTCAGCCTTTCTTTCTCACTACATCCTAAACAAATTATCTTCATTGTGATTTTCTAACAAGTCTTTTCAGAAATTTAAGGAATTAAATAATACTGTGTGTGTGTGTGTGTGTGTGTGTGTGTGTGTGTGTGTGTGTGTGTGTGTGTGTGTGTGTGTGTGTGTGTAATTATTTAATTTTTAATTTTTTTCTTCCTTAAATTACCTTGTTTGTAGCCTCTGTAAATCTCTGGCCTCAACAGTAGTTCCAGATTTTTGAATATATATTTCAAACAAAGGCGTAGAGCTGTCAAGAGTACTGCATGTTTATCGGAGATCTACCTTCTCTACATACTGGGGGGTTTGTGGTTAATATTACCCCAATTACCACTTTATGGCTCAAACCAAATCTACTCTCAAGTGTGTTGAAAAGTATTATGGTCGTCAAGACTTTCCAGCATTATCTATTTCACAAGATGAAAGTTAATGAACAGTGCCATTGTGCTTCTTTGACCTGCAGGAGTCTGGGAGTGCATTTCTCTAAAGTTCGGTCTTTGACTCTCGATACATGGGAGCCAGAACTTCTAAAGGTGAGGGAGGAAAAACTGATGTACATGAACAAATATACACTAACATCCAGTTAGAACTGAAAGTCTTACTTTTAATCAAGCAGCAATAACAAATTACTTCAAATGTATTTTTCTTGAACCTTTCACAGTTGATGTGTGAACTTGGAAACGGAGTGATCAATCAGATCTACGAGGCTCGGCGAGAGGAGCTGGGATCCAGAAAACCACAACCAGGAGATCCAAGGTACAGAACTGGTCGACGGCATAGAATATTATTCAGTCAGCATATTCTGACTGAAAACACATGATAGCTTATTAGAATAGAGGCATTATCATCATTTATATAGAGGCATTGTGATACAATATATATGCAATCTACAGCAGTTGTTCAGCTTTTGCATCAAATTGAACTTGGTTTGAGTAGATAAACTCATAGAAGGTTTTAAATTCTCACCTTATCCACAAACAACGCCCTTTGCTTCTGAACAGACATGAGGTAGAGGCCTACATCAAAGCCAAATACGTGGACCGGAGGTTTGTACGCCGGCCAACAGATGAGGAGCTTCGCAACAAAGTGGTTTCTCTGAGCAAACAGGAGAAGAGGCTGAGCAGCAGCTCCGAGCATCTGCCCCCAAGACCGCCGCCACCCACCCCGAAACTCCGACCCGGTCAGTCAGGTCAGTAGAGAAACGAACACAACATAACACACTTATCGACCCAAGAGTTTGTTGACTGTAACCTTTCACTCATCGCTGAATTTAATGATTAAACTGACAAAAAAACTAATTAAAAGGTACTGATCCTGACCTGATTGGTTTCTGTCAATAACACAAATGATTACCACGATAAAAAGTGTACTGAATTTTAGCTGGATGGATGCAAGACCACGAGATCCAACAAGCTGCTGGTACCAAATACAGTATTTACCTGCAGTGTTTAAAAATTAACTTGTTGGATCAGTAGTTTTTGTCATCTTCCCTTAATTCCAATGATCGGTGACTTGGATGATGAGCAATGTTGTATATAGATTCCTGAATATCTAAAATATTTTCATTTTCTAAATGAATACAATAGAATTTCAGAGATGATATGTTTCTGCAATGCAGAACTGTTGGTGCCTCTTCAGAAACAAAATTGCAGTGCACAAGGTGGCAAACTCAGTGTAATTTGTGACTGTATTGCCACTTTATTTTATGATATCCTCTCTGTGATTTAAGCACCGTCGTGGAGAAGTGTCCACCCATCGGCATACTTTATGTTCTCTGTGAACAGCTTATGCCTCAGCCCTCTTTGCCTCCCATTGCTTCTCGTAGTCCGTCTCCAGTCTCCAGTGTCGACCGAGCTGGTAGTCTTACTAACTCTGCTTTTACCCTGCTTTCCCCTCTCTCCTCTTCCTCAATATTTCTTCCCCCTCCTTTCATGTTATGTGCTTCTGAACTAACCCCTGCTCTCACTGCCTACCCTTTAACTCCCCACCCTGCCACTCAATTTACACCCTCCGCTTTTCAATTTCCAAACTCCCATTATCCCTAACGTAGCTGTTGCCAGCGGCATGGAGGCCCGCCGCGACTCTCTCTTCTGTGCTGACGAGCTTGACTCGCTCTTCTCCTACTTTGACAACTCTGCCAAGCTCAGGAGCAGTAAGTACTAAATGCTTAGTGTTTGGCTTGCTTCTCTCCATCCCTGCTGTCCATTTGTGTTCCCTGCTTTGGGTCTTTGGACTAACAACCCTTCATCCACTGCTGTTACTCCTTCATGCAGACCTTCTTAGTGGACCATCCCATCATTTTAAGAGCATTGCAGATATTGAGTTTTTCCCGGGGCTGGGAAGTGTTTCACTCACATGGTTTTGGTCAGTTCCTGGTATTTGCATTTGTATCTGTCTCATCATATTTTTGCTATTTAGGGACCTGAAACATAAGGTGATGGTGGGGATCTATCCTCCAGTTCTCTTTCTGTTGATTTCATCCGGGGACTTACTTACTTACACTTACTGTACAAAATATTAGGACCACCTGCTGTTTCTTGTAGTCATACTGGAGGAAAAGTAGCTGTCAAAAGCCACCAGATGTTCAAAGTCAAAACTTAAAATGTTTTATTTAAAAGGTGTCTGAGGGCCTACAATCAAGGGGTTGTGTGATGATCTGAAAACAATCAGCAGGAAGGTGTTCCTTTTATTTTATACACTCAGTGAATGACAAGTCGTCATTCTACAAGTCGTGATTCATACTTTGTGTTACAGTAAAAAGTAAAGACAGCGGCATCCAGAACAGCGCTGATGGGAGCAGGGAGATGCTGGCCACCACCCCCTCCAATAACAGCCTGACAGATGCAGGTAAGACACAAACACATAGACTACACATCTCTGTCATCACAAAGACGTCCCTGCCTGCATATTTAAATCTAAAGCAGGAAACATATTAAGTAAAACTCTCTATCTCTCTTGTGCAAGCTTTTGTCAGACAAGAATGTTGCAAGAAAAAGAAGAAATGGTTAGTTAAGGAGCCACATGTGCTTATTGTAGTTTGGCTTATCCACAAACCTTCAAAACACATAATCATAATAAGTAGTCCCTTCGTCTGTGCTATTGGTAAGATTAAAAGAGAAGGTTGTGCCAGTGTCATCAAGCTAACGCCACATGCACATGAGCTCAATTGTTGTAAAAGACAAAAATGTCCTTGTCTTTTTGTCATATTTCACTATGTTGGAAGACCAGAAGGAAAAACTCTTGAGTTATTGGAGAGTTAAGGACGTTTTCTCCAGTAATTTAGAGCAGATTTGGAAAACCTTTTTAAAGGAATATAATGTTTTTCCCATGCTGGAAAAGTTTGGAATTCGTCCTCACAGCTTGAGAAGCTATCGGTATTGTACCACAAGACACAGACGAATTAGCATTTAATCGACTTATTGTTGTATCTCTTGTTAAGAAGAAATGTCTCACCTCTCTTTTCTTCCCATGTTTCAGACGCCGCAGAGCCTCCCCCCATGGCAATGCCTGCAACCCTGCCTCCTCCGTCTCCGTGTAAGATTGTTTTCTACGAGCCTAAGGAGTACAGCTCGGGCCTGCAGCTCTACTGGGCTGCATGTGCCCGCAGCCTGCCGGACATGGCGGAGGCACTGGCCCACGGAGCCGAGGTCAACTGGGTCAACACGGAGGACGACAAGAGGACGCCGCTCATCATGGCGGTGCAGGGGGTGAGCAGCCAAATAATTCCCTTGGAAGAGAACAACTGATCTTTAAATAATAATAGTACTTATTATTTAAATGTTTTTTTGTCATTGGAAAGTAATATAACGTGTCACATGACTGTTAAATGATTCCTTTCAGGGTTCGCTGGTCACCTGTGAGTTTCTGCTCCAAAATGCAGCTAATGTGAACCAGCAGGACGCTCAGGGCCGAGCACCCCTCCACCACGCCACCATGCTGGGACACACAGGGTTTGTCTTCACATCTCATCATCATCACTTCACCAAACCTTTACGCAGAGAATATTGATATTGGGCATTTTGAAGAGTACTGATACAACCCGGATTATGTGTTGACAAAAAGAAAAATAGCTAAAACTTTCTCTCTGTTTTAGGCAAGTGTGTTTATTCTTAAAAAGAGGAGCAAATCAAAGTGCTGCAGACATTGATGAGAAAACCCCCCTGACGATAGCAGTGGACGCAGCCAACGCAGACATCGTCACATTGTGAGTATTATTCTTCTTATCAAATTTTTTATTATTGTTTTATTCTGTGAGAGTTGTGTGAGTTTCCAAACTGTTCAAACAAACCAGCACAGCTGTCATCTACATGGAACCGCTGGAGTGCCTCAAGAAAAATACTGACCACAGATGTGTTGTTTTATCAAAGTGAGGCTAATTGTTCTTAGTATTTTTTTAGGCTTTGTAACTGCCTCTGGAAAAAAAAATCAACAGCGTTTAGAGAGTGCAATAGTTGAAATAGCAATATTTCATAAGGGCTATCACTATATAAACCCTGATGGAATAAAACAAGAACCAGATACAAATCACCCGATAGAGAATTATTTTCTAAAACAAACCAACTGGTACATCATCACGTCCATTACACAACAGGCATCTTTTTTTTGGCATGATTAACTGCCTGGTTAAAAAACGTACAAGTGTCTTTCGAAACCTAACCCAGCTTAACTGTCTGCATTAACCAAAGAGTAACAACTTTCTCCACAAGGTGTCACTACTTAATCAGTTTACAGATCTACAAAATGGACTCATTTACCTCTAAATGTAACACAGTGGCTTGTAATCAAAGCTGAGTATTTCCATGTATGAATGGTTGGGAAAAGAGCCCCGACAGTAGTGTGACAGAGATTATTGATTTGTATCTTTTAACTATGTCTAATCTGTCACTTCCTGTTTCTTAACCTGCACCCCCAGGTTGCGATTGGCCAAGATGAACGAAGAGATGAGAGAGGCGGAGGGGCCCTACAGCCAGTCAGGTCAATATAACACCAACAGCCCTACCGAGATGCAGTACAGGAAGTGCATGCAGGAGTTTATTAGCCTGCAGCTGGATGAAACTTAATAACTGTCTGCTCTCTTGAGACACAGGCAGCATACTGTGAAACCAGGCTCATCAGAGGAAATGTAAAGCCCAGGTTTCAGAGTTGGGGTCAGTTGTCTGAAAACTGCAAATTAACACCCAGATAACCCAGTTAATAATTTCTGATTACAAATTAGAGTTAGCTTTATTAATTACCGTAAACGTCGGCTTACAAGCCGCTCCTACGGCTGATCAGTGTTCCCGCTGTAGCAAGCTAGTAGCAATGCTAACTAGCGCTGCTGCTACTACCGGCCACTGCTGCTGCTACTGCCCGCTGCTGCTGCTACTGCCCGCGTCCCCTCTGCCCAAGTCGGGTGTCGAGCCTGGTCCCGCTACCTTCGGTGGTTTTCGGGGAGCTAGCGGAAGTTAGCGGGGAAGTGACGGAGCGCTAGCAGGAGCCCCAGCTGGCTACAGCGGGGAGCTGTCGGGGACACTGACCGAAGGCAGTAGCGCCTTGTAACCTGACGTTTACGGTAAGAGGGTGCCCCAGAGTGAAGGAACATTTGATCCACTGATTAGAGAGAACTGAGCCCAACTCGGTCGGTTGTGCTCCTGTGTCCCTGCTGTACTGTGAGTTACTATCAGCTCCTGCCGGGTGCCAGCTGCACCTTGGTGTGGTAGGACGTCGGGTGCTATTTGTATTGATGTGACAGAGATAAAGCCATCGTCTCTGGACATTTCTGAAGCGCTTTGTTCCAAAGTTGACCATCCACGTTGTCAATTAAGTGACTGTTAGATAGTTTGTACTTCCTCCCTTTAAGTTTAAATGACATAGCCTTTGCTGATTCCCTATATATATATATATATATATATATATATATATATATATATATATATATATATATATATACATACATATACACATACACATACACCGGGCAGGAATACATTTCATTTTCAACTAGTGTTGTGTCTCTTTGCAAAGAAATAGCTAACCAGTACCTGCCAGAAGTATCCAGTGACCTCAAAGTGACGTCAGTTTTCACCATTTGGCAATAATCGTGACTTTTGAATGACATTTTTTGTATTCATATGATCAGTCCAGAGAAACGTAGTGTGTCTAAGTTTAATTTTAAAATGACCTGTCAGAAGTAATTTATGCACATTCCTATCAATGGTTATGCAACTACTGTACTTTGTCCTGATATTGTATGGTTCCCATTTTAAGTCTTAACCATTTTCAAGACCTGTTTACTTATTTGAACTGTTTGATGTCCAAACATAATGCATCTTGCTGTTGTGACAGACCTGGTCAGAAAAAAAAACTATATTTTAGAACGTTTTTCTTTTTATATACATTATTTGTGGAACCATATAATACGTATACTTACTGTACATGTTGTAAATTATGTGCATACGTACATTTCGTCATAGGACAGAATAAGCAAGGTGGAGATTGACTCTGGCTGAACGGGGGTGAGTGCCATGGGGGGCTCTGTGTTCACATCCTTACTTTCCTGATTGAACGCTATTTACTTCTTGTTATAACAGTATTGTGTCTCAGTTCGTAGTCGGTTGTGTGCTTGCTCATTGACTGTAATCGCAGGAAATCCAGAATTGTAAGACGGTGAAGGCCTTTTAGTGCCATTGCATTGATTGTATCGAATGTTAGTGGGTTTTTACTCAAATATAGACAAACCATCTGAGGATGGTTCATCAACAAGTGCAATAGTGTAGAACAATGTCCACATGTATCCATGTATGTATATATTCTTATCACCTGCTGGTCCTAGCTTATATATCCTTATCCTAATCATAAGGGAGCTTTACAAAAAAAGAGGATGAAAGGACATGATAAATGCTAATTTCTGTTGATTCACATTGGTGGACCAGCGCCCCCTGGTGTTGACGGAACAGTTTGTGATGTTTTGAATGGCTTACTCGTGTGGGGATGCATTGGGGTAGTTAGAATAGAGAGTACTGATTGTGTTGTTGATTGTGTTCACAGGTACATGAAGTACTTCAGAGTAGATGCTGAGGGGTTTCTTGAGAGGGACTCGTGCATGCGTGTGTTGACCACAGGAGGGAGGGCTACGCTCAGACATGTTGTCCATTAGTCTGAGAAGAGTAAAGCATCCTATATTGAGGGCTAGATGTGCTGCTTTAGGACTGTTATTAGCCTGAATGCTGCTTTCTTATTTTTTCAAAGTGGAATAATCCTGCATGGTCATTTTTTGCTTTGGACCTGAATGACAAAGAATGAATCCTTTTTCTTAAGTATTTTGTTAGCGTGTGCAATACTTGTTGATGGGGAATGGTACAGAAACTATTGCTGGATGTCGTTGCCCTAAAGCCAAACAGCAGACTCACTTGCAATGACCATGAGAGGATCAGAAGGAGATTTGTCTTTAGCCGAGGAAGCAGAATAGAGTCTGAAGTACGTGCTTCTAGTCACTGAGTGATCCTCACGTTGTTTTGCTTTGCAAGAGGAGTTGTCTTGTTGCCGTCCTCTTTGATACTCAAGGGCTTCTTCATCAGCGCCTCCAATCAGTTGACGAATGATGGGGTTGATGAAGGATATTCAGGGGTAATGAATGAGAAGGAGAATTAACCTCATCAGCCCACCCTCCGTCTTTTTATCAGAATAACAGTTCCTCAACTCAAGTGTTTCTACCTGATTGAGTGTGTGGAAGAAGTGCAGAGTGCTGGTTCTCAGCCTGCGGGTTGCTCTGTGATTATTTATTTTGTGTGTATTTAAACATTAATTTAGGAAACTCCCAGGGGAAGTGTATATATTTTTTTAGCATAATGACAATTCTTTTTTAAATTAATATCTTCAATGATCAATATTTGTCTTCTAGAAATTGTTTCAAAGCCTGAAAAAGCGAAAATTTACACGTGAAACTCAAACAGATTGAGAAACGCTGCTCTTGTGTAAGAGGAGGCTCTCTCACTTCTACAACACACTCTTCTTTATTGCTCTCATCCACTTGTCTCTCTCTGTAAATTCACTCTCGGTTCTGTATTTTGCTTTTTTTTTTTCCTCCTCACTCTCCTCTCCAGAGTTTTGTGCCTTTCTTCTGTTCTCATATTTTCTTTGGGTGTGCTGAGGCCAACACAACTGTATTTTTGTACATAAACTCCTGCACTTTAAACACAATACAGTTGTTAAAAAAATGAATCTCTGTGAGCTTGTCTTTTCTTCCTGAGTCGATCTTCAGTTGCTAATTGAAAAAGCTCTCCTGCTGTTTGCCTCTTCTGTTCTTTCCCATCTTTTCTGCATCTGCATTGTTTCGTTTCATATTTCGAGCTGCGCCGACACACTTGACAGGTATGGCCGACTTTTTCTTTTTTCCTTCTTGCTCTGATGATACTGTCCCCTTTACTTCCCCTTTTGAGTCTCGGGAAAAAGTTGAGACGTTGTAAAAAAATAGCTTTACCAAAACAGATACAAGGGTGGCACCAGATAATAATCTTAAAGTATCGAGACAAAAGGGAACCAAGTGTGTGTAAAATGTAAAGGGTACCCCGACTCACCGACTGCCCTCAACCTCCCTCCACAAACCTGAACAAGTTATCAACAACAGTGTTACAGCTCAAGCAGGCAGACAACAAAACGAAGAGAGTAAACTCCTCAGGCTCCCTCCTTTTTATTCTGGGCCCGACTGCTGATTGGCCAGTTTGTAGTATGTGGTAACCAAGGAGCAGCATGGCTGGCCTGCACAGGTGGAAACCAATCCTCTTGTTGGCACCTGGAGAGGAAACAAGGGACATAAACACACATAAGCACATAAACAGGTGTCACAGTCACTCTTATGCTGCTGTACACCTGCATGATGAGGCAGTATTTTGTTTATGCCTTAGTTGTTAAGGACATGAGTGATATTTTATTGAACTTATTTGCAGCAGGTGAGGTGAGGATGTAGAAGAGTTTGATGTGGTGCTGAAGGGATTGTTGTTACATCAGCATCTTAGCTTTTCTTCAACACAGTGCCACAAAGTGCAGCTCTACCTGATACATTCAAATGGCACTATTTCCTTCCTTTTTAAATTTCTAATTTATCTGAAAAAAGTTTAGTAACAAAATCCGACTTGTATGTGATATTAAACGGTGCATGTCTTCTGAAAACACATGCCAAGGCAAAAGCTACATGAAGTAATTCCTTGCACTGTTGTGATACATAATACTGTTAGGAGGCCCACGCAGCCCTGTTAGCTGTCTCAGAAGTTCCCAACCTTGTGGCTCGTTTTAATATGAAGTAATAATGTGTAATTGGAAAAGATTCTACAGGCTTAGAGGACCTTTAGAAAAGATAAATGTGTGTAGCAAATGTTGGGAGCCATTGCTTTGTCTGACTTTTATTTATTTTATTTATTCATCAATATCTTGTGTCCGTGTTCCTCTTGCAGGAGATGAAACCTACCAAGACATTTTCCAGGATTTCACCCACATGGCCTCCAATGACCCGGACAAGCTGAACCGCTACCAGCAGTACGATGCGCAGCGACCCTGACGCAACAGAACCGCCGTCCATTAGCACCCGGATGCCGTCTGCTCGACCCAGGAGAGACCAAACGATGTCTGGCAAGACGTTGTCCACTTTCCATCCAGCGTCATTCAGCGTTAAAGCTGGTTAGTGCGGCCGAAGCTGGACTCGCGTCACCATAATGTGACCAAAGCTCCTTTTTCATCAAATAGTTTTCTTGCAGCTGTGTATTCAGCCCCACTTCCCCCAAGTTAAGGGGAACTTCTGTGAACAGCAAACCTCACTTTGTTTTGTTTTTACTGTGCCTCTATTATTATTACAGTGAGTGAATGGTACAGTGTTTGAAAGGCTTTGCAAAGTCCTAAAAAAGTCTAAATCATAATTTAACTATCTGAATGTAAAGCTGCCATCAAGGCTGTCGGTTATTTAAATTGTTCATCACACTTCTTAATTTTTTGTCTTTTTAGAACTATATAAAAACAAAATCTGTTCTGCATCATGACAGACTGTTTGATACTTAATTTTTCAAAAATGTTCAATAGGATTGTCTTTATGATTTAAAGGCATATTTTTTTATATTGAAGTTTATACACGACAATATGCGTTTACTTTTTTGCACAAATCCCTTTATCTTAAACCGCCACTGATGTTTACCAGTTTTGATGGTAAAGCTTTGACATTTTAAACAATGTACAGTGATTTATGAAAGTAAACATGTTATTGATGTGTCTGCAATGTTGAAAAGATGATTTCTTTTTGCTTTTTAATTGCTTTTTTTTTTTTACACTTTTCTCTGAATGATTTAAATGGTCCATGTCAGTACCTGCACTACGCGTCAATGAGGCAATCAGCCCTTCAGCGTGCTGATTATAGTTTCAGTCGTGTTGAGATGATTGTTCATTTGTAGATTCAGTCTCATGCTGATGTTAAAAAGTTGAGATTTAAAGTTAAAAAAAACTCCACAATAATATGGATATATAACACCCTCCCTGAATGAGACGAACGTACTGCTCTTAAATGATGCCGACATGGGACGATGTCTAAATTTAGATTGGACTAAAGGCCTCAAGTTGACTCAACATCCTCAAGAGGTAGGCTCGTGAGTAACTAACGTAGCGCCGCCTCCCTGGATGTGCCAACAGGCCACGCCTACAGACCTACAGACACGCCTCTCCTCTCACACACCGTCACGGCAAATTTCACGGCGTTTCTCCAATCCTGCTGAGATTAAACGAGCACTGGAGTTGGTGTCACCTCGGCAAGAAAGCAAATAGAGCTGATTTTCCATCTTTTGTCATTTTTCTCTCAAGCAAAATATTCTGTAAAACAGAATTAAATGAATTAATTGGAATTGTACAAATTAAACACTTCCTGTAATTTCCCCGTCATAGCAGCAAATAATATACCCTTTTAAGTAAACTTCCCTGGAAATGAATTTGGAAATTGCACATCTATAACGTGTTACATGAATACCATACATACAGTCTGCAAAATGTCCAGACAGGTGTGGAATTATTACACTCAGTCGCTGATTCTTAATGTGATGAGTTGTTGAAGTCACATTTTCACAAGTGTTTGATTTCGTTGTGACATCAGACGACTGCACTGAAATGTCCGTAAATGAATTCTGCAATTTGTCTGTCTTTTTAAAAGAACGGTTGAATCTTCTCGTTGACATTAACGGTATATAATAACATTTAATATGCCGCGCAGAGGAAACCTTTGGCAAATACAGCATGGGATACCATTCTTGTACAATTTGTACAGATGATTTTGAATTCTCAAGAGAACTGAAGTATAAAGTTAGTGGTACTTGAATCATTATTATATAAGCTTTTGTGTGTGTGTGTGTATATGTATGTATGTGTATATATATATATATATATATATATATATATATATATATATATATTTTTGCTCTTTGTATCTTTTGGTAATTTTAGCCTATTTTATATTGCCTGTCTGTATACATGTACTGTATATTCCACCTGTAATATGTAAGAGCTTCAATACATAAGGACTGAAGATTCATCACAGAATGTGTTGTGTGATATGACTTCATTAAAGTCAGGGCAGGAATGTGTTTGTTCGGACAGAAGTGACGTTAACGCCGAGTGCCACACTTGCGCCATATTCCACCGGCGGGTATTTAACATGGTTTAAAAGAAAAGGTCCTTTTACTGCTGCTCTCAGGTGCTTATTTCTTTTTTCAGTACTTTGTCATTCATTTGTTTTCAGATGTTCATTAAAATCCTGAAGTTTGAACAGCGAGACCCGGTCGAACGTTCCCTCTACATTTAAGCTTCAAAATGATAACCAGAATGGAATAAAGAAAATAAATAGTATTAATACACACAATGGCACAAAAGAATTCAAGACAAAAAAGGCTTCTACGAGTTTCTCCTTGTTTTCAAAAAAAGCCCGTAAAAAAGTCCCTCATTTTCTCGAAGACACAGCTTTTCCTCTTCATCATTAATTAGTTTTTCAAGAGCAAAGCGAAGCAGGAATTCATCAGCCAGCCTTTGAGCACTTGGTCTATTAAAGGTATTAGAGAATTGGTCCATTTTGTTTTGCATTCATGGTCATACGTTTAAAATGAAGTGTCTAAAATACTCTCTCACTTCCACCTCTCTATTTGTTGGTCATAATGTGTAATTTCAGTTTATTTTACTTTTGCCTTTGTACATGATGCTAAATGAGGGTGTAGGTCAATTACTTTACTTTTTAATGTAAGTCACACACCAATAATTAGATCTTCATTATTCAAATACAGTTGAAGGACTTTCAAACCAAATAAAATCTGTCAACAAGAAATATATTTTCAGAGAAACAACTCCATCTGAATGTCTTTCAATGCAGGCAGATGAAGATGTTATCTCTTTATACACACACACCACGCTTGAATGTGGTTTAGAATTTAAATCCTAATTGTCCACGGAGGCTTTTCGCTGAATATTTGGGGAATATTTATTCTGTACAGGAGGTGTTAAGAAATCTTTTTTTTTTATTTATTTTTTGCAACCTCATCACGTTGTGTTTTCCTCCTACACTGAACTTTTCAGGCCTTTACTGAGTTAAGTTTAGCAGAAACAGCCGTGTAAGTCATCCAGCAGGGGGAGGTTCACTCTTTCATATTTTTGAGGAAACAATTCTTGACCTCTAAAAATATAGCGAAGAATCCTGAACGGCAACTGTAGGCAAGTCTGAGTTTACTCCGGTTTTTCATTTATTAATCTGGAAGTTAATTTCAAGCCTCACATAAATCCTATGATTTTCTTTTGTAATAACTCCTCCTGGTAAGTCACTACAATAAACACAATCTACAAATCTCTTATCGTTAAACTCAGTCGAGGCTTTATGTTTAACCCCAAACTGGGATGGACATTTACATTTTATTTGTTTAAATACACAGAGGCTTCCTTCATGACTGGTGAGATCACGACTTTCTCCTCGTGCCAATCTTGATACACAACTGTGGATATATTACCAAATCCCATTCCACTTTTAATAATTACAGCGTGTTTACTTCTGCGGCTGCTTAAATGAGAGGCGTGCATGCCAGCCGTGCCCACCACTTCAAATGACTTATAGCCGTGTGTGTGTACAGCAGCAGCGTGTGTGTTTAGTCTGCTGCAAACTAATGTTCCTAGAAAAAAAAAATACATCGCTTTTTTCAACAATGAAAGACGATCCTAATTCACCTCAATACTTCTGGACACGCTAATGTTAAACATACAAAACAACCTTCTGCTATAGGGATTGAGTTTTGGTTTGTTTTTCTGTTGATGTGACAAAGAAGGATGAAGGAAAAGCAGAGTGACACAAACTGATGAGTGTGGCTTTACTGTCAAAGGCAACAGACTCTTTATTCGCACGGTGGCTGTTTTGAACTTTGCATTTAACTTTCAGAAAGAGGAAGTCTCAGCAGTTTTGATGCACAAGAAACACAATTTCAGACATTTCTATCAAAGTTATATACAAAACTTGCCTTTGAAGTATAGCCTCATTTACTGGATTTTGTATCTGATATTGATATTTTTCCGTTTTTGTTCAAACCCCGTGCAATAGTAAGAAAATAAAAACATGTAGAAACATGCCAAACTGTACATGCCAATTCTAAGAGGGAGAAATGCAAATAAATACATAAACATAGTAAAATGAGATCCTTCTCCTACCTAAGGAAGATTACAGCACCATGCATGCACTCCACAAGAGACTTTAACCATCTATGAAGGCTTAAATGTGTCATCTGATGCCCTTCTGGTCCCGGCTCGCAGGCTTTTCTCAGTGAATCGGCCACCGGGCCTTTTCCAGGAAGTCTGTGGTCTGCTTGCCTGTGGAGAAATGAAGGGCCGCCACTGGAGATGTTTCCCTCCATAAAAACACCATGTGAACAAACGCTGAAAGGGCCAAGCCCCATTAATGCCGCTCAGACCGCCAGGGACCAAACAGCAGAGCATATTCATGTTAACAAGTCACCGAGTCCAGCGGTGACTGAGGTCTACTTTCATCAAACAAATACAAAGATAATGCCAGCTGGATGAGATCATTTCACTTACAATGCAAAAAACACAAGTCTGAATGTTCTTGAAATAAGAGACAACTTTTGATTTGTTTCACTCCGGTATACTGACACTATAGTTTCAGAACAAAATGAATTGTAGCCGTCTGGTTGACTGACCTGTAGTCCAGATCTGACTGGAGAGGCTCCTTCATTCTGCCCAATCGCTGCTTTTTGACCAAGATACTCGAGTAAGGAAAAGCGATGGTGATGAAATATAGCAAATTGTATCTTTTAAAAGAAAGATGAACAGCAAAATCATTTCTGTTCATGTTTGACAAAGGTAGCCCATCAACAGTTTCAGAGTACACACACAGGAACAGGAAACAACTGCTGGGCTCTGCAGGTCGGTCTTGTGATGTGAAGATTTGTAATTGTTCATTTATGGTATCTAGTGCAAAATGAATGGATTTGTTTGTTACATCAGCATCCGATTTTAAATGTGAATTTACAACTCGTTAAAATCAGCTTCCTAATGTTTCAGATGCGGTTTTGTGATTGGTGATTGGTAATTAGTTAACGTTGCTTTCAAAGACATTGACTGAGTAAGGTGTTTTGCATTCACAAGTGTTGTATACATATTTATACACATGCATCGATTCAGAAAACAAATCAAAAAATCATTAAAAAAATAACAAAAGTTTGGAATTTCCTGCCGCTAAAGGATAGTTGGGTACACAGTTAGATTGAGAGGACTACTTTATATTTGGTATTTTATGCTTTTAGGTTGTAGAAAGTCCTCTCGACAAATAGAAGGTATTTTGTACGAAGGATTTGCAAAAAAAATAATGTTCTCTACATGGAAAACAAAACGCTGTAGAACGGTTCAACCTGAGAATTCAAACTAAAGAGTTTAGTTCAGTAAGAATATAAAAAAATCATATTGGTAAAATAAACTGGAAGCTTAGAATCTAAATGTGAGCAGATTTAAATAGGAACAAGTTTGTGTTTTAGTGCACAATAATGCCTACAACAAGCTAGAATATTAACCAGAGTGGTGCTTTCGCAAAGCTACTCTTCAAACTGCACAGTAGAAAAAGAAAGTTAGTGTTGGCTAGCAATATCAGAATAAAAATCAAAGTCTTTATTATGTTTGCAATAGCCGACAATGTCTTAGGTTAAAGTAACAATACCGTAATGCAAAAACACAAGTAAGAGCCTCTCAATAAACATGTTAGACCCAGTGTTCTAGGTAATGTGTTCTGGTTGCTTATGAAATGTATTGGAGTAGAAGTATAAAGTAGTACTGAAGTACAATATTTGAGTAAATGTACTTTGACGTTGCTCCACGGTTGTGCATTTGAAAGACGAGACACGGCGTCGCGAGTCAGAACTTCATCAGTCTGCTTGTCTCTGCCTCTGAGACGTTTGTCTTTCTCAAACTCCAGTCTTCAATAGAAAAGACTTCATCCTGGCAGAAACGCAGCTCTGTTGAAGCATTTTTTGCTCGCAGCACAACCTTGGCCTCCAAGTCTTCAGCCATGAGGCTAATAGTTCCTCCGCCCGTCTTCACGCTGAACAGAAAGGCTCAGGTTTCATATTTTGGAGCGGCCTTGTGCTGGGAATCCAAACAGCTCTGCTTGTATTCTCTAAATGCTGATGATGAATGAACAGACTCCATGAATAGGCGCAGTGTTATGAGCACACGCTTTCATACCACAATATCCTCCACCACACTCACAAGGAGGGGAAAAGGTGGCGGCGGCGGCTGAGGCGTTAGGCAACGTGCAGTAACGCGCTGTACCATGCACCAGCTTCACGAGGACGCAGATGTACGCCTCGTTCTCCAAAACTGCTGCTTGTTTAGTTTGTCTCCAGCCTGTGTTCCCAGAATGGGCAGAGCCGGCGGCCTCTTTTTTTTTTTTTTTTTTTTCTTTCTTTCCATTTTATGGAGATTTCATTTCTGAGTGAAGCCTCCCCAGAGAGCAGTGCTCCACGGCGTGAGCTGTCAGTCTTTCCAACAGGTTTCCCCAGCTGGGGAGGTCTGGTGTCCAGCTGTTCCGACACCCGGAGGATAGAAACCTGCTTTCAGGCTGACGGAGCGTTTAGCCAGCGCTCCTCTTGTGCTATTGGATTTGGACAGTGGGAACCCAAAGGTCAGATAAATGACCTCTGTAGCCAGACACATGCTGGATAGTTTTATTAGACCAGCCAGGAACACGAGGGACAGTATCCTCCCTATTCTCCCTCAACACCTCATGTGATGCGACATGTGAGCGAGGCACTATCTTACAAGTCCCATTTAAAGACTAAAACGTAACAATGAATTGATCCTACATGTTTGAGTGGAGAGGGACATTTGTAATCTAATGCATTCAGTCAAAATGACCAAAATAAAAAAAATGAATCAAGAAAGTAAGTTCCATTTTGAAACTTTGCATTTCCAGCTGTGGAATTCCAGCACAGAGCTCAGAGGCTTCAAGAAGGGAATCCATCAATGAAGTGCTCTTCAGTGCTTGGACCTGCCCAGCTGCTGCTAACTGATGCCAGCGACCACGAAGAGCATTATATAACTCTTCAGACTGTTTTGACATCAGTCGCCCTATCTAGGGGCTGAGTGAAAGTCAACACAGTAAACTTTAGTGCCCGGGCAGAGCCGGGTTTGAGTAAACAGGCGGAGGAGAGACGAGGAACTTGTACTTCCTGAGGCTGGTCGTGTGCTTCTGAGTTTACCGGTTGCAACCAGGCAATCAATGCTGGTGCAACCTTTTCACCAACTGTACCAATTATACAGTGTTTCTGTTCAACTTTGGTACGAATTTCGTTTAGCTTAGCAAAACTTCTAAAACCTTTTTTTTTTTTTTCAAGCAAAAATTAAACTATCTTTTTTTCTAGCTTCTTTAAAACGTGTGTGGTGTGTTCTGTTGGCCAGGAAAGAAACAAGCAGTTTGGACTGAGCTCTGAGTAATAGGGACATTTTCAAACATTTCCTGGACCATTAATCCATTGAGAAATGAAGTAACAATTAAATTAGTATTATTGCATGGATGATGAAATTAAAATGATACAAGCAATAAAACAGGATTATATAAAATCTAAATCATGTATATGTTTCCTGAATTAATGCATATTGGCTGATATATTGTTATCAGACTTTTAACAATATGTGGAAACAGCTTAAAAAAACACAGCCTCAGTCATGCTCTAATCTACATATTTAAGAGGCTAGAAAAAGCCAATATTAGCCATTCTGCTTTATATGAACTCTAAAAGTGTGGTCAAATCATCCAGTAATCAACTAATTAATTCAGCACTTGTTCAGTGTCCTGTGCAGGACCAGCAACTGTGAACTCTCTTCTATCACGTCAACTTTGCTGCTTCCTTATATGAGGTTTCTGTCTTGTCACACTCAGAGAATTAAGGAAACCTTGGAGCGGGAGGCCACTGGGGTCAAACTCCACCAGTTTGTTTCGTGGTGAACCTCCATCCCGAGGAGAAGGAACAGTCTGCTCAGTCCAGAGCTGCATCACGGACCACCGGCGCATCACTCGTTGGTGTCGCTACCAGCCAGAAACGCTCAGCAACTTTCAACCCTTTCCACAGGCACCAACCTGACCAATGAGCTCTCTGGTGGGTCCATTTGTTTGCTTTAACTGAACTGCTGAACCCTCCATCCTTTCGTCGACACATTCACCGCTGCATCCACAGACGGTGACTACATGCTCCGTCTGCTCACGCAAACCATCAGCCTTCTCCTCTTCCTCCCCATGTCTTGATGTTTGGTTTGTCAGCTTACTGACAGACGTTGGTCGCTGCTGGTTGGCTGCCCGCCTCCATCTCCTCTGGATGCAACCGAGGGATCCTTTTGCCTTTTATGGTGCTTTCCTGTCGTAGGCCTACTCATTATGGAATCTGGAGCCACAACCTTTCGTTCACATTTCCTAGAAAAGTCCAAGCTCAGACGTTTGAGTTATGAATTTGAAAGTAAAGGTTCACAAGTTTCGATCCCTACAAAGGCCAAACGTTTTTCAGATATTTCAGTTTGGACCGCCAAAGTAGTGAGTCCACTGACAGACGGACGCTGCCATGAATAGAGCTAGCACGGCTACAGCAGGGCCCAAAGCTAACTTCGCCTCGGGCTCCAAAACATCGAGCTGTACAGATGAGACAAAGCTCCAAGTATATGTTTTGCCGTAAGTAAGTGTGAAAACAACGGAGCGCTTTACATGATTCTGTGGTGAATAACTGATTCATATCACATGTTAGTTTAAAAGACAGGTGTGAGGAGGAGGTCCACTTCATCACAAAAGAATGTGGGTATAAATGTTTTAGAAGTCTGGAGTATGAGCCATGGCTGTGTATAAAGGCACGTTTTCCACACACACACTGATTAATATACATCTTCATCCCACCCGTTCTTCAGCGGCATGTACGGGAAGTGAATGCTGCAGCAGACCTGGATGGAAACAAAGAGGGGTTCCTGTGGAGACTACATGGTGTTGCATCTCCAGGAATGTGATCCTGTAATAGTTACATCTCTCAGCTGTGGACGCAACAGTCTCTATATTTAGGAGATGTAGAGTCAGACGTGGAGTTCTGCATCAGTCAAACAGCAGATGCTTCTTCCTCCACCTCACAGGATCTCATGCCGAGTGATAACGGTGATGGATTTGGTCGTTGAGGTCAAAGTCAGATGAACCTCAGGTGTAGGTGGTGTGTGTGTGTGTGTGTGTGTGTGTGTGTGTGTGTGTGTTGCACAGCAATCCCAGACAACCGAGATGAGGAAATATTCAGAGACTGTGGAGTCGATAAAGTTATTAAACAGTCCTCCATGACCAAGTATCTGGGAATGTGAAGGGAGGAGTTGATTAGACTGAGTGTCTGGCCAGAATGTACATACGCTTCATTGATGGAAGTGGACGAGCTGCAAATCATCTCTGACGATCAGTCGCTGCAAGGCGAAGGCGTTTTTCCACCTTCTTCAAATCAAATGAGAGGCATTCCAACACATCTCATGCAGAAAACAACTGCCTGGGTTATCATTTCCTGAACCTTTGCCAAACCACTTTTCCACATGAAGCTTCATTTTCCAAATATAATCACACTTCAGTTGGGGGAAACTGGCCACTTGAAGATGACAAACTTGATCTCTGGTTGAATATAGTATGCCACAACAAAAAAAGATCATAAAGTAAAGAAAATAGTATTCCATTAAAAACTATTAAAAAAGCCATTCTATGCCATCACTTCTTTATGCGCACATTGTACACCAATGCGCTCATAAAGAAGTGATGGCATAGAATGGTTTTTACTATCTTTATTTGGGGGAGTTTTTCCTGATCCGATGTGAGGTCCCGGGACAGGGATGTTATGTGAACTGATTGTAAAGCCCTCCGAGGCAAATTTGTATTTGTGATGTTGGGCTGTATAAAATAAACTGAATAGTATAGTATGCAGTAATGTAATGAAAAATCATGAAAAGTAAATTGTATAGCATGTCATAGCAAATTCTACAAAAAAGTCATACCTTAGTATGCAGTAACATAATGCAATTAAAAAGGGATGTTAATGTCATAAAATATAAGTCATATTGTAGTATGTCATAGAAAATAGCATAAAAAGTACAAAATGTAAAAATGAAGTTAGAAAAGTTGGTCAATTGGCATAAATGGTCAGATGTTTTATAAAAGAATAACTAGTGTCAGAACGTCATAGTAAAGTATGCGATACAAAAATGGCCAAGAAAAGTCATGGAATCTTACAAAAAAAATGACAGTAAAAAAAGAGTCTGTATTGTATGCTGTGAAAAATTGCATAGTCATACCATAGTATGCTGCAATGTCAGAAAAAACAAACATATGTAAATGAAGTAGTACACATCCAGTTCAACTCAATTAAAATGTTTTGAAAGTGACCAAAGTGTTAATGTTTAATCATTGAACTACACATTATTGAAATATATTCTTAGCATCTGCAGAAACTAAAGTTTTTTTAGTGGACAGAAAGTTTCATAACCGTCACTGAGAACAAGAAAAAATACATTTTAGATAAGAGAAACTGAGTTAAAGTTGTTCTTTCCATCATGCCCAAATGGATTGTTCATTATCACTTTTTTGTAATAGTTTTTTCCTGACTTGACCGTCAAGGTACCAGGAAAG
This sequence comes from Myoxocephalus aenaeus, assembly GCA_038501785.1. Lineage (NCBI taxonomy): Eukaryota > Metazoa > Chordata > Actinopteri > Perciformes > Cottidae > Myoxocephalus > Myoxocephalus aenaeus. The sequence goes on from JBAMJR010000099.1 coordinate 2,963,840, forward strand.
TTCTTCACATTCAAACAACTGAACAGACAGACAGTACACTCAGCTCACTGAACAGACAGACTGAAGCAGCTGCTGCTGAACATGTAAACCAGTCTAAATGTATGGGATTAGAGAGATTCCTTGTTGCACGCCGTGTGAAATACCCACTCAAATAAACACACACTCTCCAGCCTCCAATATATATCACTTATTTTTTTATTGTACGGACAGAAAATTATACAATTTGAGGATGTAAAACATTCCCTGTCTGGCAAATGAGGAAACAGAACAGGAAAGAAACGTGTAAAAGAGGAAGCAGGGAGGTTGGATGAATAGATGGATGCACAGCGAGGAGCCGCTGGACCAACATGCCGAGATCTCGCTTCTGCAGATGCCTGAGGAAAAGAAAAGCACGCGGGTTAGATTCAACTTGAACATCTCAAACCTCCTAAGAAAATATAATTCCACATTATTGGCCAAATCAAGATCATTGTACGAGTTAAGAATAGTGTCTATTGAAAACAAAATGACTGCATGCCGCTAACACCGATTGACAAACGTAACTTATCATAGCATGAAACGCTCAGGTGGACACAACAACATTAATGATGGCGCACAATACCAGAGTGGTGTAACTAAACAACATCCAAATATTGTTTGTGATTGTTAACGTTAGTAAGTATGACTGACATGTGGAGATGCCTGCTGTAAAAAAACATTTTATACCAGAATTCAAACAGCATTTAAAAAAGGTGCAAACAGCTAATGAAGTACAGCTTCATTTCTTACAACAATCCTCACACTCTGCGTTTCAGTTGTGTTTGCTGTGTTCGAGAACGAGATCAGCAGAGAATTGGGCTTTTAATGTCTCTGCACAGCCACACAGGTGCAACAAAACAAGAGAATCTCCACATAAAAAAAAAACGTCCTCACTGATCAAGTAGATTCAGTGAAAACACCTGCATGAGTGGAGTATCGCTATGTGGGAGCTTAAAGACCCCCAAAAATAAATAGTCAGTAAACAGATTTTCTCAAATGCACTGTGACTGAACACATTTATTTTCTCGGCATCAAACCTGTGACCTTCTATAACAACTCTGTCACTAAACCGCTGCGCTGCCTTGAAGTCAGCCTGCCGATGATCTCTGATGTTTACTCCGTCGCAGCACATGAGCCTCATTAAGAGATGACATAGTGTGCATCCAGGCCCTAATTTGGTCATTGACACCTCATCGTCTCATCACACGCCACAGCGAGCTCCTACATGGGAGGCGAGCTGCGGCGGTCCAACACAAACACGGGCAGCCAGGAATCATTAGGCCGCTCGCTTCACCGGCGAATACAGTGTGAAGGTTTGCCCTCCGAGCTGGTGTTTGGAGATGGCGGCGGTGTTTACATTCCTCGGCAAGTGACGAGGGAAACTGGGTTAGGCTTGGAAACAACAGCACGGACCTGCACTCTGCGTTATCACATAACATAACCTCCAATTGAAATAAATAATAAATCGTCTGACAGCCAGAGGAGGTGGAGACATCAGCGACAGTGTTCTACATGAACCGCAACTGTGCTTTCACACTGCGACCCAGTGATTTATACCTCAAAACAACGGCTGCGGAGACACTGGGATCCAGACCAGTGTGGAATACCAGCAGACGCTTCAGGAACGCTGAAGACATGAATGAGTAACGGGGTTCAGGCATGCATACCTTTGCTGCGAGAGCGGTTCTACTCGTCAATGTACTCGAAGGGCTCGGGTGCCTCCGGTTCCTGCTCTTCCTCCTCAATCTTGGGACCGTGAGCGGAGACGGGCTCCACCAGCTCCTCCTCCTCCTCACTGGTGTCTCTCATAATGATGATGCCGCCGTTATGGAGCTGGTGACAGACAAGAAAAATCAGCAAACAGCATTTAGCGAATGTGTTGAGTGCCATCGCTGGTTGATACACTAAGAAAGGTATTCATGTTTAAAGTACCCCTGCTCAAAGTGCACTGTATTTATTTACATCTCACTCCTCACTGTTGATGAGGAACTTGATGCTTACGTAATAGCTGGAAAGATACTGAGCTCAGCATTTAAAGTCAACTATAATGACCAAGCAGAATGCAGCGTGGAGCACACGAAAAAAAAAAAAAAAGGTAAAAAGGGAGAAGTGTGTCACAACCATAACAATTCCCTCTTCCAGTACTCTAATCCTGCTGGAACCACCAAACACTGCTTTAATTCCCAGGGCCGGATCAATCCTGCAGGGGGCCCGGGGTAAAATGAGTGAATTAATTAACTCTTTAGTAGGTCATTATTAAATATTCAGTTTGGGAGGATGCACCATTTAAGCACAACAAAATGAAAAGCTTTAAAACTAAATGTTCAAAGTACATTATAGAGTGTATATAAAATAACCTAAATTAAACAAAATAAGAAAAATATTTATCAATTTAGGGCCCCCTCTAAATCTTGTTTGTAAGGATCCTATCAGATCAGTGTATAAAGGGCTTTTAGAAATATTACCAACTAAATGTGCAACCAGATAAAGAAGATACAAAACATGTCGAGTTAAACTACCGTTACCATGTTATTATTCACATCCACAATATCTCGGTTTGACATTCTGGATCAACAAGAAGTTATAAAAAGGGAAACAACTGGATTTGGGGTTAATTCATTAAAAAGCCAAGATCACAAATACGTGTACCGTGTGGTTTTGTTTTTGGACAAAATGAGTTCAGATAATCCTTTTGTGGATTCATTCAGTTCCGAATCAAAGAATGGAAACTTCACTTTAACGTATGTTGATCCACATAAAAGGGCTTCAATAAACCTCCAGACACTCAGCAGATTTCAAGATAAGTCTGTAAAACCTCTTCACTTCCTAAACTCGCCATTGAATGTAAAAACAAATCCTTAAAGGGAAAGCAGCACTACAAAACCTTAGGCAAGCACCTTGTTGGCACACAAGACGTCGTACAACGCAATACTCGAAGCTTAGCTTGCGAGACACACAATCAAACAGTTCTTCCTCTAAACAGGACTCGGGCGAGTTCTCATTGGATGACCGCACGCCTGCCTGCCTTTTACTGCGGGAAACTGTCAACATTTAGAGCAGGACCACAGTCGTCTGGTTTATCGGCCTGAAGAGAAGCATTTCTGGACTTGTGCTCAACAGGCCAAAATCAACCAACAAGCTTGTTTAGAAAAAAAAAAATACGCTTTCATATTGTTAAATATAATTTAATTGTAAAATGTATGTGTAAACAATTCTCAGATGCATTGGTTCAACGACACCTTATTTGGGAAGCGTCATTATCCCAGTAAACTTTGTGGCGTCACATCTAGCAACAGTTTCTGTGGAGATTTCATGTTATCGTTACATGGCTAGTTATTCTTTTAACAAGTGTTTGCTCTTCGACAGGTTAAATATTGATCTCTACTAACATCTACTGTTGATGTTCAGTAGATGTGAAAACGTAATAGTATCTTGACATTATACCAACAAAATGGAGCCAGATATTAATAATGGTAAGAGACATATGGTACCCAACCCGTTTGGTGGGCGTTGAACCAACTCTAATGCATCGGCGGTGGTTTGGTTTTGGATCGTTTAGGCGGGTGTGAAAGTGATGAATAGAATTAATCTGAGACCAATTGAAAAAGTGAATTTTGATTTCCGTTTGTAATTTCTCCCTTCGTAGAACTCTTGTTAAGACTTTTTGCTAACGCCTCTTGAATAATTTTAACGCCAGACAGACAGACAGAGGTGTGTTGTTACCGGTTTGAAGGGCTGGTAGCGGCAGGTCTCCGGCATGTTGAGGACTTTGAGCTGAGCTGGCATCACCCTGGCTGGGTTCTCCAAGAGCTGGAAGTTTGGCTCTGCCTCTTTCTTCTTCTCCTTCTCCTTCTCCTTCTCCTTTTCCTTCTCCTCATCCTTCTTTTCCTTTTCCTCTTTCTTTTCCTTCTCCTCTTTCTTTTCCTTCTCCGCCTCCTGGACCTCCTGTAAGAGAAAAGCAGCAATCAGGACTACTGTGATTATTTTTCTTCATGTCCTAGTAGTTTTGTGTGTGTGTTTTTTGTATCTGTTCCGTTCTCATCCCTGATGAATTTGCGGCTCTGTGTTCTTCCGTTTCTGGTTTTATTTTTGACCTCTCTTGGTATGTATATTATACGTTGTCTTTTATGGAGAGAAAAAACCCAAACATAAATGCAATTCAGATACTTAATCAGGGGAAATTGCTGATCATCCACAATTATGATACTTTTAAAACCCCATAATCTCACCACATTCAGAATATATTTGTGATGGAGACGTTTTACATTATTTGACAGTTCAGAGGAGTTATGAGTAATAAATTATGTTTTTCCTTCTTTCTGTTGTGATTCAGTCCTGCTCTGGCGCCCTTGATGGCCAGTGATTTGTAAAGAGATCAGCCATTAACAAAACACTGAAGGACAGAAGGTGCCAAGGGAGCTGGCAACACATGTTTGTATTTCAAGACCGAGCTACATCATCTCCTGCAGATGTTCTGAAACATTGAGGCTGTCTTTTCTCCTCTGGCTTGGTTTCTAAAGAGAGGCTTCAGGTGTGAACTGGCATTTCAACAGGCCTGTTGTTATAACCACCAGCAGTCAATTTATTGAATGTTCTTATCCTCAGCCTTGTAACCATTAAATGTTATGTACACACTACATTTTTAATTTACCCATTTCAAAATGAAAATATTGTGAGACCATAAAATGAGACCATTGTAAATATTTTGATTATTTTTTAGATTGTGTATAATACGTCAGATTACACTGGAAAAATATCCATAACTTTTTCCTGGAGTTAGTGACGTCTTCAAGCTGTTTTGTCTTACCAACAGTTCACAATCCAAAAGGCATTACATTTATTTGATTCCAAGTCAAGAAAATGAGCAAATCCTCACATTTCAGTTGCTGGCAACTGCAACATTTGAATTAATAAACCAATTGTTGTATCTCTTCAGTTTTATAATATTGTACATAACTTACACTGTATTTATCAAATACCCGGTTTACTTTCCCTGCCATTTTACTTCCATTTCAATCCAAACATATTTCCGTGTTGATACGTTTAGTCAGGATAAACAAAATGGTCAAAACCAAAGCCAGCTCTATAAAACTGTCAAAAGGACAACAATCAAATTCTGAACCGTCTGACCCCAGCGCGAGTGGATACCTCCACATGAAAAACCTAAGATGTTTGGAGGCCGGACATTTCCAAGCTCGTCCCTCAGCACCGGAGCTGAGATGTAGCGTGTCAGAGCGGATCAAACGTGCCGCTAACGCCCAGAGAAAACCCCATTGAAAGTTATACTGGCTGACAGAGTGCACTGACAGAACCTCTCTGTGAACACACTGTGTGGGTGAGTGAAAAGAACTTAAAAAAAAAAAAAAAAAAGTAGCGGTGCGTATGTGGCGTCGAAGAGCAAAAGAGACTGTACAATAGGGTGCATGATCTGCTTCAGATACACCATTAAGAACCTGGATATTTAGGATTTTATCTGCATACCAGCGGGTATTCACTGAAGTGTGTAATTTCACTTTGGCAGTCTGCAGTCTGTGGTATGTAATGTTTAAATTAAAAACATCCCTACCGGGACACACGCTGTGGCTGCTTTGCCATGTGGTCTACATGAGAGAATGTTCTGTTGTAAAAATACTCCCGGTATAATGCGCTGCAGAGCACACACACACACCTGAATATTATATGGTCTTTTGCCCGACCGTCAAAGCAGTCCGGGAGTCCAACAGTGTATTAAATCCTTAAAAAAAAAAAACTACAAAAAAACTTCACTTCAAATACATGGCAAGGGTTTAAAATCGTCAAATTGTTTTAATTTAGACAGGCCGCCATTAAAATGGGTTCATTTAGGGTAGATCTTTCTGTGACAGTAAATAAAACTCTACTCCTTCATTCTAAATAAATTAACTAAATTAAATCAAGCGCCCTGCAGTATTGCTGTGAGACCCGACTCGTTTAAAAAGAAAATATGTGAAAAACAAACAAGGAAATCAATTAAGATTTTTTGAGGGCAGAGAGAGTTTTGAGGGCTGTGCATTTGAACTCACCACCTCCATCTTCTCCTCCTCCTTTTCCTTCTTTTCCTTCTCCTTCTCCTTCTTCTTGGCTTTGGCTGTGATGGAGAGAACAGCAGTGGATACCTGCCATGCACAGAGAGAGCAGAGATATTTCCACAATGTAAGACAATACCATAGACACTCTGACCTTCTACAAACATGGCTTAAAATGTACAAAACTAGTCAACCACAAAATAAACTCTGCGTGGTCTTTCATTACATTCTCCAAGAGCATCTACGACTGTGAAATGAAGCAAGTGTGGAAAAAAAGGCCAGAGATGCTGAAATAATAAATATAACGGGCAAGAAAATGATGAGGGAGGGTTCACAATTATTCACAAATCAATACGAAGTGAGGTTGGCTTTCCTCAACTAATAATTTAAGAAAAAGGAAAGTAAAACAAGCTGCTCGGTCGTGGCGCCGAAGTTCCCACCTTCTCCTTCTCCTTCTCCTTAGGAACCTCCAGGGCTGGCGGGTAGGCGAAGGTGGAGGGCTTACAGTTAGAACGATACTGCACCTTGGGCATCTAAACAGGAAGAGAGAAGACGCAAAGACGTTTAGCAGCTTAACGTGACCGAACCGCGAACACTTCAGAGTGAATGAACCTCTCACAGTCTGACAAAGTCAAGTCAAACCAAAGCAACTCATTTCCATTTGTTGTGTGGGGAGTCGCCATGCCAGCTGTTTGGGGAGGCAGTGATCGTTCCACTTTGTACAAACGATCATGTCAATTCATCCAATAGATGTCAAGCAAAATTTCTACCTAATTCTATGAATGGACTTCCTTCACCATGACCGACATGATGATCAGTGCTGTTTAGAGACAATAATCCATTAAGGCCCATTAAGCAGCGACAAAACGGACCATGAGGTTAGACGTTTTTGTCAACTGCTTTTCGTGTTGCGGCCTTTATTGAAACGAAAACATATTTAGTCACTGAAATCAACGGAGAGCTGAAGGACCTCCTTGTTTTCTAGCTAACATTTGTCCTACAAACATTTTTAACTTGTCAAGTTTTCTTAGTTAAAAAGAGGAGGGGTAAGACACAATCCAGTAGTAAACACCCATTTATCTCTGGATATGCACAGAAAACTAGAGCAATATGTTTTACAGATTAAGAGATGACTTGACTTTCGTTAAATCTTTTGAGTTACTCATGCTAGTGGAACACAGGCTAGTTAGGCAAGGGGACACGTCTTCAGCTCTCTATTATAGGGAGACTAATTTAGACTGAATGATGACTGAATTGAAGATAAGCAAAAACCAAGGTGGTTCTTTTCTGAGATAAAATGCCACACCATGTCGTCAAATGTAATATTTCATCACCAATTTGATGATTTTAGAGCCTACTGGCCGCCCAGTTTGGTTAAATGTATATAAAAAAAGTGGTTCTCAATAAAACTGTTTTACATTCGTTACTTTCATAGTTATTCAGTTTGGCATTGTCTATAGCAAGTGTCTATTGTCCTTTAAGGGCTGTCACTGGAAATAGCTTGGCTTAGTTAGGTTTTGACATTTATCTGGTCATCTACCCAGACAAAAAGAAAAAGCACCGACTACAACCTCCTCCTTCAGCTATTAGCTGCAGGCGTCATTTTATGTAAAAATGGTCCGTCAACTTTACCGAGACAAATATAAAAGAAGTTCTCCAGACAGAGCAGCACCAGTTGCCTTCTGTTTAGTGTGAGCCTTCAAATTATAACAGTGTTCTGAAACTAAATGACTCAACGTTCCCTATGATCCAACAGAGCACACAGTATGTAATCAGAGGAGACTTATTTGTTATCACCTAATAATTCAGCTGTTTTCACTGCCGTATGGAGGCAGAACGAGAAGCAGTGAAGTGACTTATCATGTATTCTCATTGACGCTAGAAAGAACAACTTGTAAATGAAGAGGATGTTCCATGTCCAATGAGCGGAGGTGAAGTCTGTGAAGACTCGCGCTGTGGAGTTAAACAGGTGCTGACGAGCCTTGGCAGGGCGCAGCACAAAGTCTGGTAAACCCGGCTGTCCCCAACTCCCCTCTGCTCTCCATCCCTGGTGTAATATGTGGGTCTTTACACCAAGTGTATTTTCCAGGGCCTTGTAAAGCTAGGGCTGCACAATACAATTAAGTGCGTCAGAGTCTCTGGTGTTTGACATTTGATGGGCTATATCCCCTTAATTTACACCCGAATCAACAGCACCTGTTTAAGATTCAGATGTCACAGTGATCCCTTGGTATCAGTGTGCGAGAACAGGATCACAATCAGGAGGGCCTTGTTATGGATAGACTGTGGGTGACAGTTGTTACCAAGGGAAGAAGCTAAATATTTTCAGCCCAAAGACAGTGCCAGATACAAAGTCCACAGCCACACCACCTCAATTATATGTTAACATTGAAACAACAAAGTTTGTCTTTGCGGATTGCTTGTCATGACATCTGTTGCACAACTGCCCATCCTGTGAGAGGAATCCCTCCTCAGTTGTTCCTCCTAAGGGTTAATGTAATTTAGGGACAGATTATGTCATATGCTGTGCAGATTTGTGATTTATGATATTGGGTTATAAAAATAAAATGGAAGGACACAGGATTCAAACTATTAACAGTAAATTCTGCATTTTATGTAATCTGCTGGAAGGGTTTAACTTGTGAAATTAATCTTTGTTTTTAAATCAAGTTTTAGACCCGTGTTGGAAAAATAAGTCACCTTTAACAGTTTTACACATTCAGACACATTCCTTCGAACACAGCAAGTCTAGCCACTTAAGTACCTTGAGGTCCTTGTTGAGTCCAATTATAGCAGTTGGTTGAAATGCCAATGACAGGAAGTGGGAGAGGGGGAACCAAAACCAGAACTGGGTGAAGACCAGCAAGCCGACCAAAGACGGCATGTGAGTGTGACCCGTCCTGGACTGCAGAGAGATGGTCACATTACGTCCACCTGAACAACAGAGGGCAGAGGAGGGAGAGAGGCTGTAATATGACAATCATATACATTTCCTAACTATAGCATAATTTAAAAATGTCACTTCAACTGTGATAAAACTTATTTTCCTCCAGACATTTTTCTTGTTTCCACATACTCGAAGTTAAACAGTGTGCTAATTGTTACCCATCACATCTTTGATAAAACATACTTGCCGTCACATTATTTAATATTATATGGTGATATAATTTAGATAAAAAAATACATGCTGTTCAGTAGAGGACAATTTAACTACAGGTAGAACATGTTGTTTGGTCACAAGAGAGCTGTGGGTGAAACCAGTGCCATGAGAATCCATGATGAGCACCTATAGCACTCGACATAACCCGCCAGTTTATAGATTACCGTGAGCAAATACAAAAAACTAATAAAAGAAAAGAAGGTGGAGGCAAACTACTCTTTGAACATAAAAAAAAAGAAAAAGAATGTAATGGTTAAAACAGCTCTATCCTGATCACTCATTGCGAAACAAACCCGTAAGATGGAAGATGGAAGGGAGGTTAATGGGAGCAGAGACCAGGATGGTCGCCACCCTGAGAAGGTCATTTTAAACTTCAATCTGTTGATCCCACGGCAAAGATTAATATTCCAAAGACACACTGGCGAGCTAATTAAATCCAAGAATGCATTGTCTAGTGCATCCTGCATGAAAGAAGAAAAAACGACTCATGGCGAAAGTGTGTGCGCGCGCTCGACAAAATATAAACTGATTAATATCAGTTTGTCTGTAGAGCTGACCAGAAAGATGGCGATGAATAGGGGTCAAGGTTGCTCCTTGGAGCCGTACCAAAGAGTAACAGACCTCCCTTGGCCTTTCTGGGACAAACAGTAAGGAGGGATTGCAGAAAGGAAGACAAAGGGAGGGGGAGGAAGAGACGACAGGAGGCAACCATGATAAAGCTGTCATTTCTTTCGGGAAGAAAATAAATACTTTCCTTTAAAAAGGAGGGTGGGTTACTAGGGGTGCATCCCCTGAGGGAGGAGCCCTTTCAAACAAGTATTTGATCTTTCCAGACAATACCAGTTAAATCATCTGCTGTCTTTTTGCGCTCTGGGGCCTTATCTTGACATCTGAACCGGTGTTGAAACCATTCCAGTCCCCCAGATTGAACGTTGGCCTGAATGAGTCACGAGGTCTGCTTGCTGCGCCACAACTGGATGCTTAAGAGTCTCTTAAAAACTTGAGAGGTTGAGAGCACTTGACTAGCAGCACCCCCCCCCCACACTGTTTTTGCAAACTCTGAGTTCGGTGGGCCAATTTTCATTCCAAGGAGTTTGTGAGGGAGGCACGGGGATAGGAGTGATCCCTCATGAGGTGTTACATGACAATATCAACAATCAACCTGTCCGTTGTGTGGCTTTAAAAAAAGAAAAAAAAGAAAAAACACGAAATATGCTCAGTATAGAGCTAATTAAAAGGACCGTAACAATAAGTGAGGGAAAGGCTATGCATGGTGGGAGAACATGTAGGGGTGAGAAAACGAGCGAGAGACATTTCCTGGGTAATGAACGCCAGTGATCATGAAACTGACCTCTAATCGCTTCCGCCTGTCAAATTAAATACAATTACCTGTGCACCTCAAAATCGCCTAACCCCGTCGAAGAACCAGACTACTCAAACATTCACTACACACGAGCTTGAGCGTGTCTGACACTCAAACAGGAGGAGTGGTGTCTCTTGCGTGAATGTGTTTAAACTGTAAGCTTCACAATGAATTGTACTGAAAACATGGGTAAAGCACTGGGAATTAGAGTTGGCATAAAAAGCTGAGAGAGAGCGGGGAGTGTGTCTACTGTATGAAAAATGAAACCAGTGGTCAGGGTTTTTCTGGATGGTCTCACGCAGGGTCATCTTGGCAAGTCTGCTGATTTTATTACGATTAATGTGCCTGATTTTATGTATACGATTAAGGTCCTGTCTGTCATCAAGATGGCTAACTTGCTCAGAACAAAAACAACCATCAAATCATGCTCCAGGAGGGGCGAAGTTAATCAAGAGGCTATTATATATGGCTGATGAAAAACATTCACGAGTCACAACATAAAAAATTAAAAACACAAACACTGCACTTATCCTTTCAAGTAACGGTGCAAATACTTGATAGACTTCACTGTGTGTAAGTTGCAACACCAGATAGTGTATTTAGACAGCAGGGTGTAAACAGAGCTGGTTTCTTTCTGGCTTAGCACACAGGGTTTTATGTTAGTGCTAGAAAATTGATTTCTGCTCCTGCCTGCATTGACATTTTGTGTATACACCGCGTTCCACATTATTAGGCAAATTGTATTTAAGGGTCATAAACATTCATTTTTTGTTTTTTCAATGAAACTCATGGATGGTATTGTGTCTCAGGGCTATTTGGATGATTGAAATCATCCAAATAGTAATAATAATAATAATTAGTTTGCCAGGTGAGCCCAATCAAAGGAAAACTACTTAAGAAGGATGTTCCACATTATTAAGCAAGCTACATGGTTCAGGCAAAATGGGGAAGAAAAAGGATCTCTCTGCTGCTGAAAAGCGGCAAATAGTGCAATACCTTGGTCAAGGTATCACAACATTGGATATTTCCAAAAGAATTGCGCGTGATCATCGGACGGTGAAGAAATTTGTCACCGATTCACAGCACAAGCGGGTTCGTTCAGACAAAGGCAAAATAAGGAAGATTTCTGCCAAACAAATGCGTAGGGTTAAGAGAGCAGCCACTAAAATGCCATTGAATAGCAGCAAACAGGTGTTTGAAGCCGCTGGTGCCTCTGGAGTCTCGCGAACTTCAAGATGTAGGATGCTCAAGAGGTTTGCAAGTGTCCTTAAACCTGTTATTCGGCCACCCCTAAACCAAGCTCACAAGCAAAAAAGGTTGCAGTGGGCTCAGGACTACATGAAGACTAACTTTCAAACTGTTTTGTTTACGGATGAGTGCCGTGCAACCCTTGATGGTCCTGATGGATGGAGTAGTGGATGGTTGATGAATGGCCACCATGTCCCAACAAGGCTGAGACGTCAACAAGGAGGTGGCGGAGTCATGTTTTGGGCCGGAATCATGGGGAGAGAGCTGGTAGGCCCCTTCAGGGTCCCTGACGGTGTGAAAATGACCTCGGCAAAGTATGTAGAGTTTCTGACTGACCACTTTCTTCTGTGGTACAAAAAGAAGAACCGTGCCTTCCGTAGCAAAATCATATTCATGCATGACAATGCACCATGTCATGCTGCAAAGAATACCTCTGGGGCATTGGCTGCTATGGGCATAAAAGGAGAGAAACTCATGGTGTGGCCCCATCTTCCCCTGACCTTAACCCTATTGAGAACCTTTGGAGCATCATCAAGCAAAAGATCTCTTTCGACTACACCTTGAATAAGGAAGGTAGCACTGTACTAGCACTCTAGTAGCACTTTGATGTCTCTTATTTATAGCACTTTGTAATTTTCGAAATTTAACTCTAGTGAAGAAACTGCACTTTATTGATTATTGATTGTTGTTTTTCTGAGTTTGTACTCATGATTGAATGCACTATTGTAAGTCGCTTTGGATAAAAGCGTCAGCTAAATGACATGTAATGTAATGTAATCTATGTGGGTGGAAGGCAGTTCACATCCAAGCAGGTGCTCTATATATATCTTATACTCTAACAGTTGATGACTTGAAAATGATACTGACTGACTGCATTACTATTTAGGAAAATCTGAGCAAAGTGTAATTTGCATAATAATGTGGAACGCGGTGTACATGTGAATATGGGGGTGCTGTGTGTACGCGAGTGTGTAGCTCTCTAGGACCACACTCTCACACACACACACAAACATATGCGGCATGCTTGTGTCCACAAACACTCGCACATAAATACAAACACAGAGACCATCAGACAAACAGTAATCACCAGTGTGAGCCCAACAGGCCACATGGCTGAGAGCAGAGCGGCGCTGAGGTAGGAACGCCAGGTGCTAATGCACCTCAGGGTGATCCGTTCCAGAGACGCAGTGCACGGGTGGTCAACCAAAGAGGGTTACTTTAGGTTTGCTTAAGGAACTAAAATTACAATATTCACACCAAACCACATGACCGTTCGAGCAGTTCACTTGTTTTACAGTGTGATTAAGTATTCGGGTCTTTTGTATTCCCCTGAGGGTTGAGGGCAAAGAGGCAGGTTGGACCACATACTGGTTTGATCTCTTGCTCAGTGACAGACGACATTGGCTACTAGCGAGATCAAGCTGGTGTCTTTCCTTTTCACAGACTACATCACTTGATAATCACTAGGAACTATTTGACCATTATTCGAAGATAGTCATCATTTTCAAATCTAATTCTAGGAATTAAGGGTTTATTATGAGCAAATTGTTGGAACTAGAAATGCACCAGTCCAACTTTTTCAGTCCCAATACAGAACACTCATTCGATGTCAGTATGGTACCAATTACGGTGGCGGGCCACATACACGCCGATGGAAAGGAGTAGAACTGAATGTGCCACACACATTTTACCAGCACCTGGTAGTAACGTTACCACCAGATCACGTCCGCGACGACAACATTCCCCCCAAAACAAGACGATACATAAACTATTTGATTAAAAAAAAAAAATACTTGTGCACGTGTTTTGAGACTCACCTGCATCGAGGATTCCCTGGGCCAGGATGGCTCCGAACTTGGCCATAACGTCATCATGCTTGTCGTTGATCACCTTTGAATAAAGCTGCCTGAACTGGTTCACCTATAATAGTGTGGGTGGGACACGCATGTTAATGTGTATCACAGAACTGATGGTGTGACACCAATGACTAAATATAACATTGCATTTGTAAAAATACTTTGGATCAACTGGTGCCTTTCTTTGAATTTGAGATTAAGAGTAAATAACAGATTGAAATCTATTTTATTCTCAACATTAATGTGAGATTTTGACTCTAGAATAATTGTCCAAATGTAAATTTGAACATGTTGTATGACATTCATTTACACCAATTTAAAACAAATCCAAGTCTGTGCCTCCTTGTTAGAGGCTCTCCAAACTAAGAGGAAGATATGTTTGTATTACAGCCACATTCAAACTTGCACTCTGTCAGCACAATATTGTGAACAAAGCCACATCAGCATTGCCACACCCATGAGGATGGTGTAATACATGTGGGAGTCCCGGCACTAACGGCATATCTCGAACCACAGTGAAACTTTGCATAAACACTGTGCTGCATAGTTAGCAGACAAATTGGGCAAAATTACCACCCTAAAACTAGAGGCCCAAGACCTCCGTCTACAACTATGAAGCAGAGTGGGAAATTACAAAGAATGGGACTTTGAAATAAACAGTTATGGATATAATACCTTCCGACATTCCAATGTTTAAAAAAAAAAAAAACTGCCTCTTTTACAATCCTGCATGCCGCCTTGAGCTTTAAGGACTCTTGCTGTGCAGATGAAGAGTCTTTGAAAATGTGTCTGGCAAATCTTAACTGTCTATGACAAAGTATGGGGTGATCCAAGGGTGAGTGCGTGCAGTTATACCAGAACTAGTCACTCTCCAGTCTTCCATGACACAGACATCTGATGCTTTCTGCTTTTGGTCAAGTCTTCCTCTTTTTTTTTTTATCCTCACTCTTTAAAACAGTAAGAACCTTACCAGACCAAAGCTGTTGCTGAGTAAAGGTCAGCTAGACCTATTAAAAAAAAGTATCTTGGCCAAAACCTTAATCATGGCTGTCCTGACTGCTTAAAAAAATACATTTCATAATAGTCACTGAGAGGCAATGAAACGCAGACATTTGAATCTTACCTTGGGACAGGTGACTTCGGACTGCTGGATCATGATGAGAGCAGAGGCAATGAGGGCGCCTTGTCTCACGTAATTGACTGGGTCATTAGTCATTGGCTCAAGCAGATTGATAGCCTCCTGTGGAGATAAAAGGCAGAGCAGAGAAGTTGGCAATATGGTTTAAAATGAAGTGTACTTTCACGTAATTGCTCATTTACAAGCAATTCATATAATTCAATGTATCATTTTCTTTAAGGCATCAATTAATCTAGATCTTTTAAATGATGTAGTCAAAAAACTAAAGTACTTGAGCACAAATAAGAGACGGATGAACTATAGTAAACGGAGCACGTTTTATCCACGGAAAAAAATGCTTGTACAAGGGATTGAGGGATTGCTTTCTCTAGTATATTCTGTAGTCTAGAGTCTCAAGACCGAGCCATCCACAGCCCAACATCAAGTTTTAGAACTGGTGTCCAGGCTGAAAACCATCATTTGGTTATGAAAGATCTCAAAATGGTTAAATTGGTGGTGATGTCCTGTGCATTCCCCACATTTCAATGGCATCAAGGATTTTTTGCTTTGAAGCAAGTGACTAAGCTAAAAATGCTAAATAAAAGTAACAATGATGGACACAGGCTACAAACTTTAAGCACTCCTTTGCAAGGCTACTTGTTTAGTATTACCTTAAAAATATATAATAATGACCTCTTTTAAATTATGCCAAAGTGTCAATGATAATTTTACTCCAAACACATTTTATATTTAGCCATTTCCAACAGACTAGATCAGTGCAACGGGATCACTTTTGTTTGGTTGAATACAGGAGAATGAATCATCAACAGAGGCAAACAGACCACACACATTAATAAGATTAGTGTCATCCATATCTGGTGGCCCAGGAAAACTGAATTGCGACGGCTCCGCCTTTTTCAGTTTCCTCCCATGATAACTGTGAATGTAAAAATGAGGGAGGACCACCTCTTTCCTTCTTTTATTTCTGAACTCTCCCCTGTCCTCAGCTGAGCAGTAATGACTGTAACCCACACCACCAGACTCAGAGGGAGGCGTCAGCTCCGCAGAGGAAAGAGAAACAAACTAGGATGATGACAGCGGAGGTAAAATAAACCATGTTTCATCCGAGCTCTTGGCTCAGCTGGCTGAGACAACCGTGCACCAGGATGATAAGTTGGAGTGTAAAGCCAACACCAGTGGACCACATCCTGTTCCTTATAGGTTGTCGAGGGGTTTAATTGAGAGTATTTACTGTCAGGCTTAATCAACAGTGCAGGACGACACATAATGTGGTTGCTTAAGACCCTCTTAGTGCACGTACAGGAGCTGACTGTTGTTTTTCAGGCTTATGCCGAGTAGGCGAGTTGAACTTTAAATTAAATTCAGTACTGCTAAGAACTGGCTCGAAGCTTGTGTATAAATGGGACAGTGACGAACACACTTTATCACGACAAAGTTTCCATTTTCATATTGAGACTGTGAAGAGATAGACCAACGAGGCCAAGCTGGAGCTACAGTCCTGCTTTGCCTCCACTGATTGGAGTGTTTTTGAGGCTGCTGCTACTGACCTGGATGAGCTCACTGACACTGTGACGTCATATATCAGCTTTTGTGAGGACATGTGTGTGCCGACAAAAACCTTCTGCACATACAACAACAATAAACCCTGGTTCACTGCAAAACTCAGGCAGCTTCGTCGGGCTAAAGAGGAGGCCTACAGAGGGGGGGACAGGATTCTGTACAACCAGGCCAGGAACACTCTAACGAGGGAGATCAAGGTAGCTAAGAAGAGCTACACTGATAAGCTGGAAAAAAAGTTTTCAGCCAACGACCCCTCGTCAGTTTGGAGAGGCCTGGAGGTACTCACCAACTACAAGAGACCATCTCCCCCCACTGAGGACAATCACCGACTGGCTGACGACCTGAATGTCTTCTATTGCAGGTTTGACAAGCCCACTTCCACCCCGCCCAACTGCTCCATCATCGAACAATCACCTCCACTCTCTGCCTCACCTCTCCCATCCAACCCCCTACCGGCACTGAGGATCTGCGAAGAGGATGTGAGTCGGCTCTTTCAGAGACAGAAGATCAGGAAGGCTCTGGGCCCAGACGGTGTGTCCCCCTCCTGCCTGAAAGTCTGTGCTGACCAGCTGGCCCCCATCTTCACGGAGATCTTCAACCGATCACTGGAGCTATGTGAAGTCCCTTCCTGCTTCAAGCGCTCCTTGATCATCCCGGTCCCCAAGAAATCCTCCATCACAGGATTAAATGACTACAGACCCGTCGCCCTTATGTCTGTGGTCATGAAGTCCTTTGAGAGGCTGGCGTTGACCCATCTGAAGGACATCACAGGGCCCCTGCTGGACCCCCTGCAGTTTGCCTACCGTGCAAACAGGTCGGTAGATGATGCAGTAAATATGGGACTGCACCATATTCTGCAACACCTCGACTCCCCAGGGAGATATGCAAGGGTTCTGTTTGTGGCTCTGCATTCAACACGATCATCCCGGAGGTTCTTCAACCCAAACTCTCCCAGCTCACCGTGCCAGCCCCCACCTGTCGGTGGATCACAAACTTCCTGACAGACAGGACGCAGCAGGTGAGGCTGGGAAAAATCATATCCAGCACCCGGACTATAAGCACTGGTGCCCCCCAGGGATGTGTGCTCTCTCCACTGCTCTTCTCCCTCTACACCAACGACTGCACCTCAGGGGACCCATCTGTTAAACTCCTGAAGTTCGCAGACGACACAACGGGCATCTGCCTCATCAGCGACGGCGACGAGTCTGCGTCCAGACGGGAGGTTGAACAGCTGGTCCTCTGGTGTGGTCAGAACCACCTGGAGCTGAACAAGGCCAAAACGGTAGAGATGACAGTAGACTTCAGGAGGAGCCCCCCATCACTACCCCCCCTCACAATACACAACAGCACTGTTTCTGCAGTGGAGACCTTCAAGTTTCTGGGATCCACAATCTCCCGGGACCTGAAGTGGACTGCCAACATCAACACCATCCGGAAAAAGGCCCAGCAGAGGCTGTACTTCCTGCGCCAGCTCAGGAAGTTCAACCTGCCTCAGGAGCTGCTGACCCTGTTTTACTCCGCCATCATCCAGTCTGTCCTCTGCTCTTCCATCACTGTGTGGTTTGGATCGGCCACCAAACAGGACAGAGTCAGACTCCAACGGATCGTCAGGTCTGCAGAGAGAACCATTGGTTCCAGCCTGCCCTCCATCCTGGACTTGCACACCGCCAGAGTCAGGAAGCGGGCTGTGAAGATCACCACAGACCCCTCACACCCTGGACACAAGCTGTTCCAACTCCTCCCCTCTGGAAGGCGCTACAGAGCACTGTACGCCAAAACCACCAGACACAGAAACAGCTTCTTCCCACTGGCCGTCACTCTGATGAACAGTTAAACAGACTCTTCATCTGCACTATCTTGTTGTTTTACTATTGTCTTTAATGTCCTTTTTAATATTTATCTTGTATATTGTGTGTTAAAAAAAAAAAGTACGAAGAGCAAGTGAAACCGGAGTCAAATTCCCTGTATGTGCAAATTTACATGGTCATTAAAGCTGATTCTGATTTATAAAAAGTATATCATATGACAGTATTCTGAAATGGGAGTTGGTTTTTGGTGAACAATGCTTCCACCAAACAAGGATTCCTATGCAGTTTTTCTATTACGTTTTTTCTTCTACGTATAAAGTAAAGACATCCAAAGCCCAAGGTGTAAAAATGATAGCAAAGGAATGGGCTCCCTCTTAATAGGTGACCCACTTCTCTCACCACAACATCATTATTCTCACCCAGGACCTAATGTGCTAGAGGTCTTATTCTGGAAAAACCAAGCAGCAGCGCTTTGGAGCTGATCACCTCTAGCATGTCTCAGCCTGATCTGGTCCAAAACATTCACTTTAGTGCTTCAAGGCTCAGGATGCAATGAGGCATGACGCCGCTTCAGCTATGCCACCTGAGACTGATCAGCCCACATAGTTTAGACAACTCTAGAACTGGCAGCACCCTGACTTCTGTCTTCTTCACTCTCCTTTTCGGACTCCAATGAACCCAAATGCGATGACAGGTTACAGCCTTGTGACTGAGCCAATTTGGACCATTTTATCAGCGAATCCAACGAGCCCTTTCAACAATTTATGAGCTCCTCGGTGTTGATATTCCATTAAAAAGTCCAAGAAAAGTAGCTGCTTACTTTATTTTTTTAATCATTATATGAAGTAATTAAGAGAATGGTTAAATCACTTTGGAGGCATTTGATCAAACTGTGGCACGATTTAAAAATTGTCCTGAACCAGATGAGGTTCAAAGGAAGATGAGTCTTGTAAGATAATCCTAGGATAATAACAGCTTGTACTTTGAGCAACAGCATTACAGACAATTAATTTTATTAAAGCAACATTTTTTTCTGGTGGCATCGTTACAACTGACAAGAGAAAAGTAACCTTTTCACAGTAACTTCTGCAGCAGCTACAGAAAGTGAGTTTGTACTTGCTCATCTAAGATACGCCTCACAAAAGATCCATCAATTGGCTGCTTTAAGGAAAACCCTTTGTGCAGCATAGACAGTCTTTGCATCCGTGTTATAACATCCGTATAACTGAGGGGAAAATAATGCTAATTAAGCTGTTCTTGTACGCAAGAATATTCCAACCCTTGTGAGCCCTTGTGCAGACAGCTCATTGTTATATGGGAACCCATTTGAGTGGTACGGTTTGCTAAATAAGTCCACCCTTATATAGTATCATTAATGAGAGCTGGAGCATGAGACTTTCATTCTCAGATAGTCGCCAGGCTTTTATTTAGAAACGGGCTTTTATTGCTTTCCCCCCCTTTTTTATATCAGTGTTACGTCAAACATAGTTCCATGTTTTCCATTAAAAGTCCACAAACCAGACAGCAACATTATTCTGCTTCCTGGTAAGCTTTTATGTTTAAACAATGTGTCTAGTTAACAGCAGTTCACCACTAGAATAAAAATGAAGGGGGATGCACTCACCTTGTTGCCTGTCCCAGCACAGCAGATACCCAAGGCCATGGCAGCCCCACAACGCACATGTGGGTTGTAGCTCTCTGACAGAAGAGACACCACACTGGGACACTGCTCAGGGGTCCTTAAGAGAGACAGAGATAACTTAAGAGTGAGTCAGGAAGAGGCAATTTAAGTTAACCATTAAACGACACAGAGTTGAGAAAAAGAGCCAGAGTAATCATTTGTTCTTTTCTCATTAAAGATTACACCACGCTGAGGAAAATGTCACCAACAAGAATACTAGGTGTTACAATCAATTTCTGAAATTATTATTGTTAGTCTGTGGCACATGTGCGCAGGAAGAGTTTTATGCCAGTGTTTTCCAATAATGGCCTAGACTGTGGCGGCCTGCTAGAGGTCTATTTTGTCCCATCACAGATTCATAATGAACCCATAATATTTTTTACACTCAACAGGTTGACTAGCTGGTCCTCTCTGTGCGCATTTCCTCCGTCATGTTGAGAGGCAAATCGAAAAATGCTCCAAATGTCGGATCTTGCACATTTAATGTTCTCATCACTTTAATATTGAAGCTAATTATAAGTAGTTTAAATACTCCTAATAATTAGGCTATAAACTTCTTTATAATACAATATAGTTTATTGGTTGATATATATTTTGCATTAAGAATCAGCAATCTAGCAAAGTAGGCCAACTATTAACTAATACTGGCAAATAAATGTGGTGAATTAAAAGTACAATGTTTTCCTCTGAGATGTAGTGGACTAAAACATTACATAATATAGTAATACTCAAGTACCTCAAAATTAAGTACAGTACTTGAGTAGCCTAAATGTACTTTCATACATTAAATGTACATTTCATCACAGCTACAACAAGAGCACACAATTGTTTCCAAGAGCACCAAAATATTCATAGATCTAGCCTCCTAATTTTGCTGTGAAAGTGCACCAGATTGATGCATTGAATGTTAAAATGTACAAAACCTTCTTCCGGGGGAGCATGCCCCTGAAGAGTCTCACAAAATCTTGTGGGAAACATTATACCCAGAAGAATATGAAGACTAAAAGCTTCACTTAAGTGATGGATGAGGTGATTTGTTCCATATGATGTCAGGCCCTTTGAGGTCTTGAGCAAAAGAGCCACATGAACCATAACAATTGTAGATATCTTGAAGTGATAGGGAATGCTTGTTTTGGCCATCTGTCAAAAGGCCGGCTTTGCACCAATATGGTGCCATTTGTACAACATGGCACAAAGTGCCATGGATTAAATACCATTAAGATACAAATGTTTATGCCACAGGTGCATTTGGCTGTGAATCATTGGGAATGAATCAGTCTGGTTCCAATTGCAAGCTATTATCAATACAAAATAAGAGATAGTAACAAAGAGTTTGTTGTAAATCCAGTCAAGAAGTCAGCAACATAATCTCTGTGGTTTTACTTTCCACAATTCACTAATGTCACATTGTATAAACTGACAACACTTCAGTGCAACTGGAGAGGCTGCTGTAGTTTCTTACACATAACTGAACGCTCATTGAGCCGATAAAAGCAAGCGAAAAAGAGAAGACTAAATCACCCAGCTGTGCTTGGCTCTCAGCTTCTAAAAACAGCTGGTTTTAGTTTGTTTATTTACTTAATGATGCAGCGCAAAGCAATTAACCAGATAAAAACAGAAAATGATAGAGAAAACAAATACATTAATACTTAAATAAATAATCATAACTGTGCTTAATACAATTGTCAGTTCATGAGTAAAATGAAAGGACAAAGTTCTCCAAGTATAATCTCCACTAGTCTGTTTGGAGTTAAAAGCTTGATGGGATAATGAAGATCACAAATGGGAGATCTAGATCACCTTTGGGGCTAGTTTATTCCATTTTGGTAGTCTGATGATGACCTTTAAACCAATACTTTGATACGGACCAGACCGTAAAACCCTCAGAAACTAATTTGTGATTTTGGACATTCGGTATGTTAATTATAGGATACAAATTATGAACCAGGCCGCCACAAGTTAAAGTTTTCTTTTATTATAATAGTCAGACACTGAGACCTAATTTATGATACGTTTTGAAAGAAGCAGAATTTACAAAAACGTTGCAGTGGCTTTTACAAATAGTTTAATTTAAAACCTTCTCAACCCTTTCAAAGTAAAATATAATCTAATTACCTTCAACCAGCAAAATGGAAGAACTCAGATGGAAAGAAGAAATCAATATCCAGCATTTGTTTAGTTTGAAAGGGCAGTGAAGCAATGACGTCTGCATTTCAAGCCCAACTTAAATATCCTCATAATGCGTCATGTATTTAAAAACCTCACAATGATCTGAACTACTTAAAAACTCAAAGAGGAGAGAAGAGAAAAGATAATTAAAACAGATTAAATGCAACACTTGTGAAAGGCTTGCAGGCACACTCAGCCTGCTGTGGACATTTTAATTAATAATTTGGAAATGAATAACCATTTCATAAAGCATGACGTGAAGACAATGAACCCTTCAGCAATGTACAGTGTTGCTTCTGTAATTTATTGGTCATACGAGCCAATTTAGAAATATTTACTTAAAAAATTTCCAGGCTTTTACTTGACTGGTTAATGGACTGTATGCTTATATGTGCATGCTTCACATGTATAATGGTGAGTGACAGAGGCTGATACAGCTGCAACTTAATAACTCCCTCTGCCCTGGGAAGTAACACAAACATTGAAAGGTAGGCAAAAGAAGCGGGAATACAGCTGAGCTAAACAAATTATAGGTTGATTTTTGACACATGAAATGCGATTGTTCCCTTTACTAATGCACTTGAATTGTAGGAGAGACGATCTCATTAGCTTGCTTCCTCTCCGTTACAACCAGTCACCCAAACACATTGTGAAAGTACCTGGACAATGTTGTATTAACAAAGCAAAGAGGCTGCAGAGCTTTTAGAGTCTACACTTAAATTAAATTAAAAATGTACCAAATGTCTGGCAAAAGGGAAACAAGAGAGAAGCCCTGTAAGTATCAACAACAGAACTAATTTTTTAATAAAAGAACGTAATACTAATAAAAATGTCACAACAATAATAACTACTGATTGCTACGGCAGTTTGAAAGTGTAAATCTGACAACTACAATCTGAGTCATTCAAGAAGTCAGCATTATGCTAGCAGCCCAGCTTCAGCTGCACCTTGTTTATATACAAAGAAACTGTGGGCTGAGTGATTTTTCCCAGTAATCACACTGGGTCAGCTTGAAGCTATCAAACATTAGACATGCACTGGCCTTCTTCTGACAGACATTATAGCTGCAGTAGAGGCTCCTGGATCTGAACATACTAAACCAATTTGAAATGGGGCACCAAAAGGAGCCCATATAGGAATGACTATTGTAATGGGGTATTAGCACCATAAGCAAATTCGGAAGCATGTTTCATCTAAAACATGTGTTATATAGACTGCTCTTTCCTGGGAAACCTACGGGTACACAGATCTGTGTGGGGCTCTACTGGCAGTATTTCACACAGTGAAGAATCATCATCTGGTTACTGTAAACTCAAGGTATATTCTATGCCAACATCTTTTAACTTCATGCATCGGCTTTTAAAAGCGAAACAATGAGAACATACACTGAAAGAAAACACATTTTGACTTGTTAAGGCAGAGAAACAAATATGGTCTAAATTTTAAAAAGTAATCATCTCAAAGAAAATATGATAGGTGTTTAAAAGACTTCCAGAGCTTAATGAGCTCATGCTGGATGAAATTCAAAAACGTTATGGGATACAAGCACAATTTCCATGCACCGTACAACATAGGGGGCTTCTTCCAATACACCACTAGTGCTGCATGCCCAACCACTGCTTGCTTCAAATGGAGGAGAGAACAGAAAGTGACAAATATAAACAGTGGGACGGCTGTGTTGAGGGAAATTACCTCCCAGAACCACTGGCATACTGCCAGCATGAAGACATTCATCTGTTTTATACAGAGTCCGACTCACAAGCAAGACAGAGAGGAGGGAGGGGAGGAGTGAGAGAACGAACAAGACGGGAGAGTGTGCGAGCTGATCACAGGCTGTGAACAAGATGCAGAGAGTAGGAACGGGAGAGAGACGGAGACGACAACATCTGAAAGTTTTAAACCAATGATCGCGGTAGCTGATGCGAACCAAGACTGGGGGTTCCTCCAACATGTGGAAGGAAAACAAATTCCACATCATGGACTGCTTCAGACAGAGACAGATTTAGGTTTCACCGCTGAGGGAAGGCATTCTCTGTCACGTTTATATTTGGAGAGGGTGGAAATGTAAAGAGATAGAGGACCTTAAAAAAGGATATTTGACTAAGAAGCCTACAAATACTGAAATGCATTGGACTGTTCTCCTTGAACAAAATATTGCTTTCGTGTTTATGAACGTGAAGATGTAGCGGCACAGAAAAATACTCAAGGAGTTACTCAACATCGACGAAGAACTTAAATTAACATCAGATGTTACCTTCAGGAGCAGGTAAGAAGCCAAGCACTATCATGATAATGCTAATTGACAGTGTGTTTTTTAAATTATTGATAAAGTTTGATTCTTTGTGAACACTTCCACGGCCAGTCGTGCGTGTGTGTGTGTGTGTGTGTAGACTTAATTAGTATATAGAGTGATGAAAGCCATGTATTTTTAATTTAAACAGTCATGGAGATTTTTTTATATTTAAAACTGTCAAAATTCAATATCTCACATTATTGTACCAGTTTTATATATGAAAAAAACAAAACAATGATTGCATTATTTATTTTTACTTATCGTATGCATGTATAAAAACCATGTAACTTTTGACCATTTAAATGATTTTTCGTTTTTAAAAACAGAAACAGAAAGCATTATGGAATTGAAAAGGGAATTTCTAGTTTAGTGACCATTACGGTTTCCACATTATGGTGAAGACCTCCTTATTTGTTACGATAAATATCTCATCTTATTATACCATCATTCAGATAAATTAACAAGTAACATGGTATTGCTGTTGCTTTAACAAACCTGTTTGTTCTTTTAAGTGGCGCAATGGAGGACAAGAGCATCAACTGCCTGGGAAAGTGAGGACCCCTGCTAACATCTCACTGCGGAAGTACTAATCGTGTCAGGATTATTGCCAGCATTGGAGTTTGTAGTGTTTTTCCTTTTCTTTCTTTTTCATCCTCGCCAAGCAGTGGATCCTCTACCGATTTTGAGCTACTTCTTTTGGTTTGTACAGTGCAAAAGGGATGAAGCATCCTGTGCATTGACCCTGAGCTGTCACGCCCTACACTGTGTCCTTGCCTGTGGGACACAGTGATCATGCTGACCGAGTGTCCAACACCAGAAGGATCAGAGCCCCGACACACGCTAAGGCCTGCTGTTACCTTTGCAGCACCATGTCTCAAGCAGTTGCAGCTGCACTCGAGGCTAACGGCTCACAGCCTGGAGAAGAACCTGGGGTTGAGCTGAAATGGGCGGCCCTGCTTATGGTCATGGTCATCGTCCCCACTATTGGAGGAAACATCCTGGTCATTCTTGCTGTGTCACTTGAAAGAAAGCTGCAGAACGCCACCAACTACTTTTTAATGTCGCTTGCTGTGGCTGATCTGTTGGTGGGACTCCTTGTGATGCCCATAGCCCTCATTACGGTTCTCTACGGTAGGTAGCATGGGGTCTTTTGGAAAACACGTTTCATCTTTGAAAAAAAAAAACCTGTACAGTAAAAGAGCAATAAATACTTTTGACTACCTGGAAAAACATCTCCTTGCTGGATGCCCTGAACAGTTTGAGAACATTCTAATGAAATGATGAATGGCATTACCCTTAAAAGACCCATAATACCCAGAAACCATTACTAGAAAAAGACAGCAATGATTTAAAGTGAGTGAAAGAGTATGTGTCTGTCGGGTGGGGGCACATAACGTTCCAGACGTTATCCAAATAAAGTCCCAGATTTCATTGAAAGAATTGTGTTTAACCTGTCTTAACCTTAATAATCTACAAAGGAAAACAGGCAAGCATATTTACGGGTAGCAAGGGAGGATAAAAATAGTTTGTGAGCAACACTAGATACAATCTTGACTATCACTAAACAAATTATTGTCGATGAAATATAACAAGAGATAGTGGAAAATAAACATGCTACTTCCTTTGGCAGTTGCACAGCTTGGACTGCAAAACTGGTCTATGGGATCGTTACCCATAGAAATAAAAACTGTTTTATTTTAATTCCTGTGACAGTGCTGTGTAAATACAGCTGCAATGGAACCAATTTAGACATCTATTCTCGACGCATTAACTCAACTGCAAAACACAGAGCTATGGCAAAAGCTCCCCATTAAGTCAACAGGAGGATAATGAGCCAGATCATAATTATGCCTCACACACACATACATAGGAGTGGAGTATAGCGTGACGCAGGCCTATCTGTAGTCTTGCGGCCTCAAAAATCATGTGTTGCATAAGAACTGGATGTGTTGCTCTGAAAGGCCTTCACAAGTCTGGTCACTGGTGCTGCTTTCATCTCCTCCTCATGCAGAGGCTACATGAATAAGGAGAAGCATGCATTACATCTACTATTGCATTTATACTAATACATCTTTGTCTACGTGCTCTCTGAATTGAGAACCAAGGGTTTCTCTCACGCCCTGTTTAAAAAAAAAAAAAAAACTAATCCTCAGGTTGAGAATCAGTGCAGTAAAGGTGTGAAATCATTCATGCATATATTAGTTACACATGTTTTTTCCCTACCTCTCCAGTCTCTTTCTTTCTGTGGGCTAGATGCTTTTTTATGTTCGGTGCTGCGAAATGTTTATATTGCAATGAGTTTTGGTTCAGTAAACCCAAGACACAAATAAGAATACCAATAGATGCCAAAACACATACTGAATACGAAAAAATATGTAATAACGGTGCAGTAGAGATTTGTAAACCAACAACAACACAAGGTCGCAAAAATAACACAATAAGACCACAGCCATCCATTACCCTCTGTGAAACAAACTAACATCAAAAGCAAACCCCCCAAAAAAAACACAAAAACCTAGCGCTGGCCTATTACAGATGCTTAACCAAAGGTAATTAATTTAAAGTTCCTTAATACAATTAAACAAATTATTGAATTTGGCATGGGACTAAATTCTTTTGGTACGTGCTTTGTGAAATATTTGTCAATGAATAGGCCTTCCAGATGAAACCTAAGTGCGACTAGAAAATGGTGCAAGGAAAAGAAGAAGAGGGTGGCAAAACAAAAGAAAATTATGCAAAGGAATATTTCCGACAATGTCAATGTGTGACAGGACAAATGCCAGAACAATTACGTGCCAATTTTATGCCTGGAAGTGAAAATAAACACTACTGTTGAGCATAGCCTCCGGAACATCTACATAAAGAGCTTTTAGCTCCATAAACAGTCAGTGAACCCTCCTTTTTCCAGTAAAGTCATTCCACACAGAGATAAAACAAACACCAATCTTTTGCATGAGTGCTACTTCTAATCTCTTGCCATTGTGGTACATCTCCCATAACTGGTGGTAAGTAGGGCCAAATAATTTTTTGGAATGAAACTATACCATACAAGTACATTGCAGTGACACTACCACAGATAAGTGATGTCCCAAAAAATAAATAAGCGATAAACTCATTTCCTTCTCTTCTCCTCTTTAGACTCTGACTGGCCTCTCCCGGAGCCCCTCTGCCCTATTTGGCTGTTCCTCGATGTGCTCTTTTCTACCGCATCCATCATGCACCTATGCGCCATTTCACTGGATCGCTACATTGCCATCAAGAAGCCAATCCAACACAGCCAGTACAAATCCAGAGCCAACGCGATGGTGAAGATTGCACTGGTGTGGCTCATATCGATTTGTAAGCATAACAACTCAGATTTCCTTAACTTTTACAACTCCGCAGTAGTCTTTACTTTGATTAGTCATGTCTCGGGTACAGCCTGATTTCTTGACTTTATATGAATAACAAACCTAATTAAAACTCAACAAATATTTGCCAGTTGCAATAAAAGTAGTCAGCTGCAGTGTATATGGGGCGGGTGGTTGTGGGGGTGGGACAGTATACTCACACTTTGTCAGTAACATCTTCATTCACTGTTACTGACAAAGTCCGAAGGGGACAACCCAGTCAAAATTCAGGAGAAACTGTAGTTTGTCCAAAGGGCAATGTGGCTTGTGCATCCAAAGCAAGCTGCACTATTGTTGTGGCTAATTAGGATCACGGTGAGCAATGGATGATTAGTTTACTTGGTTTTTAAAACAAAAAAGGAAATCCTCCAATCAGAACATGCCTAGTTATTCCAAAAACTGTCCTTTACTAAACATGAATATTTTCTTTATTTCTACTACTACAATCATACTATCAATTTAACACAGTACCAGTAGTGTCTTTCCCTCAGATGAAAACCAAACACTTCTGTAATTGGTGTTGAATGAAATTCAAATGTATCAATACAATAAATTGATTGTCAATATTTGCAAATACAAACTGTTCTTGTTATTTTCCAGGTATTGCAATCCCGATTCCGATTAAGGGGCTAAGGAACAGCCATCTTCCCAACAACATCACCTTCAACAGTAACCACACATGCATGCTGAAAACGGACACCTTCCAGGAGTTTATCATGTTTGGCTCCTTGGCAGCATTCTTCATTCCTCTGACCATCATGATGGTCATCTACCTACTTACTGTCCAGGTGTTGCGCAAAAAGGTTTATTTGCTCAGGTCAAAGGTGAGTCAGCGCTTGAGCCCCCCGACAGTCTCTACAGTCTTTCAAAGAGAACAGGCTGTGACTCCACCTCAAGCAGAGCAACTTCACAATCTGGACAGCAGACTTCCCAGGATGCAAGAAAAAACATATGGAGACGCAACAAACTCGCCTACACGAGACGAAATATCTTTTCGGAGAATGTCAACAATGGGCAAGAAGTCAATGCAGACTCTGAGCAATGAGCAGCGCGCCTCTAAGGTGCTAGGCATCGTCTTCCTCCTGTTTGTAGTCATGTGGTGCCCTTTTTTCATCACTAATATCACCTCTGTGCTATGCACCAGCTGTGATGTTCGTGTAATAGCCCGCCTCATGGAGATCTTTGTTTGGGTGGGTTATGTGTCATCAGGCATCAACCCGTTGGTCTACACCCTATTCAACAAAACTTTCAGGCAAGCGTTCACACGTTACATGACCTGTAATTATGCAAACTCTGCTAGTCAAGGTCCAGGAAGGCACCCAAGAGCATCAAATGCAGATCGGACCCTTACTCGGATTTCATTCAGATCTTCCATGGCAGAAAACTCTAAACTGTTCATGAAGCGTGGAATGAAGAATGGCATTGGAGCAGTTAGCTACCAA
Source organism: Myoxocephalus aenaeus (assembly GCA_038501785.1). NCBI lineage: Eukaryota > Metazoa > Chordata > Actinopteri > Perciformes > Cottidae > Myoxocephalus > Myoxocephalus aenaeus. Next base: position 2,993,009 of record JBAMJR010000099.1, read on the forward strand.
AGTCCACCGAGTAGCCGGCAAGCACCTGTACCGTCATCTAGTGGTCTTTTGCTGGACACAATGCTCCTGACTGAATATGAAGGCAGCAAGCAGGAAGAACATGTTAGCTGTGTATAGAAATACCAGAGAAATTAATCCAATTAAAAAGAGAGCACTTTAAATGGATCAGATTTATGGTGTGACCTTTTTACCTTTTAAAGATGAAGGCTAGCCCCACAACTAACATTCAAAATGCATGATTTCTGAATCTGCTGTCAATTTGATTGACAAACAGTTTAATGCCAGTGCTTACTGTACACTACACCACAACAACATCCAACATGTTGTTCGCTGATGATTATTTATATCAGTAGCATTTAAAAAAATAAAAATCAATCTAAATAAAGCAACATTTTCAATTATGATCATTTCAGAAACACACATTTCATGCAGAAGTCAAACTTCACTGTTACATGTGAATATCTGGTCCAAATATTTCTCACTGGGCCTTTAACACAGGCCAAATAAATAATGTGAATTCTCAAAGACAGCAAGAGAGTTTGAGTTTTCAAACGTTATAAAACCTTGTGATGACCTGTAACAGGTCAACTAAAAAAGGAGAACACAGGAGTATCATGTCATGTATGAAAGACCAAAAGTCGACAAAGTTCTGGCCACCAGAAAAAATGGTTAGGAATGAAGACATAATGATAGCCTTTAAATTCTCTGTTAATACAGACATACCGTGTATTCCTCTGCTGATCCTTTCTAGACTATTTGAATATGCTGTTGACCATCTCAGACCACATGCTTAATATGTGTTGTTAAAACAAACCTAACTCTACCTTTCAAATCTTTTCTGTAACAGACACATACAATACATTGCACTCTTGAAATGATACTTATTGTATTTGCTGGACCTTTGACAAGCACTCTTGTATGTGTATTGCAGGCTGATGTTTTGACATGTTAGAAGTTTTCCAAATAAAAGACTGTATATACACTAAAGAACAAAAGCCAGATCAAATAGAGAGCTCAATGTGTTCAACTAAATATTTGTCTGTCTTTCTTGCTGTTGTGAAAGAAAACTGCACAAATCGTTTTATCGTCGATATAGTCACTCTTATGCTTCTTTTTTTTTTTTAAGATCAGCAAATAGTAAAGACTGGAATACCTGCACGTAAGAAAACTGTGTGACAGTGTACCATCATCATTTGTACAGTCCCTTTATGCTTAACAGCAGCGGTTTGTAGCCAGAATACAGAAGACATCCAAATACAACTACATAGTAGTTTCTTTTAGGCTGATTAAACTGAGTAAACAAAATACATAACAGTGTTTGCTCAATGTGGCAAGAAATATGGAGATTTGGATAACGCTCTACAAGCTTGGTTTGAGAGTTTGGGGTGCGTCACCATTTTATTATTGCCGACCCAGTCTCATTGGTAACGAACATCACTCTCTCTCTGTGTGTGTGTGTGTGTGTGTGTGTGTGTGTGTGTGTGTGTGTGTGTGTGTGTGTGTGTGTGTGTGTGTGTCAGAGACTTAAGACAAAAGAACTTAAAGCGGACGTTTTTTGTGTGCTGGTGTTCATGTTGAGAGAGTCATCCTTGAGCCATTAGGAAGTTAGAGAAGGTGGCCAACTGAATTGTTCTGGTTCAGAAGTCTTTCTAAACACAGTGACTATTTACACAAAGATTATCTAGCAGCCAATTGATCACGCAAAATATCGCACAGCCTTCTTTGGGCTTAAAATGTACACCCTGATATTGGTTCACTGCCTAGGCGCTGTTTAACACTGCTCTGGTCTCGGAGTGATAAATCATTATAAATAGACTGGGAAGAGAATGTGTGAGTGACAGTGACAGTGACAGTGCATCCAGCTTCCTCTGACACAGGAATACCTTCCATGACTACCAGAGTCATTTAAATCAACAGTGGCATCTTAATTCTCCAATCACCCCATAGAGATGGTGTTAATATTCTACATAATACTACATCTCGTCAGCAGTACCAAAACTGAAACAAGAATAATCAAAGAAAAAAAAAAAAATCTTTACATTTTCTAAAACAACAAGGAATGGTTCCCAAAAAAGCAGTACCGTGACTCCAATTAGCAAAAGGTCACAATGCTACTTCAGTGAGAAAGGCCTCTGGTGCATGTGAGGAAAGGAGTGGTTCGAGCTCAAGTACTTAAGTCTGGTCCTTACCTGAACAAGATGAAGCCAATGGACTCGACCGCAGCTCTTCTGACATCATCATTAACGTCACTCACCTTAATTAAGAAAAGGAAAGAACTCAAATAACCAAAGATGATACTGAGACTCCTGCTATTAACTAGTTAACTTTAATGATGTAGCTCCCTTTTAGTTTACGGTGTGAGGAATATGCTCCTCTATCACACCATCTAATAATTTCAGCTTGTATAAGGTGCCACCTACAGGACAACAAGTTGATTACACCCCTGAAGTATGTTGCGTTAGCACTGAAAGCTCAATGAATGGCATATACATAAATTCCCTTAAATGTCATAACCCTATGTTTTTTCATGTTCAAGTTAAGTGTTGCATAGTAAACCTATCAGTGAACTCAGGCACAAAAGGAAACCCCTGATGTGCTATGTTAAAGCTGAATCACATGGTTTCCACATGGACAGGAAATTTCCCTCCCAATAGAACCTAGAATGGATTATTTAAAACAATCAGAACACCATGTTAAACTAATTTGAATTAAGACGCCAGCCACGGTTGTGCAGCCCCGGCTTTTGGCATCGCTTCACAGTCAAAATGATAAACCTGTCTTCTCCTCTGTGAAATAATTTGTTGTTAAGAGGGCCAAACAGAAACACTTACAGCGACATGAAGCAGGCGTCGGATGGCCTTGTTGTTACCGGAACCGCAGTAGGCCATGCCCACTGTGTACATACCAGAGCGCCGCAGGATGGGGTCCTATCATAGACAGTGAAGGAAAGCAGAGCTTTGAGACTTTGTGGCTGGAGTCGCAACTATGATCAACAAAGTTTGAGCCATTATGCACATCTAGGCTCATATAGAAGGATTCTTGGCACAAGGTTAAGAGGAAGAGCCTCACGTGTGACATGAAAAACACACATAAGCTAGGGTTGTAGAATAACATACAGGACTCAATACATCAAACATTGGAACTAAACATTGCTTCAGAAGGTTTTATGAAGAGAAATGATCTCGTAAAATAAATAAAAATGTCTATACATTCCACATATCCTTCTCTCTAGGGATTTATCAAGCTTGTGTCAATCCCTATGTATTGGGTATGCATAAACTGCACAAACGCCACAAAAACAAAGCACTGCACTCTTTATTGTTGGAAAATTAAAAGGAACTCTGATTTCATGGTGTGTGTCTTTGTTGCTCCTGTTTACAGTCCAAATTCAAAAAGGATGCACTGCTACTACTGTTTTATTTGTCATACGTTTGTTGTGTTATAAATGGGCTACAACTGAATTTCGTTGAGCATCCCTGTTTTGCATAATGACAATAAATTATCTTTGATCCATGACATGCTTTCTGGGGGCTTTTCAGCCTTACCTTGTCTCTACAGAGGCTTTCAATGAGGGTATCAGCCTCCTCCATGCGTCCGTACATGACCATAGCAATTCCCACAGCCAGACCACGCAAGATCTTCTCGTGCTGTGTCTCCTGAGCATAGCCCACCATGTCCTCAATGGCCTGGGCTGACTTGGAGCCCAGCATGACCAGACCCAGGGCGAGGCCTGCAGCTTCACCTGAGGGGTTACACGATATTTTCAGCATGGTTCATTTTGTTTTCCTTTAGTTAATCACCAGATGTTTACCAGCATTCAGAAATAAATTATATTTAACAGTACTGCATATCAGAGACATTTGTTCCATTAATATTTATACCGTAGTAGACACTCATTTCTATATTTGCATAGCCAAACCCAAATCATAAGACTAATGATTTTTGTCTTTTTGGTTGAAAGGATTATGTTTAATAAGCAGAGTGGTGAGGACCAAAAACGGGTTTGCCACCCTGCATTTCAGCAATCTATGTTGTACAAGGCATACACACCAGTAACAGCATCATCCTGGTACAGGTTGGACTTGAGAAGGTCGTAAACATCCTGCCTGGCTGTTCCCAACGCAGCCAAACCAAGACCAAGGGCACCACCATGACGGACAATCTGTGAAACAGAAGCAGAAAGCAGACAATGAGAGATGGAACACTGAAAATGAACCACCTGAAACAGTGACTTAAACAAGCTGCTGGTCTCTGCTACAAACTTCCAGCTGACGCTTTTGATTATAAAAGCATTATATACTTTTCAGGGGGAAAGTTTTAACTTAGTTATAAAAATAAAAAAAAGTTTCCCTTCTTTCAGCAATCATTTTGTTCGTAACATTCTAGTATATAATTGAAAAAGAACCAGCATTCAAAGTAAATGTAGAAAACTAACATCATTGCTGGCATTCTTGAGCTGATTGAGCAGGTAGTCGATGATGTCTCCACCATGGTTGGCATGAATGAGTCCCAGAGCATACAAGCCTCCTCCCTCCTGGTAAGCCGAGCCAGGGGAGGTGTCTTTGGGCAAGTAGGTGGCCATTAACTGGAGAGCCTCCTTCTCATGGCCCTGAAAAACACAGCATGTCATGTTCAAATTTAAATCTTTTTCTTTAAATAATTGTATGTAAATTATCATCAAAGTAACATCATTTTACCTTGTGGATGACACCCAGACTTGCTGTTGCTGTGAACTTTGCCCAGTTGGTGGCTCTTGCAAGCCATTCCAAGTTTTCTCTACACGGTCAAACAAAATCATTGGTCAAATCTCACTTTGAGGAAGTATGCAATCTATGAAATATTCGTTTCAGTTCTGCGGGCACAATTACCTGAGAAACTGGTCACTTGTGGTTCCCGTATGCATGAAAGAGTTGGCTATTACTGTGGCTGTGTGACACACCGAATTTCGAACTGCATCCTGGAGTGATGGAGAAAAAATAAATAGAAACTCGGGAAGAAGCTATAGTTTGTCAGACCAAAAACAGGTCATTCATTTGTTTTCTCGAAACCATTGATCTTGTTGCAAGCCTACATTACCTTTGTGTTTTTGAGGATCATTAGATCTGTGTTGTTATTTCGGATTAGGAACTGCAAGTGAAGCTCAATGGCCATCTCCCCGCTAAGGATTTTGATCATCTTGGCATTCTGGTCTTTGGGCTCATCTTTCTACAATAACACAGAGAAGCAATACGATGAGAAGTCAACCAAACCAAAGTTGCTCTATTTAGACAAGAGAAGAATTACTAGAAACTGGTATGAAAAAAAGTGCTACAGTACCAAACAATCCAATCCAAAGAGCGTACCGTTTCTACTACTGATTTTCCAGCAGGGGAGCTGCCCGCCTTCTCATCTGTCTCCATTGCATCACTGTAACACACAAAATAAAAAAACTTTTCATCAACGTTGAGTCACTTGATCATAAGTAACTAATTTGACTCAAATAAGCCGGTGTAGAGTTTCATTCAAATCAATCAAACTCTCTTTTCAGCAGGTATAAAGCAATAATATAAAACAGACACACACCATAGAACAAAGCTTGTAGGGCATCTAAATAGTTTTACTCTGAACTTGTGTAGTGAACCTTCCTTCTGGTAAGTTCAATGTGTCTACACCGTGCTTTAGGACTTGCAGACTGAGATGATTATTTTCCTTCTGTGCTTATAAACATTGAGGTTTTGGTTACTTTCCTAACAACTCATAGCCTCAAAGAAAGTCTAAACATATTTTCTAAAACTTAGATCAAATCCCAAAGCCTTTGTGAACATGTCACCATGCTTCAGCCCAAATATTAGTGTGTCCTTGTTGTATTTCCCTGCCCACCTGTCTTTGTCTGGTGTGGGCACAGTGCCCGTATTTGTAGAGCCAGGGACTGAAGGGATAGGTGTTCCAACAGTGTGCAAGTTCTGGATGACGGAGGAGAGGAACTGCTGGCTGGCGCTCTCATACAGGTCAAAGCAGATCTGATAGGCCATCAGCAGGTTATCCTCCTTCACTAGCTTCTCCAGGATGTCACTCACAGCCTGTGGGTCATCCAGGAAGATCAGGCACTAGAGAGGGGAGGAGAAAAGGTGATTAGAGGGGGATTTTTAGGTTCCGACTACCTTTTTGGAAAATCTAATTCTGTGAAAAGTAGAGAAATGCATTTAATCAGTATAATATATTGCTTCTAATTGGAGTGCATAAATAGCTGTAGGTATGACTCAGCGCTACTGCTGGTAAGCTTAAGCGAAATGTCATCTTGAGTATGAAGCTGAGCTCACGCTAAACTACACTCAGTTGCCGATTTATTAGGAATTATTCCAGGACTGTTTTAGTAAACTGCATTAGTTTTAGCTAGGTGGAACTAATACATTGGCAACTGAGTGTATGTTATCAGCAGAGCAAATAGACAAACATTCATTAAATAATACAAGCAATTAAAGTATTACATTATTTTAAAAGTACAAAGTGTAAAAGAACCTTTTTGGGCTGAATGAACAAAAATTTAAATAAAGAATTACAAATAAAAAAACACACAAGGAAACTGTGTTCTAAAAGTATCTTTACAAATCAGGTTTTGAATTGGACATGTTTTAACTCAGTCAATCAAAAAGTGTATAGTAAATAGTGATTGGCAACTATAGTGACTAATGGTGTAATAAGCATATAAAAAAGATTGAACAGAAACTGAGGGGTTGGTCAGGGAAATTATGCATAACCTGTATTTGAGGATCTGATTGTTTACCTGACAGACGTTGATGAAATCAGGCTTCTCCAGGTTCATGTAGAGCTTGACCAGCACACGCAGCACCTCATTGCGGAACTTCTTGTTTTGCATGAGGGACATGCACACCTTCAGGCTGTAGGCAAGGAGGCCACTCACATCACTCTGCATGACAAGAGAAGCAAAATAACAATTAATTACCTATTTAATGAAAAGGAAGAAATTATTCGGTACAACAGCAGTGATAAAAATCAGGACTTTTGTGGGAGAAATATGCCTGTACAAGTCCTGTACTGGGAAATTAGTCAATGTCACAATGAAAAACATTTACTGTCTTTGAATAAAGTGATTCTTATAATCTCTATCAAAGTTTTGGGGCATTATCATGCAAAGTCTGCTAGACTCTTGGACAAGATTTAGGACTATCCTAGTTAGCCTTAAAGCTACAATTAGGTATTCCAAACAATCACAAATCAGCTGTGAATGACAGCCGAGACTTACTGATTCTAAGATGGTCTTCTCGAACATGTCCAGTCGCCTGGTCTCCAGGGCAATGCCAATGGCCTGCTTGTACTTGTGATCATCTAGGCAACGCAGGAACATTTTGTTGACAATACCCTCAAGGCGGGGGTCAATGCTTTTCTTCTCCTCGTCCTCTGGCAGCTCTGCATTCTCCACTCGCAGCTTGGTGTAGTGGTCGATGCATTTGGCTAGCAGCGAACACAAAAGAGGGGCCCCATTTTACTCCCGAATGAAATGATGCAGTTAAAGTCAAAATTGTATTCCATGTCATTCATTGGCTTTTACTACCAAAAACTTTGAACGCTAAAAAGGTAAGAAATGTGATTCTTCTTTTCTTTATGTTATTCACCTCACATTGCCTATAGTATGAGGGTCACAGCAGTATCAAAACAACAGGAATGTCACATCATTACTAAAGAGTCAGGCAAGTCAGGTAAATGATCAAGTGTTTTTGTTTGATTACTCACCAATAATGGTCTCCACATATTCTGAATCATCTGTGACATTGAAGAGATCTCCAGCACCGAGAGCGTAGTTCAGAGACTCCTCAAAGGCTCCGAGGTGGTAGAAAACCTTTGAGGCCACCAGGGCAGCAAATGCTCTGCTCCGAAACGTCTCATCCTCATACAGGACCTCGCTGTGAGTAGACAACAGATCGTTACATAAGGCTGAAAGTCTTGACCAAAAAGTCTTCTTTTGTCATCTAAATGTAAATTATTACTTCTGTCACTTACATTTTTTATTAATTTGATAAATTAATAAAGTAAATTATCACTTCTAAATTATCTGTCCTACAGAGCCGTTTTTGACCAGCAAACCAGATCAAGAAGGATGCCCAAGGATACTCCTCTGTCATAAGCCCCGAAAGAATATTCAGTATGCTTCTTGTGATTATGAGGCACATTGCACCCTGTGCTGCTACATTTAGTCATCTAGTGTGTCAAGATAGAGTTATTGCTGCCTGGTGTAACATTCTTCGGTCGAATAGGGTTACAATGTCCATTGCTCATCAATAGTAATACTTACATTTTATCTACAGATCCTGAAATTTCAGCCCAGAAGTCATTCACAATGGCATCTAGCTTCTGCAGAGCAAACTCCTGCAAGGAAAAGAGCGATGCTGCTTTGTGAGATGTTTCCCTTGGCCCATCATGCATTCGAAGTCAAACCAATTAATGCACTTAGAAGACAGACAGATCAATAAAACCCTTTATTAGCCATGAAGCGGTACATGCCTCCTTTTAACTACATAGAGAACAAGATGCCACACTCCAAACATCTGAAGAAACTTCCAGGAGCCACTCTTTAAATTTGACAAACAGTACATTTAATACAATTAAATTAGTTTGAGCGCTTGATTAATGCCTCTTTGAGAAAACTTCTATGGAAAGCCAGTCTCCTCCAATGTGTGCTTTTACAAATAAGTAATAACATGTAATCTCTTTAATTCCGTTGCACATGATATGATCTGACATTACATCATCTCTGTATGGGAGGTTGCTAGCTTCAGACACTCTCAAACCAGATCTTACCTTGAGTTGTGGCTCCTCCTCATCAAGGAGGGAAATAATTCCAGCTGAAAATAAGGAGAGAAGCAAAATCTATTAGCGGTTTCTTGATTCTTAGCTTTCATACACTATTATAAATATCGATTATAAATATCACATGTTTTTACAAAAAAAAGCCACATGCTACATTGCAATGCCGTCTGGAGAATTACAAACGGTAAACATATGACATTATTAAGTTGAAATACAGTATGTCAATAATCATTGTTTAACAGATATAAGATGTCAGGTGCATTTGATCAAAAGTTACACAGCTGATAATACAGTCAGATTATTTAAAATATTGTAGTTTAAGTTAGCTAACAAGCCGAAAGCACAGGGTCAATGCAGAAATCCGAACCGGTTTTACCAAACTACACTGACAGTTAAAGGACAAAAGAATACAACGTATATAAGCTAATACTTTGGCACGCGTTTCTTGAGAATTATTTTCAAGATGAAAAACGTTCCTGTATATAAAAACATAAAACACCTTGTCGTCAAAGCTGAAGAGCTAAGATCCTGTACAGTGCAACGGTAACGATGACTTGACTGTTAGCATCGACGTTACGATAACTTAATGCGAATTATTGTTTTAAAAACAGCCTTGCGTAATCAAAACCACCGCATAGATTTACCAAAGTCATATTTCAAGGTGTTATTCCCTCCTGGTGGTGGAGTTATAAGCTATCGCCGGTTAACAACTGGCGGATAACTGCTACATTAGCCGTGTGACTCAGCTAAATCAATGGCAGCTAGCTAAAGTTGCGGCTAGCAAAATACAAGCAGTTTCTACGACTTACCGGCAGATGTTATCATGATTGGCTCTTTATTCCCTCCTCAGCCCCACGATCCAGGTTCAACGGTGGAAAACCGTGCGATTCTCGGCTGGATAATGAAACGAAAAGATTTGTCGTTTCTGAAAATTCACAACAGTGGGGAACAATCGCAGACTCTGCTATCTCTTTTTGTCCAATGCCGCAAGTCCCCTTCCTGAGGACCTTAACGTTGGCTGGCCTCTCTTACGCCTGATTCAAACGCAGACATATAATACTATCCATTTTATCCTCCTTGGTCTAATCAACACGTAGTAACTCAAGAACATAGAATACTATCGTACAATTGTCCATGACACTTCAAAACAATTATGGAGATGTAGTAATTGAAAATATTCGATTTATGTACTGGCTTTTTCAAAGGTGGTAAATCAGACTCTTTGGTACGGAAGGTTGAAGGGATGACTGTTGTTAACAGGATGGGAACTATAATGAATGTGAAGTGACGGAGACTGCACTGCATGCCGTATTCAGAAGAAAGGCATATTTTGTTTGGGTGGCCAAGTTGGGAGTGGAGACATTGTGCTATATGCAACTAGACTGCCGTAAAATCAATATAGTCGTAGAAGAAGAAGGTCTCGTGAATCTACGTTCTCTTTATATATGGATGACCAGCTCCATGATATGTTTACAGAAATCAAAACTACAACGTGGCTGTCAAGTCAGTAATGACTAAAATATATGACAGGTCAGTGTTAATTAAGGAATTGATACTGGGATGTCAACCAAATCTCCACATTCAGTTTCTGGAAGAATTTAAAGTGAATGTCCATATAAAGAGAGCTGCACACTCATAAAAAGCTTATATGTGTTTATTTACAAATGAATAGCCTACATAAATACATATAAAATGAAAATTTGTTTAATCCACTTCTATTGCAGATAATGCTTTTGTCATTAGCACTCATCTAAGGCACATCATTCTAATAAATTACCAAGAAAAAGGAGAAAAGATTCACAGTACTTGATCATGGCTGGATTGACCTTCTTGGTCCCTATTAATGAAGTAGGACCTCACTTAAGACCCTTATTATGACCGTTGATGTTGTGCTGTGGTGATGTATATTTCAAATGACACCCAATAAGCCTTTTGAACCCACTGGAGTTCTAGGGACCAGTTGGCAACCCAGCCCTCTACTTGCATCATGTTAATAGGGTTGGTCTACTTTTGCCTTACGCTTTTGCTTAAAACTAGCCATCTGCGGTTTGAACATGTACTAAAATAACAGACAAATCTCTCTCTAGGCCTCAAAAGTGGTGTTATGATGTGGTATAGTTCATATGACTTAACAGTTACTTGAATCATCCCCAAACATACACAGTAAATACATTTTACCATTGTACATCAGAGACAATGTGTAAATCAGCAGGACAGATTTGAATATTTAGCTAAATATTTTTTCAGGACAAGAATCATGATAGCTCAGCAGTGGGAATAATGAATACTATGTAGCAACACTGTAACATGTAGTAAGGCTATTTAGCATCACAAGGCTAACCACTTCCAAGTTAAAACAGGATTGTCTGCAGGCCATGTCATGCCATCAGCTGTCTCCTCCAGCTGACTCTCCATTCACATGAGGTCCAGCAGACAACAAACTGATTTTCAAAGGGATGCCTTCCTCTTTACTTCCAGTGTCACCTAAAAACAAAAAACAAACATGAAACATTGTAACTTACGGTGAATTAAATATGATACAATTTGGCTGCAGTGGAATTTAAGTACTTATGTGATCCCTATATTTGTGCAAAGTTTTGAAAAAAGGTCTGTCATGGCAAAATAATTCTATTCTGTGCAGGATCAATCTGATGGCCACTGGATTACATAAATCATTTGGTTGTAAGTGTTTCAATTTACTTTTGTTGCACCCATTTTCTTTCAACATGCCTTATCAGGTGTTTTTTTCTCTCACAATTGTACATTACCACTTGAAGATGGGCAGACAGTGATAGTGAGAGCAACAATATTTCTTAAATTAAAAAAGGTTAGACACTGATTTACTTGATCTTCACTGCATAACATCTGATCCAAAGAAAAGCCCATAAAGAGTATATGTGGCAATGTCTTTGTCTAACTGTTGGCCACGGGATAGACTGGGAACCTGTAGTCATGCCTTTTGCCCATGTAGTGCACTTTGGGTTAAGCTCCAGTCCCCTGCATCCCTGAACTAAGGTGGTGGATGAATTGGATGAAGAAAAGACAAGTTGACACAATCATGTGGAAATGGAAAGGCCTCAGTCAAACTGAACTTTGGAATGATACTACCTCTTTGCCTGCCGGTTGAAGAGTTGGTGGCTTGGCCTCTTCTCTGAGCCCAGAACAAACATTGGAATGGCCAGAATTGCTGGTTCCCTCTATCCCCGGTATTATCTGAAAGGCAATAATGAGCGTTTAACAATTTGGCAGCTTATCTAAGGGCTTGATTATTTCATGAATGCTTCTTTTGTTCTCAGGCCTTTGCAGCCATGCCTGGGAAGAAACATGTGAATCTTGTGGATTGACCTACATGGAGTTCACTAACACAAATCACTATAGTGTTTGCCAACTATTCTCATAGAACTTACACTGCAGTGCTCAATACTGCGCTAACAACAATCGTATCATAAGTAAATGTGTCTACTATGATATCAATATAATACCTGTCGTATCCCTTCAGTCACTTGTCGGGTTATAATGTTTATTCTAAATGAATCCGTAATGATTATGTAAATTGGTTGTAGGCTTGTGTCATATCTGTACAGTAGGACTCCCTTTAATGTGTTTTTAAAAGTCTTCAAATCTGTAGTTCTGTAGCTTCTAACTTTGGCAATCCAATATTTTGTGAATCATCAAATCTGCAGGGTGGCCTGGTTAAACACACCAGGGTTCAAACTCCAAGTTGACAAATCTACCCTGCTGACCTGTGCTTGAGCAAACGATAAAACAAGATGTGCATTACACCAACGCAGAGGCATATATTGCCTGCAGTGGATTGATACGTGTCAAACTTAAAAGAACGCGGGAGATGTATGTTATTACACCTGCTGTTTGAGAAGAGTATATCACTTTGCAGGCGTTTTTCTTGATGCTCAGCATTTTGGTCTCTGTCTTCGGGATGAAACTGCCGACCCATATCGTCTCTGGGGACTGTTTGTAGAACACTGAGCGGATCAGGCGCTCGAGGAGTTGCGCACACTGATGCGTCTCGGCGCTCTCCTGTCCAGTGCGTATTAATCCAATCAGAGCTGGTCGGGCGATCCTGGCACGTTTCGTGCGTGCCTTTACGTCCTTCAGTGTCTCTTTTAAGGACAATTCGTTGGATGGTTTGCTGATAAATGTTTGTCTGAAGAGGAATATGATGATAGGAGAGTCTATGGTTCGCTTTAGGCTGTATATGTTCGCCCTCCTTGTTGCTGTTTTCTGAGCGTTGCCATTGCGCGTTGGTTGTTTCTCCTTGTCCCCGTCCTCTTCCACCGGACAGGCTCTCAAATCCAAATCCATGGGCCTCGCTATTAAAGGTATTTCATTGCTTTTAACAGTCTCTGGCTTGCCGCAAGAGGGGTTTGCACTTGCGGTCTCGACGTGACTGCTTGACGGAGAGGTTTGAGGCTGTCCGTTGCTGGTCGCCGGGCTGCTGCTGTGAAACATTTCCCGGATGAACTCCTGCAATATTCCAGTGTCATCCCCGTCCACCTCTTTACTTGTACAGGCATCACTCACCAAATAAATCCGATCTTTACCTCCGATTAAAGCTACAATCTTCTGGAACTCCCTCTCCTCCTCGGGTAGCGTGTGCTCAGGGAAGGCTGCCATCATTGCGCCAATACGTCTGCGCGGATCCGTTTTATTTACAACGAGCCGTCAAGCCATTCACTACCACCCTGTAGGAAAACTTCCTCACGGTCATCAGGAACGCTTGTAGGGAGGGTGGGCCTAAAGACTCAGCGTCGATGTCTATTGGCTGGTCTCTTTGGTGGGCGGGGCCAACTGTCGTGACCGGATACAACTTGTCTTGTTTCAAATTTAATAAAGTTAAACTTGAAGTAAAACTAAATATAAAACTTTGTTTGAATAATTGTTTTGAACTAAATGTATAACAAATATTAAGGGGTTTCTTTTTCCAATATAGAAAGTATAAATGTTTTAGTAATCACTTATCGTATTTGCAAGTGAGAGAGAAAAGGTCCAAATTGGAAGTGTTAGGGGTCCCCAGCCGCTTCTGAGATAGATAGTAAAGACTCATAAAAGCCCCAAACCACCTAAACACAACTGAACAAATCAACCAAATTCTCCAGGAAAACTAAAGGAACATTTTGCTTATACTATAAGACAAATGGGAGAACTGATAATACCCCACAATGAGTGGAAACAGAGCTTCAAAGCTGTTTTCTTGTAAGAATACTCCATTAGCATTATGCTTGGAAGATGAATATGACACGCTGGAACACCATCGCCCATATCCAATTATATACACAACTCCAGTTGCTAAAGGGAATGTGGGGGAAATAATGCCGACAATACACCGGCATTCTTTACATGTAAAAATGACACAAAGGAGCTGCATGGTCAGATATTTTACACACAAGAGAAGCGGGATACCTAGAAAAACAGAATAAGTTACTCATATTATCTTTTTGGGATCTGAGAATTACATTAAAAAAAAACAACAAAAAAAACATCCCAAAGTCAACAAGTGGCTGGAAAAAAGTAGAGGACATATGTAGTATTGAAAAGGAATTTTACAAAATGAATAAGACCAACAATTTGTTGGAAAACAATGTGCTTTCTTTAAATAAAGTAAAAGTAATTGATCAACAACATACTATATAAATAATCAGGAAATATTAAACGTACACTTCAATAATTAAGCATCATAGCCTACTTTGTCTGTTTGTTTATGTTTGGGTGACAGAAAACAAAAAGTAAAAAGGTCAAAAATAGGTGTCAATATATTTAAATAATAAGAAATGTATCAACGATAGGCATATGAAAACAATAAACCATTAAACACAGCAAAATATCCACAAAAACACTTTAATGGATGACTAAACTAAAAACAAAACATTGGTTTTAAACAACATCATATAACACGAAGAAGGAAGAGTTGTTTGAAAAAATACTTTTTCAGAAATGATCTAAGAGATTGTGGGATAGATTTGGGATGATGAAATCAGGGTGCGGAGGTCACTCTCTTTATTTCCACTATTCTCATTGAAAAGAGTCCTGCCTTCCCTCCAATGTTGTAGATTCCTGGCTTCATACAGAAAAGAAGAAACAAAGAGAGGAAAGTCATAAGCACTAACTTCAACTTACACTTAGCAGTCAACTTTGATTTCTTTGTAAACTCAAAAATACCTTTCAACCTTAAACCCCCATCAGCAGTCTGCTGAGTCCTTTAGACTCTAATCCTTTAATCCACACATGTCTTTACATAAAATGTGCTGTTAGTTTGAT
Source organism: Myoxocephalus aenaeus (assembly GCA_038501785.1). Lineage (NCBI taxonomy): Eukaryota > Metazoa > Chordata > Actinopteri > Perciformes > Cottidae > Myoxocephalus > Myoxocephalus aenaeus. The sequence goes on from JBAMJR010000099.1 coordinate 3,008,090, forward strand.
TTGCCACTGAGTTCATGAATTTACTTCAAAATGAAATAATTTCAGCTACTCAGTCTGTGTGGGATTGACTTATTGTGTACTGTTGAATAATGATAAAACCATACAGTCTGATCAAAGCCAACACAGAGATTTGGGCCTTTGGCCTTTGGACTTGCTGAACTTTGACTAGCTGGGCGTTGTGTTTGTTGTTTGGCTTTTCTTCCAACAGATGTCATGTCATTAGCCTACAGTCCAACTGACAGAGGTTACTGTTTCTGTTAAGCCCCTCTGATTTAACTCCGCCCTCTTACTGTCTGATTGTTTCAGATCTGGCGCACCTGGAGCAGCGCCACCTGAGAGGCATCAGATCATCAGTGGGCTGGAAATATAGCCGCCCAGATCCAGTGCTCTCTCTCTTACTCTCTGAGCGGTGAGCGGTAGGACCTGGGGTTGGTGCCTGAGTGCAGGATACTGTTTGTATCATTTTGAGGGAAGCTGTGTAGGGGTTCTCTGCCATTTCTGTTTTCTCCTGTTTTGTGGCTAGACAGGGAGGTCAGTATTGTTTTTCCTTTCTGCTACGATAGGCAAGAAATACTTTGTTCTAGCTAGTGTGGGTGTTTTGTTTGTTGTTTTGGCCTTTGATACCCTGAGGCCTTTTTCTTCCATTTTAGTTGATTTACCTTTTTGTTACCTGATAAAGCTGTCAATAAATTATATTTATTGCCGCTTAAAAATCTCACCTGCCTTGTCCTTTCCCTTCGTTGTTCCACCTTTGCCAAGGCTATTTTCCCTTTACCTGCATTAGGCCTGTGTACCCCTAGGCAGGCCGTAACTGTTTCACTTCTTAAACAATTATATTCCTTTCAATCTTTACCAATAATGTTGTCTCTGCTCAAATCCGCAATCCCTCCAAACTAAATGCGCCACATACAGTATTTTTTACAAGGAAAAGCTGTATCAGCTCTCTATGAATAATACTGTTTACATTTTAAAGAACACAATACACATTTATTTGCATTTAAAGAGATGTAAGTGTGTTAGATAACTTACTGACCTCTTTGTTGAGGTGGAGGAGCTGAGGGTCATGAAGCTCACTTGGACCAGTGAGAGAGACCCGGAGAACTAAGCGAACTGCAATAAAAGAAGTTCTCAGTGAATCACTTCATAGTGACAATATAAAATCAAGCTGCTTTGGCATCAATTGAAATGGTTTCAGTTTGCATGTGCCAAAAAAAATGACACACCAGTTTTGTGCTTTCATGTTCAGACCTGGGCTAAAAGTGTATACTCTGGGATATATTGGACTCACTGATATATTGGTTATTTTGGTCATTTATCAAATATCAGATATCAACCAGTCAATTTGTCTGTTATGGATGTTCACTATTAAAACAAATCTTCAGTAATTTGACCAGTGAATGAACTAATCTTTAACTTGGCAATATATCCCAGGGTTCTCCAATTCAGATCAGATTTCATAGACACAGCAACACAATGTCCTCTCTGTTGTGAATAAATCACAAGCATACAACAACAAAGGTAACACTAGATCAATTCAGTGGTGAAGATTTTTAGTGACCAATGATGGAGGGATGTGTGTGCTGAGGTAAACCTCCCAACTCCTGTCTTCTTTTTTTTTCTCTTTATGGCTACAGTTGCTATCTGTACCTGTTCAACATTTCTCTCTCTCTTACTGTTTTAATAAAACACTTTCACACCCACACAGGAAATATAACCTTGTAAGAAACAGTCAATACTTTCAGTAGCTTTGGCATACAAATAGTCAGATATAAAAAAAGAAGCACATGTGAAATTCATTCTTTTGCTGCCATCTTGTGGTTGAAAATGGCGCATGCTGTCTGTCCCACCGCCAAAGGTTTTACAGCTGTAGTGCAGTGATTTGACCTATAGAGTGCTTTTGATTCAGTGAATTTCACAAACAAGTGCATCTGTTATTTAATCACTGCTAGAGCGGATACGACTCACATACTGCCTTTCTCATCGACTAAACGTTTTAAATGAGCTACTACAGGATGTAGACAAGCACGAGTGCAGAAGGACCTTTTTAAATGCTAAATATTGCTCATGTTTTGGCTCTGTGCCCATCTGACACTGTAGCAAAGGGAAACAAACAAGATAAAATATTTACTAAAAGTCCTCTGACCAGGTCAACCTGTCTTCAGTTGACATAACATTTTTTTTGTATTTCATCATGCTGTTTTGAGTTGAGTGAGGAGGTTTGGTAAAGTTCTGCAACCTGTGATTTTCTTGTCTGACACCAGCTCTCTGAGAGAAGAAAGATGAGACGCAGTCAGAAACTTTGGAGGTAAAACAGAGTTCTCAGTGTCAGTGTCGGGAGCGCTGCTGCTTCTTCTTCTTCTGACATTGTGTTCTGTCATGTTGGTGTCATGTGGAGTCTGGAGGAGGGGTTGATCCTCAGATGACCTGGAGGCAGCTCTTCTCCCCGAATTAGACTCCGCCTGAGAACCTGAGACATTTTGTTTGGTGAAGGTCAAACTAACAGAATGGCATTGCAGCGTCTCTAATCCTGTAATTGTTTGAGTTGTCCATGTTCATTATAAACTGGCGTGTTTGACACTTTAGAGATTTTAAATTAGAAACTTTCGATGAGAAAAAAGCAACACACTGATAAGAATATAGCAGTGAAGGTACTTAAGTACGCAGCTTTAAATAAACAACGACACCTGTCTTACAAATAAAAGTGGATATTGTGAAGTTCATTGCAGTTCAAGAATTTTCGTGCCATAAAATTAACTTTTTCCACTTTTCTATATCCTAGCTTATACCACCTCATATTGTGCTCTCCATTTCCAAGAATGATGTTCTTATAAAAGAGCGATAACTTGTTTCATGCCAGTCACAGCTGTGTTTGGCCATATAGCTGCATGCTTGGCATTAATTGGATGTGTTAATAACTGCTGTTATGCTCACTTCCGCAAAACACAACTTGTCTTGTTTGACCTAAACATATATATATAAATTACAAATGGCTGTTTTCTCTTTAATACTTTATGGTCATCGTTGCACTTTTAGAAACAGTTTTCTTACATTATTGTCAAACATGGTCAACAATGCTAATTACATATATACAATAACAATAATGGTACTGGTGTTAATCATAGAAAGCCAGAGTGACACACACACCGCTGTCAAACAGCACAAACAAATTGTTTTGTAATTAATTTGATCGTGTTTAGCTTACCAACGAATATGGTTCCAAGAAGCAATAAGAAAAGCAAGTTACCAACTATGGTCCTTCTGAACTGCAGAGCCCCGAAACAAGCTGTCCGGTTTCTCATGCTGAGTAAAAAGGTAAATGCATTGGAGAAGGAGAAGAAACTTTGTAATGGCCTAGTTTTAAACAACACACAGTGAACCAGACCTTGTTTAGTGGGTATTACATTTCAGCAGGTTTTGTCTCTTCACAAAGGCTGTAACATTAGAGTGTTGGGGGAAATACTAAAGTGCTATACAACTTATCGGTATTACTTACAATATATTATTATTATCTCACACACACACACATTTATATAGAGAGACAGATAAACACAAATTCTCATTTAAATCAAGCTTAGAACATTGGAAGTTTTAACTCAATATTAAAACAAAAATAGAAATGTAAACAGAGTACAACATTTTTTGCATTAATCATGTAGAAGAAAAATATAATATGCATACAATAAAGCATTAACAACATCATTCAGTAAAATCTACACAGACTTTAAAACGTTATAGTTTTATTGTCTTGAGTCCTGAAATGTAAAATAAAAGAAGCATTAAATCAAATAATAATAAAAAAATGCTTCCATTGGAGTGATCTTGCAGTTCATGATGGTTGGAGAATGCATCCATGTGCCTTTGTAAACTGAGACACCAGATCCGGTTTCTGCAGTTATGTCACTTCTGAAGGGAAATTCCTGAACATGAGAACTCCACACCTCTTTCATGATATGCTGACTTTCACTATTCTTACAAAACTTAAATTATTCAGATTTCTTGATATAATCTTTCTAATTCTTTGACTGACCTTGCTAATAACAGTGTTGCTACTACATTTCATTTGTAATTCAGAAAGGGGTGGATGATAAAGATATATTTTCATATAGTTCAAGCAGTATGGCAGGATCAACAAGCAGGCAAATATCTGCAGCAACTTATGAATATAATATGAAGAAAAAGTTGTTTAGATTAAGTGTCATAAAGACTTAAAAACAAAATCTAACTAATGACTCTTCTTTATTTGCTTTAAATGATCAAAGCTAAACATCATCACATTGTTTCATGAAAGCAACATAATTCCTTTTTCATAGTCAAATAACTTCCAAAGGTGTATTTGCTGACCCATATATAGCTGATCCTCAACACCACTTGTGTGAGGTGAACAACACTACAGTGTCTTGATGTTGTATAATTATTATTTTTGTATGTTTATTGGGGGTCCCCTAACTCTTCTGATGGGAATTGCTTACACATGCATGTAGTTATTAAGTTCTTCCACAAGAGGGCACTGTAGTAGCCTGTAAGAAAAATGATGGAGAGAGTTTATTCCTCGAAACTTTGTGATAATTTGACGTTCTATGTGTTCCTAATGCAACATTTTAATTTGCTGTTAAATTAAGCAACAGTAGGGATAACAGCTGTTCATTTGATGTATCATACTTTTACTCCTGTGGATTCAGTGTATTTTGACTAGATTGTTTACTGTGTTGTAATTCCATTGAGAACCTAATGTGTACTTCCTGTGGTTATACGTTCTTGGTATGAGGGACAATGTTACTAATTTGACAGCTAGCGTACACCTTAGTGAATGAGTTTTCTTTTTACTATACTATTTAATTTGTCATAACTTTGGTCTAACTCGTGTTAATGAAATCATTTTCTGATTTGTAATCACTATCAATTAATGTGTTGTCCAATGCTGCTTTCACAGTTTTACAATTGATCCCAGTAAAAACCTCAAAGGCTAACTCGTGGGCACTATACATAATGGGGACAGAAATTTAACGAAATGTATTCCTTTAATTATGATTATTTAAACGCTTAGATTAAGCACAGTCACGGGTTAAGCCACATCATAAGTAATTCAAATAAATTGGTCCGTTAAAGTAAACAGTGAGCAAAAGCCTTTGGGCTTTAAAGAGTGAAATACCTTTGTATTTATCCTTTTAAATTACTGATGCAAATGTTTCATTTAATTTTCCAGTATAATCTGTCACAGTTTACATAATTTCTCCAGAAAAGTCTGCCCAAGCTTTTCAGCAGCTCAAGTTTATGCAGACTTTTGCCCACTAGGTGACAGTGTCTTCCTACTTAGTGAGTGATAGTTCCCCCTGATACTTCCTCCCAAGAAGCATCATGTATTGCATGTTATTAAATACATAAAAAATACCACAGTGCACCGTAAGACTCAATGGATCTGAGAGAGGAACAAAATATTCTCTCACTATCAGCATTAAAAAACATCCTTTGGGAGAGGCAACGATGAATATGAGTGACATTGGATGTGTGCTCAGGGTCTGGGCCAAGTCATCCTGTTTACAATGTCATTACTACAGAGCTTGTCCTGTGTGTGTGTGTGTGTGTGTGTGTGTGTGTGTGTGTGTGTGTGTGTGTGTGTACGCACGCCACAATGCCATCTGTTAGAGCTTTGGGACATGGGTTAGCTGGTTGAGCTGTTTGTACACTGGCTGTCAGAAATTATTTAAACCACACAGAGGTCACTGAAATTCCCTTCAAAAGATGATTCTCAATTAACAGTCGCCCTCGAGCGTCAGTCACACGTCAGCAGGATGACACAGTAAAAGCTGCGGCTGCTTGGCAAAACTTCAGGCATGCAAAGGGCTGGAAAATGAATGACAGCACTTGCTGGCGGTGCTGCTCTAAATTCTGGGACCTTTGACAGGGTCCTCTGACATCCGGTGCTCCCAATGATGCAGTAGTGCCCGGTGCTGGACAGACCCACTCACACAAGAAGCACCACTGCTAACGTGGAGAATGACCCAGAGGCTTCACAGACACACACACACACAACACTGGAAAAACAACAGTGGTGGAAAGTAAGTACTTACTATACAGTAAGTATGCACCATACTTTACTTGAGTACTGTTCTTCCATTTAATGATACATTACCTTTCACTCCACTCCATTATACTGACAGCTGCAGTTAGTTTGTAGTTTAAGTATTATCGAACATGTTTGCTGAAACCACCCATTAATTTAGAAAGTAGTTTGAAATGTAGTTTGAAATGTCTTATCTTCAACCATATTAACGTCACAATATAAATGTGCTTCTTCACAAGGACATTTGACTTTTCATACTTTACCGTTCAGCCAAGACTTTAACATGCATTGGAGTATTTTATATAGTGTTGTATTGCTACTTTTACTACAGTGTAATATCTGAATATGTATTCCACCACTGGCACTTACTGACAGAGCTGACCAGATGAATCCATAAACTAGGGATCCGTTTCACATAGTCACATGTTAATTTAGATGCTAAAATAAGCTAAACATTTAATGCGCAGACACATCATTGTGAATATATGTTACCACCTGTTGTAACTTCTTTGTTACAAGATGCTGCCATCAACTTTTGAGGATCTTTCAAACACATTTAAAGTCAATAAAGGGACTACAGGGTTTTGTTTTTTAGAACTTAAAAAATTTAAATTTAAAAAAAAGAAGAAAAAAAACGTTATCATAAAAGATTGCTGTATATTTTACATGATAAATCAGCATGATACATACTGATCAGTTTTTCTCTTATGTAATACAAAATGTGACTAAAGCGTTAAAATGTGTGTTTATAGAATATAGTAACTATACTGTATATATATATATATATATATATATATATATATATATATATATATATATGTATATATATATATATATAGAATAGTGTTAATTTACTGTAAATCAGTTAGAGTTTCTGACCATCACTGGTCTTCCCACTGTGAAATATATTGGCTGCTTAAGGCAGTTCATATACGACACATACACACAAACACACAGGTAAAGTTTGGAAACAGCTATTGTTCTATTTAAGTACATTGAGTCAGAGGTCACTGGTTTACAAGTTAACTCGTAGGTGCAGAGACTCACAGTCCTCTGGAGCACTGTTAACCAAAAAGAGAGAAAAAAATAGAAAACACAAGTGTCCTCCGGGAGCCCTGCTTCTCCTCTCTCCATCCTTTCTCCAGGGCTGAGACATTTACAAAGCCAAACAAACAGTCCACTGTAAGCAACTTTTCCAGCCCAGTGGGCCTGGACACAGAAGACTTGTCCTCAGAGAGAGACTGGGGACAGGGGGCATGGCACAGATGGCAACACCTTGAATACGTCAGGCTAAACCTACAATGCATGACAGGTCGGAGGTCAACGGAGTCGACAAGCTCTACAGACCCGAGTGGAAGATGATGCGAGGTAATTACGTTGGAAGGGGCTTGTAAGATCTTTCTGGATTCGCAAAGAACAGCAAACCACAGCAAACCACACAAAACCCCCCCCCTGAATTCATTAGAATTAGAGGAAAATCTAATCACAAATGTTAATAGATAATTTAACAGATTTACTAGATTTCAGTTATGATTAATTGAGTTATGTGTGCTCTCGTTTGGGGCTTTGAAAGTGTTTACTTTGTGAATCCTTCTCAGAAAGTGTTGACTTAAATAAATGCGAAGATCGGTAAACTAAAACATTTAAATGAAATATTCCTGTTTTTTTAATTCTCTGATTGTACTCTGGGATATAAACCATGGCCTTTTCATTTCAGCTTCTCATTGTGGAAATGGAAAAGCACATCAGTTGTACAACTGAGAAACATTCTTTCTGTTTCCACCAGACTTTTGAAGTAAAAGTAATTTCCTGTCATCATTCAAGGAAATCGAAGATAAAGATAACACCTAAACCACATCTAAAAAAATGCCCACAGATTGTGCCTTTGCATTTTGTAATGAACTGACATTGTCATGAACATTGTGCAGTTATACATTACCATGAGACAACAATGGAGATGTCTATTTCTCGAGGTAACGACCTTATTTGAAAAGGAATGTATATTTCAGTTTGCACACTTAACATTTTAAAAGCATAAAAACGTTAGAGGACTTTCAGCTGCTTGGCAGAGTTTTATGATGCAAATCTCTTAGACAAAAAGGCCAGGTTTTGAAATGCTGACCTTGGCTGCATTAATTGAATTATCTCCTCTGAACTGCAGGCAAGGCGCCACATAAAGAATGGCGTCTGTGAGAAATAAGAAAAAGCAGTCCCCATGGCCAACCTTCCCTTCAGAAACAAAATATCTGGCCAGTAACTTTGTGTTTTCAGAGGCACACAGTGGGATAAATAATTCCATGAAATGCAAAGAAACTGAGGCAGAACTGTTGACTGAGAAGGTGATGAAGTCTTCGGCCCACATCCCACAGAGAGCGAGAAGGAAGTAGAGAATACTTGTAGCAACATTGCTAATTCACCAATTACTACCACTAATTGTTGCCTCCTGAGGAGAGGTTAAGGAGACGAGTCAGTGACTCCCTGGGTACTGCCGACTGGCTCTCTGCCAAAATGTCATCCATCCTGGAGCCTAATCGAGTTATCATATCAACAAATCTCCCATCAGGGGCCCCACGGCTGACACTCCAAAAAAGACACCCGGAGGGGGACAACAAATTTCTAGCAGCAGGACACTGGGGGAAGGCGGCCATGAAAGCTACCTGCAGCTTGTGGTCAAGCTCCCCTCTGGGATGACACTCAAACTGGACACTACAACTCCGGCCCTGCAGCCATGAACATTCCCTGGAAGTAAGCATGGGAACTCGGGGACGTGGATGGCATATTATTTAGTGCTGCACACAATAGTCCAGAGGGAACACAATGTGGCATCTTGCAGAGTTTGGAAGGGAGAGCAGTGACTGTGGGCCCCCTGTGGTGGTGTGAGGGGACAGGGGGTCAGGGTTTAAGAGGCACGCTGGCCTCGCCTAGGGAGAGGGTTAATGTACTGTTAATCTGAGGTCAGAGATGCCCCTTCACACTCATACATCACCACTGACAGCAACAATCAGTGATGACTACCAGCATGAATCCTCGGCCATAAACACTGCACATTGGTGCCATAGCTAAATGACTCTCTGTGTCCAGAAAAGAGCACTTTCGCTTCCCTCATCCGGTGGAGCCATTCAAGTGTGTTAACAACTAATAAAACCGTCAGATAAATCATAACTGCTAAGAAGAAATGGGTTAAAGAATACCTAGAATGAAACTGATCAAAGTTAAGCTGTTATACAGCTTTTCAAAATTCTAGCAGCTATAAAATGTCCCATAAAAGTTTTAAATGGTCCCATGTTAAATGGACAAGTGTATTGTTGTATTTTCTTGAAAAGCAATTTCACAGCCAGAGTTAAATATATATAGCCATCCGTCCATTAGCAATACTCCCTTATCCTTTGGAGGTCCCAGCTAACAAATAGATATATAAACAGGCAAATTGATATATGAACATAAATGTCAGCCTACAAAAATACATGGCAAGTTAATGGCTGTGGTTTAAGACTGTATAGGGGTTGAACTGCAGATCACATTATCTGACGGTGCATGGAGGCTTGAGAGCAAGCATTCCCTAGATGCACAGGGGTGTCAAGATAAGGTGATAAGAGCGAGAGCTGGCTCAGCACGGATTCAAATGTTTGACATGCTCTAAAAGCGCACTTATTTACACATCCACATAGCCACATAGTCACCGGCACACACACACACACACACACACACACACACACACACACACACACACACACACACACACACACACACACACACACACACACACACACACACACACACACACACACACACACACACAGACACCAGCTTATGACTCACACACCCGCATCAATAACGGTGATAGCTGAGATGTCATCAAAAGGTTTTGTTTTGAGTTTGTGATAAGATTTTAATCCTGCTGAAGTGCTGAGACATGGACTTGTAATCTGCAGAGAAGAGTCTCTGACCTGCCTTGCACATTATTCCCTCTCATGGACCCATTAATCGAATTAGCTATTCATCGAAAAGTGGAGAGCGCACTGAATTAGTCTCTCCGCTCTGCTACCTCTCAATCTTAAGAGTCTCCTTAGTAGTGTTGACTGGTTTCCATTGTGTGTAGCTGTGTCTCTGCGGGCCTATGAGAGTGGAAGGGGGAGACGGGGCAGGGCAGGTATGGAGCAGCCCACAGGGGGGCTAACCTTTGCCCTTGTTCTGGAGAGGGACTCGGGTCTATCCAGAAACACAATACTTCCAGCATACAGTCCTTGGTGGCTGCCTGCTGCTACCCACAATGAAGCCCATTGCTGGGGTCTCTCTGGGCAGAAAGGTCCCCCGGAGCGTTGACTGCCATCCGGAGGTCTTTCACCGCTTTCTCCCCTCTCTACCTCCGGCCCTCGCCTAGAAAGAGAGGGAAAACTCAATAACAGAGAAGATACAAGGGGAACAATGGTCTTTAGAGGGCATCTTAACCCGCAACAAACAGTGTCAACATCTGTGGGGAGTGGATAGATAGATAGACACTGTGTCCTCCACGAGCAGAAAGGACCCTTTCCTTGTGGGCAGTCACACTGAAAAGGCTACAGTGTTGTTTTGTTGTGTATGAGAGGGATTTGGTCCCCGTCTCTTTTCAGCTGCAGTTGAACCGCACTGTGGTGCCGGCGAAGCGATTTTGTCTCGCTGGAGAGCCGGAGCAAAAGATGAAGCAAAGCCTCGAGAGCAGGGCCTTTCTTCCCATGGCCCACTCTTTTGGAGGGGTGAAAAAGATTATTGTCGTACAACATCGAGCAAAAAAACGCATCAAAGTCGGCGGGAAGTGTGGCCCGGATTGAGAGAGCGAAGGGTTGATGTTACGAAGAGGGGATGAACACGGACACATGTGGCGTGTAGCGTGTGTGTGTGTGTGTGTGAGCAGCGGCCACACACAAGCCCAGACGCGTGGGAGTGTATTGGATTCTCATGGGCTGTCTGGGAAAGACACTGTCCCTCTCTCTCTTTTTCTATCTCATTCTCTTTCAAGCGTGTGGTCTCCTCTCATGTGAACACGCTGCCAGTATAAAGGATCTCTTCATCTCTCTCTTTTGCATCCTGATGTGAAAAGGGTTCATTCACTGGGCCCTACAGTCTAACTCCCACTCATCCCAATTTATCAGTTACCGCCAATTGGGCCTAACTGAGAGCTTGTGGGAATCCAGGTGCTTATCATTAATGCTGCTTCACTGTGGTTTGTGAGGATACGCTGGAGGAACTGTGTCATGTTCCTGCATGTCTGCACCATGCTTCCCCTCTATATACTGCATCCAGACACACATGCCCACACATGCAGTTACAGATTGGGAGACATGCCTGTGTTTAAACTTCTACAGTATGTATTTCTTCCTGCCAAAATGTACAGAAGCCATGGAAAATATCAGGACCATAATGTCACTTCGTGCTGATCCATCAGTTGCATACTTCTGCTGTCTCTTCATGCCATATGTTTTTGGTCAGATTATCATAATATTGTGATATCATTTACTGCTTTCAACTTGGTTAGGATGAGTATACAGTTTCACATCTGAATGCAAAAACACGTAACATTCGAAACCACCAAAGAAAAAGGGCTAATGACAAAGCAAAGACTGTCTGTGTCTAACTGTATCATCTGAGATCTAAATCCTCCAGAAAAACCACATCCCGAAAAATCACTGCCTCAACAAATGTATAACCCTGGTCGGACTTCCTGTCAGAAGTTTTGTCAGAAGTGACACAAATAGACACATTCATGCTGAGATCAAAGCACACGTTTTGTGGGTGTCTCGGCAGACAGAGAGAGCTTATGTTTGGTTCGTACAGTCAGCATCTGTACTATCAGAGGCAATGGATGACTTTTCACAGCCTGAATCATTTGTATCCCACTTGTTATTGTCCTAACACTAGACAATAAGTCAAGAATGGTGAATATAGGCAGTGACAATGATTATCCTGCTGAACAGAGGAATTTCAGGATGTATCCTATATTGTACTGTATATATTGTGAACTACATGAATCTTGATTTAAATGCAATATGTATTGTAGCTTTTTAGATGACAAAGTTACAATACATATTGTGATTTGACTTAATCAGCACATGACAAAACAGAAGAAAATGGAAAACAAATTGTACTTTTCTTGTCTCCTCTTCTTACGGTCACCTTCATACAGAGAAACATGTGACTTGAGGACAGAGAACTGTAACATTAGTCTCAGTTGAGTGAATACAAGTTGCCACAAGTATAGGATTTTGCAACATGCATGAGTAATGAAGATTGAAAAAAATGTGTCTTCATTCAGGTTTCTCTATTCCAAACATCAGATCAGGGGTACATGAAATTAGAAACACACACACACTCACACACACAATGAGAGAGTAACACAGTCGACGTGGGACATCCCATTTCCTGTTACATGCATGATAAGAAGAGGGACACTCCAAGAAGTGAAAGGCCTGTAAAAGAAAGCTCTTTCTTTGAGGATGGTCGTCCTCCTGGGAAACCACGGGGGGACTGAATACCAGTGGCGAGCATCTTTAGCTTCTCAGTGAACCGGTCGGTAATGTTCATTAGCGGACCTGGTAAGAGAGTGGACGACAAGAATGGAGGGTACACCTTTGTTCTGTCACCCTATGGCTGTAAAGGTCCAGCAACATTAGATATGGCTGACCTGAAGTGAATGTTGGCCTCGCTGAGGGAAAGAGAGTGCCATGGCGGGGGTGAGGAGAAGAGGCGAAGCAGCACCCTCCAAACGGATAATCTCTTGTATTCCTTCCCCCATGGTGCTCTTTATTTCCAGCACCCTGCCCCCTTCCCCTCGTTGGTAAAGCTACTTATCGCCAAATTACAATTATTGCATGGGGTGATCTCCCCGCAGCGCACACACACACAGACACACGCACAAACACACACAATTACTATGATCACAGAGGAAGGGTTTGCTGATGAGGTGCCCCTAATACAAATATAATCAGTGTTTCATTAAAATGACTCACTGGGTCTTTTTCAATGTTGTCTAGTTCAGAGACATGAGAGATTACAAAACCGGAAACGAATAAATCCTTTTTTTTTTGCATGACACAGCAACACTCCCCTCCCACTTCAGGGTGTGGACTTCCTCGAACCGCAGCATGTGTTAAACACGGCACAGTAAAAGTCTGGTCAATGCTCATGCTAATGTTATACACACACACAGGTTTTGGAAGAAAGGAGAAAATAAAGACAGCACCGTAAAAGGTCACTTACACAACAACACAAATGTGGTGGTCGTGATGACTGTAACCATCGGACTGTAAAACTCTGCCTAGCGTTGGGAAGAGAAACTATAAACGTGCCAGTTGTTTCTGGGAGTATTTTATATGCCACAACAAATGGCAATTTGAATACCTGAGCATGACAACCAAGCCAATCTCTCCTTCCTTTCCTCTCTTCCTCCCCTTCGAGGCAAGCAGCTAGCAGTTTAATGTGTGTTCAGACAGGCTGAAAATACACACTGCGTCTGACTCAATTCTAAACCGCAAAGAAGCCCTCTTGTTAGGGCCGACCTTAATGAGGCAGGCGCTGTGTACGTGCATGTGTGCTCAGTCTAACACCTGGACCAGCTGCTAGCTATAAAGCACCAGCGCTGTCAGAGACTATCAAAGCACCTTGCGGGCAACCATCTTTCTTCCTTCCCCTAAATCTCCAGCGATGCCTCTAAAATCACTTAACAGCATCCTCCGTTAATTGGCCTCTTACCTCCAACAGGCTATTAGTGTGTGTGTGTGGGGGGGGGGGGGGGGGGCATACATTTGTACGCAGACATGCACACTCAGAACAGTAGAATGCACTCACATACACACACTAAACCACACACACACACTCACAAACACACACACACACACACACACACACACACACACACACACACACACACACACACACACACACACACACACACACACACACTCACACACACACACACACACACACACACACACACACACACACAGATGAGTTATACACCGCAAGCACATCTCCCTTTTTTCCATTTCTCACAGCAGAAGCAGGCAGCGGGCATCAAGACTGAATGTGTGTGTGTATGTCTGCGTGTGTGAGAGAGAAACAGTGTGAGGAAGTGTAGAGCCGGCTTATCTGGCTCAACATCAGCTCTGGGACGATTTGCTCGCAGTCAGCGTTGTGCGGGTGCAGAGAGAGCGCCTTTGTCCTCCAGGCAGAGAGCAGGCTGGGATCCTGCCTCAACAGCCACCAGCTCAGTCATTTATATATGGAGGAAAACATAGTGGAGGCATACAGGCAACTAATGGTACACTGCAATTCTGGTGATATCACTCATAAAGTTGTATTAACTGTATCAACATGCATTAGATGCACTACTATGACGGATTGCTCAACAAAGGAGAATGTTTTATTGGTCTGCCAAAATGCCTCAGACTTTACAAGATGGCATGTCATCATAATCATAATGTATCTTTATAAAAATATTGTAAGTACTGGTCAAGATCAACAAACATTGACTTGAGAGAAGAATTAATTCACACCATTATGCCCTTTTCAGACTTTTCAGAAACACTTAATACATGATAAGTTATGAGAGTCATTGTTCTGAATGAAGCTGCATAATCCAGTACATCCTGAAACACGTCGCAGGAAAAAATGGGACCTTTCAAATAGTAAAGCATACATTCTGTAGCGTTGCATGTAAGTGTAAATCCTGAGTTTACAACATAGGACAATATGAGTGGGAGAAAATGTTGTGCAACACAGTTAATGACTTGAAAATACAGTCCAAACACTTTTCTGCTGGTGTCTGACACTTGACCTTATGTGAAATATGGTAAACCCTGTCCACCTGGCGCTCCATTAGGAAAAAACAAACACTGAGAATCATTTGCAAATGTTATTTGACTCTGATCTGCTCAGCAGCTCGGCTAGGTGTACGCCATCCACAAGTACATGTCAGCATGAGGAAGATTTACTGCCTCTGAGCCAGGGGCCTATTTAGCCTGGGAGTGAGAGGCTGATTGACTGAGTATGTGTTGGGATGGGGAGTGTGTGTGTGCATGGGTGCTTGTGAAAGTATGTGTGCACGCATACGCACACTCGTGACAGTGAACATGTGTACGAATGAGTGTGTGTGAGAGACCCTGCGGGTGACGTGACGTCTGTATGTGCACTTGGACGACTGGTGTTTGTGCTGAAATATGTCCTTCTCAGCAAACTTATGCATTCCACTGTGTGTAGGTGTGCGTGGATGTGAGATTGTATATGTATTTGAATTGTCTTGGAAGCCAGGCAGCAGGGGTTACTGTGGTGCTTTGGGCTGGAGCAGAGTTAACAGCTCATTAACACCAATTCATTACGGGCCACTTCTCCCTCCCTCACGGTGCTCTGCATTAAGACACAGCCAACCGCTCTCTTTCACACACAATGTAAATCACTCCAGCCAAGCTCACAGGCACAGAGGGGGAGCTGAGCCAGCTTGCCTCCTGCTGAGAAATACTACCTGTGTTTTTTTTTTTTTTTTTTAAATGCGAGCAAATGTGCACGTGCAGGGCTGCAGCTGAAATTCTGGGCCTCCATACAGCAGCACACTCATGACACTTGAGGATTATAGAATAAAGAGCTGTGAACCCAGAAGGTTGGTTCAAGGATAAGGCCATTATGTGTAGGTACAGTGGAGACCAATTATAGTGAGCAAGGTTACATTGATCGACCGCTTATATCGGCAAAAAAGAATGGGCCGAAAGCACTCTGACTGTGGCTCAGTGGTTAGCATGCCTGTTTTTCAATCAGAGGATCAGTGGTTCGAGCCCCGGCTCCGCTAGTCCATGTTGATGTGTCCTTGAGCAAGACACTTAACCACTAATTGCTCCCTGTTGCTGTGTCTATGGTGTATAGAGCAAAAATGTAAGCTGCTTTGGATAAAAGCGTCAGCTAAATGTAATAGTTCCTATCCAAATGCTCTTTGAATATTTCACTTCAAGTAGTCCGGTCACAATGTTTATTTTGGGTCTTTAACTTATGGTGAAATAATGTTTTTTCACTTGACTTTCTTTGCCTCATGGAGTGTTTCCATTGGTTTCCCGAGGCCGGTGCCGCATGCACATTTATTCATGACAAAAAGTAATTTTCTCTCCATGAAAAATGTAATCTTTAAAAGTTTATAAAAAACTGTCGAAAACAAGCCAATGAGATGCAGCTGGGAACTCGGTGTTCCTCGGGATATCTTTTGTAGTCTATTAAAAAAACAGGAAACAGTCATGGCTGCTAGTGATGGAGACAGAAAGCAAACGGGCAAAGTGTTTTGTTTGAAGCTGCCCTTGTCAAGTGGATTGAAAATGCCCGGTCACGCGATGCCTTCTAAAGCGGGCCGTTGAACTTGAAAACAGTTTAAAACAGCTTTACTGTATTTTGAAACAGTTAATACAATTCAGTAAATAGAGTAGCTGTCCGTTTCATATAGCATAGGGTTTAGTGTGTCTGTCTTAGTGTATGCCTTAACACACTACTACTGATAATCGAATACTCCAGGTCATCAAAAGCAAAACATCTGAACTGGTTGAGTTTATACGAGACTAGACCTGCGTTCAGACAGCAGTCCTGTGTGAAAAAATGAAACCCTGTCAGCCATTTGAATACAGTCAGCTCGTTGATGCACTAGTTGTCTGGCAACAAAGTTATTTTTGCTTACCTCGCTATTTTCGGGATGACAAAAAAGATAATTGTCCATGAGGTTTTGCTGCTCATACATTTTAAACAGAGACAGGTTAAAACTTATCCACTTTTTTTTGCAAATGTTTGCAAACATAATCTTTGCCTGGCAAACGACAAGATTTATTTATCGCCATGCTTTTGACTGCAGAACTGATCATTTTAGTTTGAAGAAATTACTTATTACTTGTTTCAGTTTCAGGATAAGGTAATCTGTATAAGGTAATCTGGTAGCAAACAATGTGCATACTACATATTCAAACATGTAGTCTTTGTGTAATAATGTCTCCCACAAAGCCACTGAACATAATCCATGGAAGTGATTACTGTCAAAACATAATTGGCAAATCAAATTAGTATATAAACATAATGTATAGGACACAGAGTTGCTCTACGAAGAAAGAACAAGGCAACATCATCTGCCCCATAGATATAATGTATAAATGCAATCACATATTGAAATTATCAATAGGTTTTTGTCTACATACATTATTTCACACATTCAAAAGGAGAATGATCACCAGATTCAGAAAACCCATTTTAGTCACTGCCAAAAAAAAAAAAAAAAAGAAGTGATTTAAATATATGTGAAAGCCCTAAAATGAAGATACAATGGACAATTCTCCATTGAACAATCATGTTGTGGGTATTTGTGAGACAGCTGTAGAGTCTCTATAGATGAGCTCTTGGAGGATGAGTGACAGCCCTAAAACACAGCTGCTAGAGGTGTGGAGAAGCACTGAAGGAGTATCTCTACGTATTTGTATGTCAGCAGTCTGGCCCTTAATATTTTGACCCTCTCAGCACCGTCATTTATAACACAAGACAGGTCCATAGAGAAGAAGCAGAGAATGGAGATCAAAGAGGTAAAAGGGAGTATCAGATCCAAAGACACATCTACCCCTTTGACCTACTAGCCCTATTTATGTATGTGGTAAACAAAAGAAAAACACAAATAAAAATATTATTGAGCACATTTTCTCAATGTAAAAGTGTAATTAATAAGATCTAGTTTCATTTTAAATAGCATAGTCACAATCATTGCTATGTGGGAGCATGTCAGTAAAAGAGAGTTCAAAGGTCAGGTTTTATTGCCCCTAGAGACAGCCACTTGCCAAATAACCAAGTGCACACCTCTTACCTACAATGCACAGGGGGCTTTGTATTACTCTCATCGGTCCTAAATTTAAGACATCTCTGTTACTACAATGGTAGCTGATGCCACTCCATCATCTGTTCTTGCTTCAGAAGCTGCCCATTGTGCAGAGGGTGAAGAAGCAATAAATGCAATCCTTTTATTATCAGGCAAATAAATGGCAGCATATGGACTTTCCGGTCACAATCCTTTCCCAGCCGCTTTGTATATGGCTTTGGGTGCAATTTCAGTGCAAAGCATATTTAGACTTTAGCAGAAGAGTTGATGAGGTGAGGGATCGTTACCTCCTCAGGATTTTCTTTTGAAGGCTCCATTTCTCTGACCTCTAAAAATGGGAGAGAAGAAAAGCCATAAAACCTATTTTCCATTACGTCTTTTTAAAGCGGTGCCCGCAAGTGAAGAGATGGAGGGACAGAGAGAGAAAGAAAAATTGGCTTCTGGATACCGTTTGCATCACTCACATGTGAATGCAAATAGGGTGATCTGGCTGCTCAGCACTGCGTTTGCCCACAAACACAGAACAACAACAAACTTCTTTGTATCTTAGATGGTCCGATTAATGTGTTTTTGCCCATATATCTCTTCTCCCTCTTAATTACAATGAGTTGGTGCCATAATAGGATTGTCAACTACCAAGGAGTGACAGCTTAAAAGAAACGCTTTCCAGTTGAAATGTGCCTTTGAGGGCCGATTTTCCAGAGCTTTCTTGCTTCACTTTAAAGCTCCATCCAATTCAGCAGCCCTTTCAGTGTAGCTGGGATACAAATCCATGCCACTGCAGCTATCACAGGCCCAGAATGAGCATAAAAAAGCTGCATTACATCTTGCTTCGTTTTTAAAGGTTCTTTTTGGCTTCTCAAGTGCAGGTCCCTCTATAGTACAAAGTGGCCCACTTTGGTCTGCCAAGTGTCCGTGTTACTAGGATTTGTCATAGGGAAGTCAAAGAATCGCTACGAAGACAATGCTAACCGCCACCATTTCATCGTAGCTCAGGCTCTCTATCTAATTTCAGAAACGCCATTGTCATGCTGCTCGCTGCCAAAATGCATACCCCGGGCCAGCTACCAATCGGCCATTCGCAGGAATAGGTTTTTCAGTTAGCCAAGGGTCTTTACTGTTACTTCATCTCTCCCTTCTATTTATTTTCCTGTTGTTGCTTACAGTTTGACAGATTCCAGGAGTGCTGGTGTTTTAGCCAGCATGTCTTGAAGGCAGTGGCAGCGGATGTCAGTGATAACCATCCCCAGCCAAAGACTACAGAGCCTTGAATCTCTTTGTGGGTGATTTCAAGTCACGCTCACGCCATCCTGCACATCCGCCCTCCTAGTCTCTCCAGAAAAGGGACGCAATTTGCAACCTTCCTCTCAGATGTAAAGAAAGGAGAAACAAAACACATTTTAGTGCCATCATAAGCTTTCCTGCTGATGATCTTCACTGGTTTAGAAATAGGTTGGGTCAAAGCAAAGACATATGTAGGGAGGAGAGGCAATAGGGTATACCAGTGGCGGGCCGTCAGGGCCTGCTAAACCTTCTCTGCTGGCCTAAATAGAATCACAAAGTTATATCTATTTTATAATTACATTTTGTAATTCTTTAATATATATATTTTATAATTAAAAGTTATATCTATTTTACAATTTAATTGCTTTCCACAAATACACTACATGTATTATAAATAATTTTCCCTATTAGCTTATTTTCTCATTGCATAAGCTCCTGTCTTGTCTGTTCCTCAGCTTCTGGCTGCTCGCGGGCGCAGCTTGGCAGTGGGTTAAGCGCTCTATTTAATGCTCTTGTCCAATCAGATTTCACCTCTGTTTCTCTCTATGGTAGAAAAGCCGGTTAAACTACATGGTGACGGCCAGCTAGGAGGGTTCTGTACATGTGATTCTTCACAGAGACAAGGAGCAGCAGCAGAATCTGCACAATCCGGTAGAGTAGGTGGCGGTATGCACCTAGTCAAGTTGGTTGCGATCCGCCATTTAAACTTGAAGAAGAAGAACTTTCTGCAGACTTTCCCTGTGGACACTGTATAACACTTGGACCTGCTGTCCTCCCCGCCCCGCGGTGCATCTCACTCTGCTTTCTGTGGGGTGGCCCGAGGCGCAATGGAAAGCAGGTCTGCGCTAGCTCGCTGTTAGCTCGCACTCAGCTGTTAAACAGCTGATCCACTGAATGCGCAGGTAGAAAATCCACGGCCCGCCACTGGGGTATACTAAAGATGCCCTGTGGTCCTTCCTGGTGCCGACCACAGAGGTACACACAAGTGCAAATCCTGGAGGATATCCTTACAGATTGTATGAGAAATAAATTGAAATCATATCTGTAATGTAAAACAACTTTTTTCATCACAAGACATAATGTGCATTAAGGAGTTTAGAGGACACCTTTCATTGCAGTTGCTTTTTTTTTTCATTTGACCCAGGTAAACTCCAGAAGTTTCAACAGTAAACTCAACCATCCCATACTCATTTTATCAGATAAACTCACTACAATAACAACGAAACAAAGGCTCAAAATCAAAAGCGATAAGCGTTATGAATCAGAGTTTACTGAACAAGTGAAAAGGAGGAGGCTCCGAGTGTCAAATACTATTTGAGCTATTTTACCATCCTGGCAAAAATTCAGAAAGGAAACAGGGCTGTGGGCAGCATAATCTGTCAGGCACTGAACCAAAACCCATATGACATATGTTTCAGGTTATGACTTTCTATCTAGTGCCTGCACAAACACAAAGAGGATTTTGGGGGGGAGTTCCCAGCACCTCATTCACCTCTCCTCACCATCGCTCCCTCCCTCCTCCCTGTCCACAGGTCTGATACAGCTGTGGGGCCAAGTGGATGCACTGTGCGCCCCAACAAGCCAGACCTGGGAATGAGATGGGACTCTATGAGGGCCCCTCAAGGGATCTGCTGAGGGAAAGGCCATTTTTGTCTTGCATCTAATGGGGAGCAGAGTAGAGTGCTGAGACTACCAGAGATCACTGTCTAGTTACACAGGGAGACCAGAAACAAGGCATTACCCATAAACAACCCTAATATTCACATTTTTGACACCCTGTCATTCTGCCAGCAAGGTTTTTTACAAATACTTTTGAAAACCTGTGTGATCCAAATGTTTATGTACTGTCCCAAGCAGTAAGGTGAGAGGGTTGAGAATCCTCTGTGCAGCTTTTTGAAATTATTGCCAGAAGTTGATTAAGGCTTGACAAAAATATGTCCCTCAAATGTACCAATAAAGTCACTTCTTGCACCAGTGTTTTCTTTTTTTCAATTTTCAAAAATTGTAAATATCGTAGAATACATTTTCCTTTTCTCACTGGTTTGCCTGAGGTTTGCTGTTAACATGTACAACAAAGAGCACACATTTTATGAAAAATGAAATTTCAAGTCAAGAAAATTAACAGAAATCAAACATATTTCTTTCCAGCAAATTTGACAGATCATCATGTAAATGACCCAAATCACATGGCAGCCTGCTTTTTGGTGGAGTTCATGTATTTAAGAAAAACTGGATTTAAAGTGGACAAAACCTCCCTTTGAACAAAATTGCTGATGGCAGCACATAACTTCTATCAATCCAAGCGGCACCATTTGCATTGGAAATGGACCTTATACACGCCCAATCAAGTACGATAAAGAGAGACAAAGGATAAGAGCGACAGGAGGGCAAAAATGAAAGGCAAGATGCTGAAAGAAAAGACGAGCAAACAGAGAGGAGTTAGAAGGGAGAAGTATGTGAGGGAGCAATAAACAAAGAGAGCAGCCAAAAGAGAGAGAGAGAAAAATAAATTGACTGTGTGGGTGAATTGGTGGTGCTGAAGAGGAGCCAAACCCTGCAGCCCTCACATCGGCCACATCTTCATAAGCTGCAGCGCCTCCCTCTCCCCAGTCCAGCCTCTGGCCCTGCAATAAATACATTTTCAATTACAAGCACCGGGGAACAAAAAGGAAGAGGAGGAGAGGAAGGAGGAGGGAGGAGGACCCTCAAGGAGTCTGAGTGAATCCTCTGGATGACACCTCTGGCCACAAGGCTCAGATGTGCTACAGCGCTGGGCCCCATCGTCGGGCCCCGGCACACGCGTGCAGTCTAATCACTGGCTGGCTCTTTGTAGCCAGTCAGGCGTTTAACGGAGCCGGGGTCTGAGTCCAGCGGTGCACCAGCAAGCACTTTGATGGAACACCTGCAGTGAAACAAGATCTTTACTGGACACGGTGCAACCTGAACCCCACACAGATGGAGGGTTGTGGGACCCGCGCGGGGTCGGGGGCCTGAGCGTGTGTTGGACTCCAGACATACCACCACCATGCCTTTGAAGATTATTATAGGTTGCTGTTGCCGAGGCTAATATAAGGTTTACGTCAGTGCCACTGGATGTAAGGGTGATATCAGAGAGCCCTGAAACCTCTCACAAGGCCTCTGCTATGGAGAGTGTCTGAGTTTACGTCTAACCTGCTTCAAAAGCATGCTTTTAACAATACAGTCTGGACTGACTTTTGACACTGGTGCCTGATCAAAATGGCTGTGTGTATTATCTTCATCCACTTTCTGCTCAGTAGATGGCAAAAACCTAATACAGTTCCGTCATTGTGTAGTAATGTCCATTCCTCATTTATGCACTGAAGTCCCTGATTGTCTATAGATCTTGATGTTGTAAACTGTAAACTGTTAAATTTGACAAATTATTTTTCGAGCACCAAATATGAACTGGTCTTACTGGGTGGAAAAACATCAGCTTTTTTGAAGACATCAGCTGTCTTCAAAAAAGCACAAACAAGAAACAGTCTTGCTGATTTAGGACTTGATGACACAGCAAAGATGTGTGATAGCTCTAACTGCTGGCAGTTCATACCTGGAGGCAAAAACAACCACAGAAAATGTTCAGCTACTATATGTGGATTACAAGGTCAGAAAACACCTCCTGAACAGGGTTTGCTTTTGAATGACTTTGTACAAAAAAAGTAAAGTTACAACTAAGTTAAAAACTCATAAGAGTTTTAAAATCCTATTTGAATTTACATTGCATCACACACATAAGAAGACATTTTCGAGGATACTCTCTTCTATAATCACAAACAGAATCGCAATAATAGATTAGAAAATAATAAGCAACGTGCTATTGTGAGTTTTCCCCCGACTCAGCTTCATTTGTACAGTTGAAACCTCAGCAGTTCTGGACATATGTTCATTCACCTGTTGCACCAGCTTCATGGCTGCCATGTCATCTCTTGGGTCCCTATTTTATCTGTGAACTATTTACATACATGAATATTAGGTATCAAACATCTGCAACAACTAGCACCCCAAATAAGAAGCCCTGCAGAAAAGCAAAATAAGGATAAATGGGTTTAAATGTCCTGTAATATGTGCCTGCCTTGTATTTAAGCATTAAGTAAGCAACTGCAAATGAAGGGTGGGCTTAACTATTTCACATAAAACACAATTAATGGTGTGCCATCATTATTCCAACACACTCCATGGGAATGTTTGGCATCCCTGGTGCGACACAATACACCAGTTGGCAGGCATTAAAGCCACCAAATATGGGCTGTTGCAGAGAAGTCAGTGATGAATTTGTCGGCAGGTTTGTTTTTCGGCAGCACAAAGCAGAGCGCCGCCTCAGCAACATGGGCTGTCACTGTGCACCGCCCAGGGTCACGGTCTCTGTTCTGAGCACCGTGACCGCTGCGGTAATTACCTAAATTGGTGAAGAAGAAAAAAAGCTTCAGCATTCCAGGAGTGTCACAGGGGCTGGGTTTGTGTGGGCAGAATGTGAGCCGGATTCCCTGATTCCAGGGTGGATGTGAAGAGATTCAAGCACTCAGGAATTTTCCACTCTCCTTATATTCTCCTGTCACCATCCCACCCATCACCCCACCCATCACCCCACCCATCCCTTGATCTGCTCCTGTTTCCCAACAGGGGAAGAGAAAGAGGGTGGGAGGGGAGAGACGCGTCTGAGGTCAAGAGAAGTATGTGGTCAGGCCTCCCTGGTCAGAAGAGGTCAGTGGGTTGGGTGACCTGGAGGTCGGTGGCTGTTGTCATAGCTGCTGATACTGTAACAAGAGAATGAGGTGTTGTCTGGGGTCAGATCAACTTATTAACTGGCTATTTAATAATTGGTTTATGAAGATGTAATTGCCTCACAGCTGCCTCTGATTCACTCCTTGGCCCCAGAGCTGCTTATGTTTCACCTTTCCTTTCTCAGCCTCCTGGCAGTAGCAGCAGCAGCAGCCAAGCATGCTCCCCAGAGACGACGGGCTAGCTAGCGTCATCACAGCTAACGAGGACCACGCTTTTGCTGTTTCCATCAGGCCTGCCAACAGTTCCCAGACAGGGCCCCATTTCACGGCTGCCTGCTCAAGGTGTGGGACCAAACACAGGGGCCCACGGCTGGTTGGGGGCTATGAAAGAGAAATAATGCATTTTGATTTTTTTGTGCATATAACGTGTGTGTGTGTGTGTGTGTGTGTGTGTGTGTGTGTGTGTGTGTGTGTGTGTGTGTGTTAAAAGTGTTCTGACTTACTAGACTGCTGTAGCTATAGTTTTGGTGTGCATGAGAGGTAGTTGTATTGTTCATAGTGGAATTTCCATTTCCATCTTATCCAATCAGCAGGCCTGGGGGCCTCCAGCCTCGTCAGGCAGGGGGTTGTGGGAAAAGTGGTCTGACTGCGGGAGTTGATGTGATTTAGGCCTTGCTTTAAGGGAACACATGGCTATTTTGACAGACGCTGGCCTCCTGCTCAGACTGAGGTCTGCAATTACACAGGACATAAACACGGTGCGCTGAGGCCAGGCTGGAGTTCCCGAGGGCCCCTGGGAACGGAAAACGCTGCACAGCTTTGTGGAGGCCGCAGAGGCCTTGGCAGGCGCCCACAGTCGGCCATCGCGTGACTGTGGGAGAGCGATGACTCGTGCGTAACGCCGGGGAACTACACTGGGAAAGATTGGCTGTCTGAGAAACTACACACGCAAACATACATGAAAGAGAAGTCTAGCGCAGTAATATAGGGCATTGGTGTACATAAATGTGCATGCATGTCATCGAAACATGTAGACACAAATAATCTTGCTGCCACATGTTGTATCGGCACACGTTTGATACATTTGGATAGCAGATGCAGATTCCCGCACACATACTTTCTCTCTCGTTTCAAACAGGCCACATACACATTTGTTAACCAACTTTCTCTTTTGCTCTCCCAGCAGGCCACATCAAGCCTCACCTTTCTCCCCGTGAAACAGCTTAAAGCCTCTTTCTCTTAAGCTGCTCTCCTTCTCCTTCCCGAGGGCTGAAGGAAGGGGGGGCACCAGGGTCTGTTTTCGGTTCCCTACCCAGAGAGGAAGAGAGGGGACTAAAACAATTACCCATTTATGTGTTCTTAATCAACTCGCATTGCGGAAACAATGCGACGGCTGCCACTGTTATTTACTGTAATGAACTGGGCCCCATTGTGAGCGTGGCGCTCTTTGGGGACCTCTCATTGAGGCAGGCTGAATGCAACAATCCCTGAATGGATGTCAGTCTACATAAAGGTTTTTGAGGAACAGTGAGAGTGTTGCCTTGTGGATAAAAGACTGGCGGTGAGATCATATTTACCCACCATTCAGCTTGCTTTATGTATGCCCATCGGCCACATCCTATTCGGATTAATCAGGGACAGAGGGAGCGGCCGGCAGACTAGAGTGTATTTTCCAGTCAATTCAGAGCGGGACCTGACACAAGCATGGGAAAGCAAATAACCCGGATTAGTCTTCTTCAAAGGCCTGGCCTGGTGAAAGATGGGAGGAGGAGGAGGAGGAGGAGGAGGAGGAGCAGAAAAAGGTGGGAGTTTGCGGTACACACACACACACTTACGGTTATGACAGTAACACACACACAGAAAGTTGGGATGATGTATGGAACTCCATCCAGCCGAATTGTGGGTTTGTTTGGCTGTTTTTTTTATTTTTCTAAGAACACCAAGCACATGAGGAAGGGGTCGGGGGGCGAGGGTAGTGTTGGCATTGCATGTTTGGGCATCAACACTGCAGAAATCAAACTTCACCTCACCTGCTCGTTGTGTGAGTCTGATGCTCAGCCAAGCAGAGCCAGGCTTGCAAGACTACCACTGCCAGGGTGTGTGTACACGTGCATTTGTGTGTGGAAACTTCTCATCCCATCTTTGAGTGCAACTAAAGTTCAACCGAGGATGTCTGTGTTTCATTAAAACCACCAGTGTGTCTCAGCATGCAGACAAACAGGGATCATTATGAAGCTAGTTTCCCACAAAAAGTGAGGGAATCTGACTGCCGCAGCTCTGAGGAGCTCACTGAGACTCTCCACAGCTATTTATAACGTACACACGGTTTAGCAGCACACGCCATACATTACTCCACCGAACCGCAACAATATTAATGGTGCAGCAGGCTAATTTCCCTGTGATGGGGCGGTTAAGTTTGTCAGTGCTCCCCTGACATGAAATCATGTTACACACATGTGCTACATACCTCTGTACACAGTCTTTAGTGCTGACATGACTTGCGCTCAAAGACAACCCTATTCAACAGCAGGAATGTTCACAGTTGTGTGTGTGATGTGGGATGTGTGTGTGTGTGGGGGGGGGGGGGGGGGGGGGGGGGGGGAGTGTGTGTGTGTGCTATTTCCTTCACTCTCCATGCTTGAGCCCATTTTTCCTTCCCTCTCTCCCTATCTTTTCATATGAAAAAATGCTCACTCTTTTTTTTTTTTTTTTTTTTTTTTACAAGAGTCACGGTAGCTCCAAAATGTACATACACACTCACAGACACAGAGGCATGCAGCAGGCATAAGCAAGCGTGCGCGCGCACACACACACACACACACACACACACTTACACACACACACACACTTACACGTGCAGGCACACAGCACTTTCCCTCAGGCGGTCTGGCTGTAAGATGATACCTCGTCTCGGAGCATTTCGCACATGCCTTCCCGGACAGTTCCCACACTCCCAGCCGCCTCAGCCTGTCTGACCTTTGCCAAGCCCGCCACCCTCCCCACTGCCCCCCTGAGCCTCTTTCCTCCTTCCCCAGCCCTCCCTCCTCCTCATCATCTTCTCCCAGGGCCTGCGGTTTGGACAGCTGCGTCCAAGCTGGCTGCTTGGCTTGTGGAAAACATCCGCCACACATGGAGGACTGCACTGATCCGTCTTGGCTTCTGCTGGCTGGCTGGGTGACTGGTTGCCGGTTTCCCAATCCCACAAACACATTATTTGAACCTACCACCACTACTTAAGTACCTACGCCCGATCCAAGTCGAAGACCTCACCCACCGAAAATAATAAGCATAATTTTGAGGGCAAGTTTTAGGTTTAAGTTGAGTGCAGCAGGAAAGCTGTGGAAATGCATGAGAAAGGCGTCATGCAACACAAAGTTGCTTTGTTGTTGCGGTTACATGGGTTGGACCTCACGTCACCAGCACCACTACTATGACCCGATATTCTTAAATTAATTCTTAAATTAATTTCACGGGGGAGAGGGCTGATCACATGTATACTTCAAAGTATTTTTCTTTCCAGGTTCACAGTAAAGCCTGTTCTGGTCTGTAACATTCAGTATAACAACAATCTGATTTCTGATATCTGACATGATTCTGATTACAGGAGTAGTTTTATAATCAGTTAATCATTCTTAAATTAATTTAATTGTGGTTAAATGTGTGTATTATTTTGGTTATTACTGTGAACTACTTCATCTATATTTGAAAGTGCTTTGCTCTCTCTACTATTGACAGACTTGTTTATAATAGAATTAGTTCTCCAGACTGGTTACAAGACTAAAAGTCTTGTTAAGATGGATATTTTTTGCAGTGCAGGCCTAATCCCCTGCAGCATGGCTCCAATTTAAAGCCTCCCCACAGACATAGTGTGGTACATAAACAGGCCCAGGTTACAGCCCCCCCTCAACAAGCACACACACAGCCTCCACATATGAGACTGATTTTGTTTTAGATCTGGACTCTGGCCACTGCTTGGAGCTTTTTTCCTCTTTATGTGCGCACCAGAGTCACACACACACACACACACACACACACACACACACACACACACACACACACACACACACACACACACACACACACACACACACACACACACACACACACACTCACACACGCACTTCTGCTTACTGTTCTACATTAACAAGGGCGGTTGACTAAATCACACTGAGGAATCGTACAGTAACAGAGCTGTAGACAGACAGCCTTACTCACAGGCTATACAGACACAGATACACACACACACACACACACACACACACACACACACACACACACACACACACACACACACACACACACACACACACACACACACACACACACACAGTGTGTTTTCTTCTCTAACTCCCTGTCTGATTGTGTTGCGGGCGACGGTCTCTTTGTTGCACATACAAACACAGTCAAGTCTTTCCTCCAGTTTCCTCACCTTCCCTTCTTCACACAGGGATGGAAAATGAAGTGTGATGAATAGAGGGAATGGTGTAAGATGGAGGATTACACCCCTGGCTGGAATTTTGAAGGGAGTAGCTTTACTGTAAAGACAGAAAAATACAATCTTGATGGTGTTGCCGACACCTTGCATCACATTTCCCCTCTGTTTGAGACAGGATTATGGTAGGGAACCAGAGTCTTGGCATGGCGCTCTCAGCCTGACCTGAGAATCAGAGGATTCCACTGTGTTTGTGGTTGAATTCAGCCACGGTGTACACATGCCGCACGCACGCACGCACGCACGCACGCACGCACGCACGCACGCACGCACGCACGCACGCACACACACACACACACACACACTCTCAAATAAACACACACTAGTCTATCTGCTAGGGCCACAAATGTATCACACGAAGCAGGAAGAATGCTTCACATATTCTACATTTTAGATGCAGAAAAGAATATTATTATCTTTTGCATAGAGGCAGATTACTGTGCTGCTTTGAGGTGAGGTAAATTATAAAAATTCTTGGAAGAAAAAGTCAAACATTTCTCACCATCCCATAAAAGAAAATGTCATGCTGGGGAATGCAAAGGAGAAGACAAGAAAGGCAATATGCCATGTCAAATCAAACCTTGTGAACTGAAAGCTATTTTTCAAAATATTAAACTCTGTTGTCCATTGTTGTAAACGTGAGTCATATTAGGTTAAATGCAAGCTAGAGACATTTTGTCTTGAGGACTGATGACTGATGTGAGGTTTCAAAGCAACATAAGCCAACTAGCAGAACTCCACTGAGGTCAAATCAACTGTCATTTGAGAGACAACAATGGATCCAATGGTCTCAAAACAGTCTCAAAAAACATAAAAGTTTAAATTAAACAGAGAAATGACAACTATGTTTAGTGTGTTGGGGCTGCAAATAAATATAATGGGCTTTCAGATGAATACAAGCCATCTTTGTAACTGTTTGTAATTCTGAATGATATAATTTTTTTTCTCTCAGAATCTTGTAAATAAAACCCCTTGGAAAGTGTATTTTGGGAAAATGTAATTAACATGCTATCATTATAAGTGTTGGGATGATGTAGAAATAAGATTTTGGAAAAAACTGAAGACCTTTTAAATTTCAACCCTGAAAACTGATCACTGTGTTCAAACACCGGATTGGGGGTGTCAGGTATGGAATCATTGATGGCAAAAAAAAACACCCACGTTTAGACTACACACGCGCACACACAAACACTCTTTTTGCCCTCTTCCTCCTCCTCCTCCTTCCCTCCTCCTCCTTCTCCTCCTCCTCTTCACTACTTCCATCCATCCACCCGTCTCCCACGAGGAGCTCTTGCTCCAAGGCTGCGGCGCAAGCACTCATAAAAAAAGAAAAGAAATTGCTCGCCCTGATGATGGAAAAACCGACACCAAAAAAAGCGAGAGAGAAGAAATGTAGTAGGAAAAAAAGTGTTAAGTTGAAAAGCGAGCATTTTCTCTCGCTCTGAGCTCTTGGTCCAGGCTCAGAGCATCCCTGGATGCCAGAGTCTTTCATCATTTGGCAGCCTTGCTCTACAGTTCAGTTTTACCTCCTGGCTGGAGGCAAACGAAGCATCACTCGCTCTCCGCACAGCAAGCAAGAAAGGAAGACAGAGAGAGAGAGAGAGCGATAAAGAAAGAGAGAGAGAGAGAGAGAGAGAGAGAGAGAGAGAGAGAGAGAGAGAAAAGCAGTCTTTCATGCAAAAACAACCTCTGGAGTCATCCATGGCCAGGCATGGGCCGTTGTCTCTTTATTCTGTTTTCCTCCCTCTGCTCCTCCAACTCTCTCCACAGTTTGTTTCATTTTTTCCGATGCGCTTTAGCTCCAGAAGTAAAATTCTTGTCATTATATAATCGGCAGCAGCGGATAGCTCCCAGTGATGGAGATGTTGAAAGCAAAGTGGGGGAGATGTGTGCTGGCGAGGCAGAACATAGTGACCTCTGATGTCTCCTTTTTGGAAAGAGTCTTGCTGGTATCATTGCTGAAAAACCCAAAACAGCCGTTTTTGTTCTGGGCCTGAAGACTGCGTCGCCTTCGTAGGCGATTTCAAAGTACACCTGCCACCCTGTTTTGCCCGTTTTCTTCATGTGGCTCTCTGAAACCAAAACTCAACACCGATACTCCAGGCTGTTTAATCCCTCCCCACATCAGTACGTCTGTATTTTTGGTAAAGCTACAAAACCCTGAAACTCAGTTCTGCTCAAACCACCAGAGGTATGACGACTGATTCATAGTTTGCAAGCAGCCACAATCCTATGAATAACATTCAAATCAGTTTATTTTGGTACAATGATTGAGAAGTAAATACAACAAAACTTAATTACACAATTGCAGACACAGGAGGGAAACCATGCACAGAGAAATGAGATCACAACCTCCCGCTAAGCGAGTAAACTGCACCAACAGCGCTGAACAGTGTTTAAATGCTCTCCACCGCTGAGAGTGAACACAGGTTCCCACAGGGCTTGATAAAGCACCCCTACCATACGCATTCTCTCGCCATTGATATGCCAGCATGAACAAGACACTTGGGCATGTCAGGCCAGGCTGAGAGGAAGACTGATGTGACTCATCATTAGGGCTGATGGCCGTCCCCTGCGGCGAGATGTATGTTCCTACTGTGGTGGCCCAGTGGGACATCACTGGCACCCCGCTAAGAGTTCTGGGAGCAAAGGCATCTGGTGGAAAACTTCTTCCTCCCACTCAGACTCATGGGGCCTAATAGGGAAAACACACAGATACCAACTCACACAAATATTCTTAAGTAGTGTGCAGAGATGTAGATTTTTAGAAAACATGAACATACGCAGACACATACACAAAAGCCTGCTGCAAAATGGGTGCAATCTGGCCCCCGGGGAGCTTGCCCGCCGCCTACAGCCCCTGCTGAGTTTGCCCAGTGGGAGCTCCAGAGCTAACTGCTATGCACAGCGGGGTGTCTGGGAGATGCGGTGGAGACTATAAGGCTAGGACTGGTGTGTTGACCATGAAGGCCTTGTCCTTCAGACAGGCCGCAAAGACAGAGCATTTCTCAGGCCCAGTCATATGCTCTTAGACATGGACGATTGTGTCGATGCCTTTGCAATCTCTGTTCCCATGGCCTTAACCTGAAGGGTCCTGAGAAAATTACTTCAGAGCGCTTAATCATCGTTTTCATCGTTAAAGGCCCATGAAAAAAATTAACATTTAATAGACTTAATATGTGTCACATCCAGCAATTGCTGGACAGATGTGTCATCTCTGATGAGAGTTTTGATAATGCGCTTGACTTCACAGAGGCATCAAAACTATAAGGAGCAACAAGGGTCAACTTAATTGGAACAGTTGAAAATTGAATATTTAAGTCTTCACAGTCAATGAAAGCAGACAATTATAGACGTTTCTTGACATTTCAAGTTAAGACAATATATGAGCAGGAACTGTTGGACGAGTTAGATTCTTCCTGATGATGTTTATTTAGATTTTTGATATACAATGTGTACTAAACAAAAAATATATGTTTGCAATCCTCAATAAATATCCATTCTCATTAATAAAGGAGTTATATTTTTGGTCTTTACATGAAAATGTACGAGTTGTATCTCTTTGATCTGAATATTTAAAGGTGATTGTTCACATTCCATTTTTGAAACAGAGCAAATGTTTTTGTAGTTTTTAGTCATTTTACAAACAACTTGAGTGGCCAACTCTGTAGCAGTAGCCTGTGACAGCTGTTTAAGATGTAGAGGTGTGACGAGAAGGTCTGTAGGCCTGTTTATGAAAAAGATGAGAGAGAAAACTAAACTCTTCCTCATTAACTTCCATCAGGGTGTCCTTGGGCTCTTTACCCCCCCATATGCTGAGTTAATAAAAATAGAGGACAGTTCTTTTATAGGGCAGCTTCCACATGTGAATGTGTGAAAAGCTAAAACTTTACTAACGTGTTAAATCAAACTTCCTGTAATATGTCAACTCTAAAAACTAGTTTAATGGGAGATCTTCGCTCATTGAAAGTGTATTGGCAGCTCCATATATTTTGTGTGGTTTGAACATGAATATGTTTATCTGTGAAGATTTTTAGAGGAAACTGAACTAATGAATCTGCATGGCAATAAAAGCAATTTGGTGAATGTTGAAGCCAGCCATGTTGAAAAGTTGAAACATAGTTCTGAATGAAAACATAGATCTGAATCAAGCATAAATTGTGGTTTTACATTATTACATTACATTATTAAGTCTTAAATGTATTGGAAGCCAGTGTTTGAAGAACATCATGTTTAGCTTAATCACAAGGCAGGTTTGGCCTGATGTAAATCAAAGGCCAGTCTATTTATGTCACATGATGTAACCACTTGATGTAAGCGGAAAGATTCTCTGGAAAGAGGAACTTGAAATTGACTGGAATTGTGACAAACCTAGAAAGAAGAAGAAAAGGTTTACATTACATTATTAAGTCTGAAATTAAATGTATTGGAAGCCAGTGTTGGAAGAACATCATGTTTAGCTTAATCACAAGGCAGGTTTGGCCTGATGTAAATCAAAGGCCAGTTTATTTATGTCACATGATGTAACCACTTGATGTAAGTGGAAAGATTCTCTGGAAAGAGGAACTTGAAATTGACTGGAATTGTGACAAACCTAGAAAGAAGAAGAAAAGGTTTTAGAGCACTGAGAGTTTGCAAGAATTGCCTGCCATCACAGTAACTTTGCCAAACCTCTCCACACACACCAACATCTAGAAATGACCTCAATCTATTTATTACTGGCGTCTGTTGACCTCTGGGGTCCTTGTTGCCTGTGTCACATCACCAGAGAGGATTGGCTGGTGATTGATGATCCATCTCATCATGGCCACAGTTACCTGCCACAGCTCAGAGAGGACAAAACCTTTGGGCTGGGCCAGAACTAACTTAATTCTTGTCATCCGCCCCTTTGCAAGGTATGGGAAAAATGGCCTGGACTGAAGAGTTTGGGAGATGAGAGAAGTGGGACTTGAATGGAGCCAAAAGGAGAAAAGGACTGAAAGGAAAAGGAACTCTGTCAATGGGAAGGGGGCAGGAGAGGCTGAATGCACCGGTCCATGGTCTACAGTGTTGATATTTCCCTCAATAGTCTCTTCCAAAGTGAGCGTTTTAAGCCAGCTCGACACACTAAATTTGCCCTTTGTGCATGGAGAGGCCCCTAGCTGTCGTGATGCAAGGTGAGGAGGCACTGGGGGCAGATGGAACCTGCTTGTCACCTCAATGGTCTCTATTCTCCCCCCTGTATGCCCTCCCTGGCCCGCCCCGCCCATCGCCACCATTCACCCAGTGCTCTAGTGGGAACGTCCAGGGACCTTGCGCTTTGGGACGGCCCCATATAATGAGCCCCTCTGGATGGCTTGAATGTGACGGCATTGTTCTACCCGGGGCCATTAAACCACCTCCTGGGCAAACAAGAGCGTCCCTCTTCCTTTATGGGGCCCAAGAAGGCAACAAAGAGAGGAGTCATTGAAACACAGTGGGGCCGCCCTTTGTTTGGTGTCCTTTTTGCTGCTCCTCAATGCCTGCGCTGGGAAGGGGAGGATGCTGTTGGTCTTTAGCGCTCCTCATATCACCACAATCCCTTGTTTGGCCAAAGTGGAGATGTGAACTTAATTGACTTGAGTGGCCCCAGTGGTGCACCTTGTAGCAAATAACCTGGAGGAGATACAGAGAAGGTATTGTGCATCTGAAAGAAAACCTGTGACGAAAGTTTTACGACCCGTGCGATTCCAGCTAATGAAACCCTGGAGAATTTTTTTACCATCTGATTTCAACTTTGAAATGTAGCTGAACTGTGGTTGTTAACAGCATTGTAGAGAGATGACATGCTGAACAAGATCACAAGACTCCTCTGCAGTGACCACTATTATGAATGATAGAATGTAGAATTATTTGCACACGTAATTACTGGAAATTACTTCTCCAGTGAGCTCATCTAACTGTGCATCCTTTTACATACCAGTGGTAATGCAATCACAGAGGCCTACAATTACAACTGCAACCACGTATAATATAGCCCTAAATAGAAAGTTTAGTGCTTGGCTGTCTGTTTCTGCTCAGGATATTTTAATGGAGGTCATAGTAAGAGACACCTCTGATGTTTCAGATGCCTACCCTGGGTGAAAGTCTTTAGATATCCTGAGGCTAAAGGGGCAACAGGCCAATGTCAATTTGGACCATAATTCACATCTAACCAGGCACTGATCTCCACCTTTTCCTCCAGCCACCACACTGGGCAGTGAGGCTGATTAGCTGAGGGCAGGTGCTGAGCGCAGGGCTCCTGAGGAGAGGTTAAGGAGAAGAGTCAACACCTCCCTGTGTGCTGCCGACTGGCTCGCTGCCACCATGTCATCCATTCTGTAGTCTAATCGAGTTATCATATCAACAAATCTCCCATCAGGGGCCCCACAGCTGACACTCCCAGAAAAGAAACCCAGAGGGGGCCGACAAATTTTTAGCAGCAGGACGCTGGGGAAAGGAGCCGGCCTGCCAGGCGGCAATGAAAAGTACCTGCAGCCTCCGGTCAAGCTCCCCTCTGGGGACGACACTCACGCTGGGCGCCATGCTGGGGCGCTTATTCGATTAGGCTGCGTGCTATGTGGGCAACTCCATTCTGCAGCCCCGTGGCCGAGCGAACCACCCACTGGGAAAACTGTTTGAGTTACCATGGGGAGAGAAAGAAAATAGTCTGGGATAAAAAGCATCCAATCGGTTGGAAAACCTACAACATGAAAGCAACGGCTGCTGTGGGTCAAAGGTGTTCGTTCAGTGGTAGCAAGAGTCATCAAAATATGTCTTTCTGCTTTTCTAGGAATAATTCGAATGAACCCGAAACTAGATATGTTTTTGTTTTTTTATTGGCTGTGAAGGCAACTCTCACACACAAATAAAGTGAGTGTATCATATCAAAAGATGTGATTCAAAGGGTTCATAAACAAAACCACACTAAGAATATGAGCCAAGAAATGTATACAGTAGCAATCGTTGATCTAAAAAATAAATATATAGAAATGTATGTTTTGCAGTGAATTCCTCTCACACAGGGAGCTAATATTACGCTTTCCCACGTGCACACAGAAACACACAGCAGGGGTCAGCGGGAGAAGGGGGTAGTGGTGTTGGCCCGAAAGTTGACCTGCCACTCCATTGCTACCTGCTGCTCCGGCACAAAGGAGCCCCTTGGCGGGCCGCGTCAGGAAGAAAAGCCAGGCGGAGAATGAGTCAGCTCGAGCACCGCAGAGAAGAAGACCCTCGTCTATCCCCCATGACCACTCTGTCATCCATGAATACTATTTACGCCACGGGAAGTCTTTTCTCTAATAGACCCCCCGGTTCCCTCTTCTTCGCCTCGCGCTCTCAACACATTCACAGGGACCCCTCTTGTCCTCTGTGTTCTGCCTCATCCTTTTCTCTCTCTCTTTCCCTTTTTTTTTTTACAGGCTAAATCAAGAGAGATGCTCCCCAAGCATTGCAAATTGATTATGGCACTGAACATTTATTACATGATGGCTGGGGGTCTGCATGGTGGAGATGTGAGAGAGAGAGAGAGGGAGCGTGCTGGGTAGAGGAATGTGGGCTCATCCTCAGGGTCATCATTATGATCTGACACTTCGTCAGTGTCACGGGGGACGACTACTGCACACGCGTTTCACAGAGGAGCCGATTGAAAACTAGCACAAACTATAAAGATAACTGACTTATGTCTCATTAGGGGCACTGGTTTAATTTAATTACGCTTCAGAGGAAAACTTCTGATTATTGTAATTTCATGTTTTAACTTCAACTGAAGGAATACAATACTTTCTGCTAATAAAACACTTGACTATACTGTGTGATACCTTTTAAAAAACTATGTGAATGATTCAAACATGCAAAGGGGTCAAACCAATGACAGAGACTGTTATTTTTGGCTCCCGGAAAAATTATATTTTGATAGTGATTGTTTTATCTTCACACATTAAACGCACTGTGCGTATTTTGTGATGCATGCTATGTACACTTTGAGATTGTGTGCAGTTTATCGTTCAACAATTATTAGTGACTGATAGATAATGCAAGGGTTCAATACAATGACCTCAACAACCGTGACATAATGTAATCCAATCCTGTGATAAATAGTACCCTTTCTGCCTCAAAAAGTCTTTAATAGACTCAGTGATTCATTTTTAAGAATTGTTTCTGGTGTGGACTTGAAGTATATTGTAATGTGTTCCTGTTATTTAAAAAAATAAACATGTTTTTTTTTTTTTTTATCATATTGATTGTATTTGACCATATATTCTACAATGAACTTTGTCTTCTTGTTATCTCCCTACAGAATAGGTTGACTACTGCAACTGTAATAATGTCATCATGGGGCTTTTCACCTGAGTTTTGTGACATCTCTGTAAGTCTCTGTGGATAAACCAGAGGCAGCGTGGGTGGAGAACAGTAGTATTCTCCAGAGGCTTTCAAGTCACTTGGTTGTCTGAAGCTCCTGCACAGACGCAGTGTCACTGCAATGCCAGTCTGCAAGATTC
Organism: Myoxocephalus aenaeus; assembly: GCA_038501785.1. NCBI lineage: Eukaryota > Metazoa > Chordata > Actinopteri > Perciformes > Cottidae > Myoxocephalus > Myoxocephalus aenaeus. The sequence goes on from JBAMJR010000099.1 coordinate 3,045,021, forward strand.
TGTTCGGAAAAAGTTTAAGTTTTCAGGACTTCATAAACAAGACCACACAAAGAATATGAGCCAAAATTGTATACAGTAATCGTTGATATAAAAAATAAATATATTGGAATTTATGTTTTGCAGTGAATTCCTCTCACACACATGCATAATATTACAGGTGACAGGATAATTGCTGTGCGACATCATTAAAGGGCTCTTTCAAAATGGGTGTTTAATTATATGAAAATGTCACAAGGTTATTACTTTCATTCTAATTATCTTCTGATGCAGCTCAAGGAGCACAGCCTGTTGTACTGTACATGTGGTCAGTTGTAGCTGCATTTCCATGGAACATGCATGCATGCTGAAACAAGTGAAACATACACAGAAAAAAACATATGGGCATAGACAGCCTTCCACTTCACAGTAAGTATTCAGTCAATGGCAGATATACGCACACTCCTGCAGACACATTAGCACGACCCAATCTGCTAATAAACAAACACACAACCACATATCCACTTTGGTTTGATTGATTTGTAACCTGGTTACCGGGGTCAAGCCAGCGATCACTTATTCACTCACCCTCCATACGTCGCTTTGGGTAATAAAATGACTTAAATGTTGACATTAAATCTAGTGAAACACAAAACAAACACAAACCTTTTCACGCTGTTGCCACCCATTTCTCCCTCCAGACACCCCAGAGAGAGAGAGAGAGAGAGAGAGAGAGAGAGAGAGAGAGAGATTTTTGGGGTGACCTGTATTGTTGCCGGCTTTAATCCTGGCCGTGGCACCTTCTAGTGTCACAAAGGGATTGTGAGCGGCAGGAAGCCAGTCCTCAGTTCTCCCAACGCTCCACACAAAGCTGCCGCCGCCGGGTTATGATTAGAACATCAGTGTGGCCCGCAGAGCTCTTGCTGGGAAGGATGCAAGCTTAGACCCACGCCAAGCCAGGGCTCCGCCAGAACTTTGAAGAATGGAGAGCGGGTGAAAGAGAGGCCACAATGAATACCTAAAAACACCCATTCAGGCAGACCTTGAGAAGCACAGGTTGCCTCTGTGGTCGGTCCTCCTCTGTTCTCACTCGCCTTCTGTTCCCTTCTTCAGCTTGGGCTGAGAATTTGCTGATGTCTGTGGGTTCTTCAGAGACCTCTTAGAAAGGGAAAGAAGGATGACAAGACGGGGGGCCGGACTTTAACAGAATAGCTTCGTCAAAACTGGCATGCTCCAGACCTGGCCCAAGATGATCTCGCTGCTCCGCTAATAGCCCACATCAGCAAAAAGACAAAAGGAACTCTGCAATTATTAGATTTGAAGGCTGGCTGCAGTGAATGGGAATGTCCAAATGAAGTCATTGTACATTGATGGAAGAGCTAGGGGTTAGCTGAGGTTCAGCTCCAGACCAATACCCAGGCCTGGAATAATTAACCAGAAACAGCTATTAATCTTGACCAATGACAGTGCATGAAACAATGGGGACTGACCAATCATTGATGGTAACATCCACTCTGGGGACCTGGGCTCACAGCTGGGGGACTATCTCCGACACTGGGGAGGAGGGGTAGTTTAGCTACAATATATCAACTTCTCAGAGTACAGTGATGGATGAATTGCAATTATATGAGGAAAGTAATTGAAAAACAGATCTCACAAAGCCAGTGGGAAAGACCTTACTTCTTTACTTTGTGCTGACAATGCAATTTACTTGTTTTTTGTAAAACATGACAATGACAATAATACAAATACACACCAGACCATAAAGTATTCAGGTTTCCTATTGTGTCTGGTTGTATTATTGTACATCGTTTTTCTCAATTATCCAGATTATGCCCTTCAAATGAAATCTACCTGCTAAAACAGAAAACCACTATCGTGCAGTAGCACAAAGTAAAGTAGCACAAAGTAAAGTATAATCAGATTCTGGATTTTGGTCAATGACAAAATAGCAAAAATGTGATTTCACTCATACATTCTGGGTGGGATTCTGTTCTCAGAAGACCCCAAAATGATTTTGGATAAATAATTCTACAAAAGCACTCAAATGAACACTGTATGAAAACTAATTTGAGTTCAGGTATCAGGTTAAGGTTAAACAAATACATACTGTGTGTTCCAATACCACTACCATAACATTTAATGTACCAGAACAATATTTAGTATTTCCCAATAAAAGCAGTATCTCAAAAATACCAGGTCCTACAGCACCCGGTTGCAATTTGTAGTATGTAAACCAGCATGCTTTTCTGGATTTTCTAACCCATAATCCTCTGTATAGCGGATATACTGTATAAGCAAAGTACGTAATCTACATACTTTGTAAGGGCAGCTGCAGTGTGTACTAAAAGTAAAAAGTTTGTGATTTAGAATGCATTGATAGAAAAGATGGGGGAAAAGAGCAGCCGTATACAAGGTTTGAAATCCACGAGTGAGACATGAAAGCTGCAGAAAATCTGCACATGTAGCAACTCCACACCCTCAGTGCTGAGTTTATTCATTCCCTCATAATTATGAAAATGTCGGAATTTGCTGCTCTCTGATATACTTGCAAACAGCCCACAGCGAGTCATGAGGAGCCAGGATAGATAAGGTCTACAGCATGGAGAGAAAACCTTTTCACACATTGAGATTCAAACCAGATGAATTTTAGGGAATCAGTGTGTTTTCTTTTCAGTGTATTTCTTGAAGAGAGTACGGTAGGCTGAAGACTCAGTACAACTACTGCAGTGTTTGCTAATATATTTTTTTATATTTCTAACTTGCTTGATTAAAAACACACACAAACAAATTTTATTTGTATTAATTTGTTTAGCTTTTGAATCAAGACGGATACAAGGGAACATGCCAATCCAAACCACACAACAATGTATTAGGTTTACTTTGGCCTTAAATAATCAACATATTGATGTAAATGAAGGGATTTGACAGATTATTGTAAATAGTTTAAAATGTAGCAAACCTTCCTGACCAAACAGGCTGTTTTACTGTCAAGATACTCAGATACAAGATAGAATGAGACGTAATGTGAGCGAGCTACAGCCACATCTGCCACTGTTTTAACCATATGGCAGAGACTGAGGGAGGACAAGGAGCGGGAATGGAGGTATCCTGAGAGACATGGGCCTATGGGAGGCAGTTGTGGGGAGGTGTGTAGGGTGGCGGGTTGCTGGTACAGTATGTGGCAGACCCCTGGCACACACGCCAGCTCCACTTTCCACGCTGCTCACTCTCCTGACACCGGGCTCCCCCGGTGCCCCTGCCCTCCTCCCAGCACCGCTTTGTGTGCCCGCATAATCTCCCAGCAAAGGAGGCGACGCAGGTGGTCCCATCCCAGTGAAGGCTCTCTTTTTCTCTCACCCTCTGCCTGTTCTTGTCTCTGTTCCCTGGCTGCCTGCATCCTCTCCCTCCTCAGTTCCAGGCGTGGCGACACAAAGAGACACCTCCCTGGCAGAGATAAACCTATTTTCGAGATGCCGAGGGGGAACCTGACGCTCCCCGCCTCTCCTCCCCTTGTTCCCTTCATCTCTCTCTCTTTCTCCCAGGGAGAGCAGTGCTGCACTGGGCTTCAAGCACCATTAGCGCCTCAGTGGTGTGTGTCTTCTTGTGTTTATGTGCGTTTGTCTTTTGTGTGTGTGCGTGTGTGTGTGTGTGTTGAGGAGGTTCAAAGGGTTCTGCCTCTATAGTTCACCAGTCAACCTGATCCATGGGGGGGAGGAGGAGGGGGTGACAGCAAGGGACACTTTCAGGGTTTAAGTGTAAGTTGCCAAGGTCAGTACAAGTGTCAACCCCTCAACCTGCAGGATCGTCTCAAGCAGGCGATTCATGGTATTCAGGTGTGTGATGCTCTCCAGTGAGGAACATTAAGGAACATTTAATCACAAAGATTCTGAAGCATACAACCTGAACATGTATGAACATGTAAGCCTCATCCTCAGAACTCATAAATCTCTATAGTATCTCAGTGTATCAAGTCCTTGAAAAATGTATATGTTGAATGTTTAGAAATAGTTCATTTGTTGAAGGTTAAGTGGATCACTCGCAAAAAGAGGGATGGGTATTGTTCAAAAACTCAAAATGCAAAGTGTTAACTTGGCAGTCAGCAAATTCTATTGTATGGTTACGATAAAATCTTTAAAATGACTGAAAATCTAAATGCCTTCTGTAAAAAAAGAGAAAAGGACACCATGTAGAAGCCACTTGAACAATTACACCTTGTTTCTTTGCCTCAAACAGTCTCTATATGAACTTGTTTACAACAGAAAGGGAAACAAACCCTCCATCACTGTGTGAGAAGTAATTACCTACTTTGGGATACAAGGACAAAGTCCATATCACTCAGTGGGAAAACACTAACACGTTTTTTCTCTTTTCGCCGTGACATCATTGTTATCACACCCACTTCCCCTTCAAACAAATCAGACATGGAAAATTGTCTGGTATTCCCCCCTGAGCGCTTCCAATCACGACATCAAAGGCATGACGCAAGGCCGGGACAAAATGGAAGCCATTATGGCTAATTAGCTGCTGCCCTTTAAGGCACAGGGACCTGCCTGCTGCCGGGGCTCTGAGTGTGTGTCAGAGCAAACGCCAGTGACAGCTCCCACGCTACAAAGGAGACGGAGGGAGGGAATGGGTGGAGAAGATAGCGCGCGCGGGGAACGAGGTAAAAGGATGAGGCGGATTGTGAATTAGCTGGAAAGCATGCATTCATTCATTCTTTTGGAAAATGTTTCCTGCAAATAATGGAGGAAGTGCGCAGGAGAAATAAATGGGGAGGGGGTGGAGGGTCATTGGAAGACGGAGCAGGAAAAAATGGGCTGGGGTTTGAGGCACCAAGCTACTCGTGATGAAAGGAGCTTCTTCTTTCACTGCCAGGATCCACATGGGCATTCTTCAAGCTCACCCAAGCAGAACACACACCCACACACACACACACACACACACACACACACACACACACACACACACACACACACACACACACACACAAACACACACACACACACACACACACACACAACCCACTGCCATAAAATTCCCGTATGCCCCTCCACATCCTCTCCACCTCAACTTACCACACACCTGAAGGCTGCCTGCTGCCTCCCCCTCCGCTTGTCTGTCATCATGCCCCTATGGTTACAACAGCCCCTAAACCACACACACACACACACACACACACACACACACACACACACACACACACACACACACACACACACACACACACACACACACACACACACACACACACACACAGGTGGAAATAGATAAGGAGAGGACACACATGGCTACACACTCACACACACACACTGAAAGTCAAACACATGCACAGTTAAACACTGCATGGCCCCCTGGCTGGCAGATCAGCTCGTCTCAGCTTGCATGTGAAGGAATTGAGGTGTAATTACGTCTCCATTCGGGTGCATTCATCATTTAACTTTTCTTCTATTCTTTCTACTGATTTCACATTAACATACACACATCCCCTATCCTGGAGAGTAAATTGTCTTTTTAATTTATTTCTTATTATTTTTGACATGTATCGATTAAGTGTACGTATATGTGTAAGTATATAATATCACATTTGTCAAAAATATCAAACTAAAGTAAAGGAGAGCTTGTCTACACACTAATGCTGAATTTTGATGAAGATATGATGATGAAAATATGCTCCCCAGTATCATTAAGCGGTCACAAGTCTTGAGATTCTGAAGATAACTATTTTCTTGTGTCTTGTGACACTTCTACAGCAAACTTTTACATGAGTAATGTATCCTTTTACGAGGGATTCTTGTCTGGATGGGATGTTCTACTGGAATCATCAACAGACTAAGTAAAAATGTATCGACAAGATCTTATCCCACGGGATTATATCAACGGACTAAATGTTCTTCAGTTGAATTGGACGTCTGTACTTGCAGAGTAGGTATTTTACTACTTGGACCCGGAATTAATCTACCATACTGATGAGATAAAATAAGATAATTTTATCTTTTTTATATTGTATGTCTGCTTTTCAACACAAGGTTTGATTGTTTATTCATTTCCTCCAAAGCACAGCCTTAAGATCTCCATAACACAGATACAAAGAAAAACAGAAGTCAAGGCTTCGTCGTCAACCCACGTATATCCAATCTGTCCTTCCCAAATGAGCGGCGACAGACAATTTCCTGTGTGCTGGAATCCTTAACCTCTTATTCCCAACTCCAAGGCTAGTGGGAGACTTGGGGAGGGGTTGGAGGTCCGGAATCTTTTCACACATCTTTGTAGACATAAAAAGCAAACAAACCTCAGGGTCTTTATAACTGAAATCTAAACCCCTCGGCTGATTTTATGTCTGTGGGCCAAGGCTGGGGGACGCAGCGAAGACCACCTGTTCCCTGTTTCTCCTGGTAGTCGCTTTTGTCATAGGCTTTACTTTGTTACAAACCATTACAGGTCCAGGGCGAAACTTAAGCTTTTGCCAATTTCTCCCTCGCTGCCCCCCATATATGAGAACCTATACGGTCTTCTTTCAAAGGCTGCTCATGTGTCTGTCTTCGTGTGAAAAACAGAAATGAGTTATCTTGTTGGTTGCTATAGGTCTACCAGTTTTAGCACGAGCATCACAAGACTCACTGCCACTGACTGATATTAGGGAGTGTTTATTTTTTTTTAAACAAAAGCATTGATTTACAGGGGTTCTCCTTTGTGCCAGCCTGTTGAAATAAACTGTGTCATGGCAGAATTTATTGAAGGACTTTGGGGGTTTTAACAGGAGACAGTGAAAAGGGCTCCTCATACAGACAGATTCCATCAACCAGCTATAAAAACTGAGGGGAGAGGAGTCTCATTTATGGGGTAACATTTAACTGCTCTGTGGCATTGAGGCAGAGGAGGCAGAGAGGACGCCTCTTTTGTTGCTGTACGGCTGCAGCAGACAATGATCGATGCGTGTGGAGGGCAGGAATGTCCTTACTGTAGACACTCTCGGAAGTCGGGTTTGAGTGTGCGACTGTCTGTAGCTTTGTCCTTGTGTCAGTGTGTGTCCATTTTCATGACAGATAGGACTGTGGGAAAAGTGGCCTTACAAACGCTGTCCATTGTCTAGCCTCCATTTATTTGTGGTGCGGTTCATTCCGCTGATAAGTGATGGAGAGAACCGTAGATGAAACAAATTCAATCCAATACAGCATTGTGACTCGCTTACATGTATCACTTCTGATTAGCCTCAAGCTGGCATGGCCGAGCCGTCAAGGAACCTGCGAAACTCACAGGGGCCTCGCAAAAATCAGCAATCCCCATCCCATTAAAGAGCAGTCACTTCTCTGCTTCACTAAAGAGGTGTTCAGGAACCACTGTCAGGCCTCACTGTCACTGTCGTCACATAGTCAGCCATAATGGGCTCTGACTATTATTAATACTGGGCCCGAAGCAAGGGCCTCGCCATAAAATATGTTAATCAAATCGGGCCCCTGGGGGCCCCTCAAAGGGAGCTTTAACACAAATTGAAAATTACTGATGGCTTTGGAGGAAGGGTCGGTCTCGAAGGGGGGAGGCCCTAACCCTGTTAGTCACACGGGTCAGGGCTCAATGATGCTGCATATTTCCAGTCACTGTCAATTACCCTGATATCGTCTGTGGAGGGTCGCATGCAGTCAGCGCTACAGGGGGAAAGAGAGAGCGCCCAGCAACTGGTGGCTGGATCTGTGGAGCACGTGGGAAAATCAGAGAAGGTGTATGCATGTGAGAGAGAGAGATTTTGTGATCTTCAAAATAAATCGTCAACCCTGGAAAGCCCAGGATGCAATACGCTAATCACACTAATAAAGCTCTAGTGTAAGTTCAGTCAGGACGACTATACTCGTGCATGCCTAAACCCGTAGTTTATTTTTCACACATCTGCCATCCACTACTCACCCATGCTTGACTCATAGTTTCATTGCTGTCAGTGCTCGGGGCTGTCAATCATGATATCAGCTGTTTAGATCAGCTGGTCTCCTCTATCCCATAGCATAAAGAAACAATTACATCCTTAGCCTGTCATCTTGCTGCTGTCTCATTTAAATACGACTGTCTCTCTACCTCCAGTATGTTCATGCTGCTGTTACGCACCCCTCCACCTCCCCATCCCTGCCCAATCTTTGCAGATCCATCAGCCTCATTAACTCATCAGTCTCATCAGTCTCATCAGCCACCGCAGTGTCTGGACTCCCCGGGGGGATTTATCTTGCTGCTGCTCAGGGCAGACGCCCCTCGATTACAAATCTCTTTTGTCCAAGCGCTAAAAGGCTCTATACAAGACTTTATCATTACATATCATCTGTTAATAAGAAACAATTATCTTTTCTTCATCTGACTTGTCTATCCTGAGTTAAAGAGGAGGTGACCATACCAGCTTTAGATGAGTGGATCATGAAAATCATCTGATTCCGTAAATCAATGACAGCTCTACCACTCAGCGCTCACAGAGACAGAGTAATTAGCCTTTGATGATTCTAAAGGTTTCAATGCAGGTCTTTGGACAATATGTCTATTCTAAGAAAGAAAGCTGCAGACCATAAGGGACCAATTAAGCACGGGACAATTTGAACTAAAAAAAAAACATCTGATGTGCAGTTAAATATATCTTCCTGGGAATAAGGAAGCAGCTCTTATGCTGAAAAGGAGCAGAATGTCATCAGCTGACATAGCCTAAATATGGAAAGTGATTAATGAACTGTACTTGTATGGCACTTTTCTGGTCTTCTGACCACTCAAAGCACTTTAACACAATACATGTCATCATCATTCACCCATTCACACTCATTCATACACTGATGGCAGGGGCTACCGTGCAAGGTGCATCAGGACTATCTAACATTCATACAACATTCACACACCGTAGGCCCAGCTACTTGGAGGTTACTTGGCGTTAAGGGTCTTCCCCAAGGACACATCGACATACGTATACTAGTGGAGGGATTGAACCACAGATCCTCTGATTGAAGGACAACCCTGCGCTACCACTGAACCACAGTCACCAAACACTGATTCACTGTAATCATTTTAACCTTTCAACTTTTGATTTTGGTCACACCACACCTGCAAAAGACTAAGATAAAGCCCCTTTGATAGTGGAAAAAAGGAAACTTTTGCCCTAATGCCAAGACCCACTGCGTTTTAGAGCAACACTGCATGAACAAAGCGATTGAAACTCCTCAAACCAGCATAACCAACGATGATTGCAGTACATTTTTTACATCCCCTGCCAACGTTTGCCTGGTAACTACAGTATGGTTAATGTCAGGGAACGGTGGATGGTGGTTGTGGTTGTGGCAAATAAAGTCTGGCTTAAGTTTTGTTAGGGTTGGATGCGTAAAACAAGGTGGTAAAATGGTGGTTACGATTAAACATGGTTGATTGTGACACAAATTAAAGGGCACACTAGATCCTGCATTGGCAATGAATGTTGGCGGAAGTCAGGCAAGCTCCCCTATAATGCATAGTTGCCATGCTGTCTTACTCAGTCAGTCATCTTTTTCATTCAATGACTTATCGTAGCTTTCAGGAAAGACACACTCCTGCCATCCTTACAACGGCTGCAACTGAGGAAAACAAAGAGAACCAGAGGCTTTATGTATTTGACCACACAAGACAATACCATCAGAAACATTGTCACGTATCCTTCCGAGGTCTCAGTTCCTCTGCCCACTCTAGGTGGCTACTTTACAGCTTCAGGGATAATCACATTGGACCCATTTCCCAGAGTAACCGGGGTTTACATGCCCATGACAAGTTTGCCAGTACCCCAACACACACACACACACACACACACACACACACACACACACACACACACACACACACACACACACACACACACACACACACACACACTCATTCATGATGCAAACCGGAGCTGAGATAACAGTGTCTAGTGGGAGTGTTTAAGAATACACTCCACAATGGGGAAGTTACAGAGACAAACGAGGTGGGAGGCATCGAACACACGCTGAGAAAAACACACTCAGTCTCGAATAAACCCACACTTAGGCTTTGTCAACATTTTCGGATGGCAGAGAAAAGACAAGCCAAAGACACACAAACACACTCGCCATCACACACTCTAAGTGACATAAACAAACTCTTTTATTGTGCACACCCTCAAACAATTACAAACACTCACGCTCACACACAGACACACAAACTCTCTCTCACACACACACACACGGCCTGCTTTGTGTCTACACAGTCTCGTGGTCGTATCTCTGCGGCCAGCTGCTCTGCGGCTCCCGCCACTGGCTCCAAAAAGGGAAAGAGGATTAACTGCTGGTCCACGTCACAGTTTAGGCTGCTTTTGCGTGGACGGAGCAGAGGGAGGTGGGATAATGCCATTTCATGTCTCTGAGCACCGACATGATGCAATGTATCTCAGTGGTGAAACACTTAGTGCAGGGGGAACAAATGCCAGAAGGATCTTTGGGTGAAGTTTGGAGGGAAATATACAGTATATATGCATGCTCCATATGTTTCTCTTACCTCACTGTTATCGCCCTTTAGATTTGTTTTATATGAATACATATTCATTGATCATATATTGTATATTACCATAACTATATTTAATTACATTCAGAAATAATGTCACACAGAGTGCATGTTTAGTCAAATAACCTGTGATAATATTTAAATTAATTTGGAAAGAAATCCAACGTCACTGTAAAGCCAAAGTGCCTGAAACTAATGACTGAGTGATGCATGGAAACACAGTAGAGCGTAGTACATCTGTCTGCAAAGCTGCACACACCCAACAGTTAAACACATCACAGCAAGTCTCTCCGCATGAGTTTCTTCTTCCATTATACATTGCTGTTAAGTGTGAGCCATTAAAGAACACAACCCAAACTGTTTGCACAGTTGAATCCATCGGTTTCTGTGCAGACACCTCCCTCCACTCTATTCCATGCTCCTGTGTGTGTGGCCTTGACGTTAACATTACATCATTAACACCATCTTCGTGACTTTACAATAACAACAGCCAGTGTGTTCATTCACTGACATCAAACTCGCTGACTCCATCCCAGCTCCATCAGAGTGAAAAAGAGCTGGACATCCGGACCCGTTTGATGTATTCAAGGGTCAAAAAATCTGGTTTCTCTTTCCCTTCATCTCAGAGGGGCCCAAACCTCCGCGGAGGGGCTGTTAAAAGCAGGAAAATAAAACCAGCCACGCGAGGGCAGAGCTCGTAGATCATACAGCCAAACAGTGTGTAAGTTGAGTGTGTTAGGGGTGTGTTTCACTCTCCTGCTGGACTTCACAAGTCTCCCTAGGCCACGCTAATTGATCACAGCCTCGCTTGCATGTGCGGAGAGAGGCCAAACCCCCACACAAAATTATGCTGTAATGTGAAAGTAGTGGCTGGTAGGCTGCAAGCATGTTCACACACATACATGAAGACATATTGCAGATGAACTCAGAGCAGGTACCTACTATAACCTCTCTCTCTCTCTCTCTCTCTCTCTCTCTCTCTCTCTCTCTCTCTCTCCCCACACACACACAAACACTCACAGAAACACACACAGACGGCAGCACAATATACAGCCTAAGTAAATCAACCTGTCATATAAAAACACACATATGGAACATAACCAGATTCAGGTTGCATAGTGTTATTGTATGCACACGAAATGATCATGTAAACTGTAGCTGACCCTGACCTCTGACCTTTTTGTCAAGACTGACAAAATAAACAGCAACCATTATTTTTGGTCAATGCAGCACCATTGCTGTCCAGTGAATGACAGTGAGTGTCCCCAAATTTGGTGATTCATTTTTTTAAAGAGTGAAGAAAGTTTTAACTATTCCAATATAGAGTGAGCAAATTCTCTCATTTCTGAAACAAACAAAAAAACATTTGAAAAGTAGTGTCACAAAGAAAAGTTAACATTTTGGAGATACGTGGTTTTTAGGACAGCTGCGTTATGCTCTCATGCGGTGGATATCTTCATATCACTTACAGAATAGGCTACATGATAGAATTTTGGTAATAGATATGTATTGGTTTATTCATTCATTACATTTTGGCTCTTTAAGACCTGCAAAATCTGATAGAACCAATAAATATGAAATAGCATGTTGAATCGACATAGCTGAATTAGCTGAGCTTTCCCTGACTCCATTAATGCTAAAGCCTAGATTGAACACAATCACATATATGTAGTATTAATATCTTATGTGTACTTACATTTTACACATTTCAAATTATTGGTGTATTGTTTATTACAATCTTTCCAGTTTTTTTTCAGGGGACAAATCTCGGGGGTCCTGACCCTGAAGTTGGGAAAGAGGCTCAGAAGTGCTTCATGAAGAACCTCTTTGTGTGATATCAAAAGCAACCAAACTGTCACCGTTGGCAGTTGTTTGGACGTTGGTGTGGTGGGAACTTGTTTGCCTGGACTATTTGTTTGTTGTGATGGTCTCTGAGGGGGGAAACCCTCCCACTCAATTGGCCCTGGGTTCCAGAGAAACTGGAGGACAGGTCATACAAAGGCGCAGTGTGATGGGGTCATCACTGTCACAGCCCAGATTTGGGGGATGTGCCAACTTCGTAACTGACGGCATCGTATGGTTGCCATGTCCTGCTCTCCTCAAGTCACCATGCCCTGTGACCATACACCAAAAACATGTTTACGAACCAAAACTGTGAGGATGGGCTATAGGGATGAAAAAGACTGCTTCTAAAGGCTGGAGACTATAAAAGAAACAATAATCCAGCATCACAGGACCACCTTTGCTAGAGTTCTTGTTTTTGAGTGTGTGTGAGAGGCTGGGCTGGTGAGAAACACTGTGGATTTACATAGCAGTCTGCGACTTCAAACGAGGTGGCTGACATTTGAATGGGCTGGTGGTGGGAGCCTCTGGTGGGGTTTTTGTTGCCATGCAGGGTGAGCCAAGGAAAGTGGGCACGCACACTGCTGGGATTTGTGTGTAGACAGCTTGTCCTGTTTACTAGGCCCACAGGTTACCATAGGAGCCCCACAAACTAAGTGTTTGAGAGACAAAGACAGAGTGTGAGAGCGAAAGATACCGGCGACCGGGAGGTGGAAGCGTAAGAAGGGTACACCATGTAGAGTTAGATGGGTACTGAGTCACTGGGTGCGCTGCAAACAGAGGACAGAACAACTCAAATGAGTAATAGACTAAAAATAGTGGAGTGGCGATCAGGTCCATGAGACTTGGATGCCCTTTTATACGCAAGTACACATAAATCCAGCTCCCTGACTCCAGTAGCTTTTATGAATAGGTGAGCCAAGTAGTACATTGCTGTTCATTGCCTTTATATGAAGCTGATCAACAGCTACAACCTTATACATGCGGAGAGTGAGAAAACCAATCTATGTTTACATATCAGGTGAAGTGCTCATGGCCCATCTCTTAACTGAGGCCATAACCAGTGTAGTGAATCAGAAATAGATTTTTATTTTTTATTTACGGATTAAAAGGCAAAACTGTTGGGAACCACTGCTCTATATATGCTGTTATGTCACTGAGCCAATTGACAGAATCATGAGCATTTGTTGCACTTGGCAAATACAATGTCTGGCCTTGAGTCTGTAATTAGTTGATCTCTACATGTCACACTGAAGCAGAACAATGATTTAAAAATATCCTTAAATACGCCTGGACAGCTGTAGCTAAACTTCTGACCATGTCCAACCATAACAGAGTCAACCTCAGGAGGACTAAATGTTAGTTCAACACACAAGGAACCAAAGGGAAAAACCCTTTACTCCTGACAAGGAACACCTGTCTGAGTGAGTGAATACCCAGGAATGAGTGTAAGCCTCTGGGACAGAAGGAGGGAAGGATGTGAGTGAATGTATGCATGTGTATTTCTGTGCACAAAATATGCGCAAATACCCAGTCAGGGTCATACAAGAGTCTAACGTACAGCTTAAAAATCAAACTTTCCATCTCATTGTATGCTTGGATCAGGATTCAGATTGCATATACACACCGATCCACTTCCGCCCACACAGATCCAACACTTTTCTCTCCCCTCCCACAGCTTTCCCTTTCCCTGCCTGGCTGCTCTGCTGGCTGGCTGACGAGCCGTGCTGCCGGGCTTGGTGGCGGTTGCCCTGTCTATCAGTCTATTTCCAGGCTCAGCGCCCAGCGCAGAGGCAGGCAGTCAGTCAGTCAGGCGGTGTGGTGGAGGGCAGAGGGGTTGATGCGTGTGTCAGAGAGGCGCTCTCCCACATTCCCCCGGCGGCTGGCAGCAGGCCGGGCCTGCGGAGGGGGGTTCGCCTCTTTCTCACGACCTCTCAGGTTCCTGCGCTCATCTGGGAGCTATTCATTTCCTGCCAGAAACCAGCCTTCCCCTGCAACTGCAGGAGGAGGGGGGGTGAAGAGTGGAGGGAGAGAGAGAGAGGAGTTTGGCTTCAAAATGAGTCCAGGGCTTGGTACAGCAAGCCCTGGGCTTAAATCATAAAGCTCTCGCTTGTCTGGGCTGCAATCAAAGACAGCCCCAGTGACGGGCCGATAGAGAGGGAGAGAGGGAGAGAGAGAGAGAAAGAGGAACCATGGGAGAGAGAGGGAGAGAGTGGACCATATGGTAGCACTTAGAGAGCCAAGGAGGAAGCAGAGGGGCTTTTTTCCCCTCCTTTTGCTCTCTGCATGCACGCGGAGTGTGGGAAAAGTTAATGGACACGCATGGCAGCTAACCCCCCGGTCGTGTTGTGACATGTGTGCGGTCACTCCGGCAGCTCGGCCACTGCACTGGGTAATTGGAGAGGCTCGTAAAGCTTTTCTCCAGAGGGGAAGAGACCACTGAAGATGTTGGTGTGGGCCGGGGGGAGGAAGGGAGGAAGAGGGGGAAAGGCTGCGAGGTGGGGTGGGAGGGCTCAGCAGCTGGGTGTCGTCCGGGTCACACCACGTGCCTCCCAGACGTCCCGCGTCCAGCTGTGGCCCCGGGGCTCGGGGCAGGAAGCTCGACACTGGTCTGAGCACAGCTGGAATGCTGTGGGAACGTTTTTTGTAGGTGTGTGTGCGGCTGTGCGTATTTGTGTGGAGAAGCTCTGTAACACAGGAGACTGACTGTTATCCTGTGTGGTAGGCCTTTCCTTGAACCCCCCCGCCCCCCACCCCCCCACACTTTACTCTCCACTACCTCACCCATTGTGCCCTATGGCCAGGCATGTCCTCACCCAACACGCTGCACAAACACGCACGCACAAGACGTATGCACGCACAGGCACGAGCACACACATGGCTTCACTCAAACAGGGATGCATGGCCCCCTGTAAAAAGGTGTGATGGAAATTCAAAATGATGGCACTTATCCACACTTTGTGCCTCTTAGCGCACTGATAATTGCAAACACCTGCACCCCCCTTCCCACACACACCCCCTTCAAAGAAGGGCCACACTCGGATAGCCGGAGGGGGGACACACACCTGGGCAGAGCAGAGCGCTACCACATGGCTCAGTGGCTAGGTGTTTAACGTGTCCTTCTGCTGTCAACCCACCATCCCCTGGCATCAAGGAACTCCCTCGGCTCTGATTAAAGACACAGCCGGAGGCTCCTCTCTGCTTCACACCGTCAGGAAATTAACGCTGTTGAAGCTGACTGATCAGCTGAAATCCCCATAAAGACGAGTTCCTAGCAGATTCTAGCAATTTTGAGCTTTTTCACTTTCAATTGACGCTTGATTGTGAGTTTAAAAAAGAATTTCCAACTTTTAAATGGAAAGAGTCATCTTTGATGAGCGGCCAGTTAGCTCAATTTCCTGCTGAAATGGTTTAAAAAAACAGGTAAAACCAAAAATTCAAGTGACATATCCTGGAACGGCTGGTCGGAGAAGCATATTTTTACTCACAGAGGCAACCTGAGTCTCTCCAACAAAATGCTCCTGTGTCTTGA
The DNA here is from genome assembly GCA_038501785.1 of Myoxocephalus aenaeus. NCBI lineage: Eukaryota > Metazoa > Chordata > Actinopteri > Perciformes > Cottidae > Myoxocephalus > Myoxocephalus aenaeus. Next base: position 3,060,880 of record JBAMJR010000099.1, read on the forward strand.
CTTAAAGAATAATAATAATTAGAGTAATTTCCTATTTCCATAACCATCTCTTTAAAAAAATCAGAGGCTTTGCTCTTTTTCATCTAATAAATTCAACCACAGCAGCCATTCACGCTCCACTCGTTGACCTAACAAATACCAATCACACTGCAATACAATGCTGCGCTGCTAGATGGCGTACATGACCTCTGTAAGACTCCAAAGTTTCCACCAGGAGTTGTGAAACTGCTGGACTATCAGCACTAGGTCTCACTATCAGCACTAGGTCTCACTCCTTTGCATGGTAAAGAGCTACAGTCTCCTTCCTGACTCAATTACTGAGATAATATAATTACAACAGTTACTGTTTACTGACAGTCTGGTCCAGTGGGACTTACAGTGACTGAGCATGAACAGTGTTGTTGCTCAAAGACACTTTAGAAAGATGTATGCCTCTTAATATATCTAGCACATTAGTTGCAGAGATTGAACCATAAACACTACTGCAGATGAGTCTCTTACACCCAGAAATACTTATTTTTCTGTATTGTTCAGAGTTACTAATGATGAAAATAAAACGTATCATTTCCTATCCATTTCTGACCCAACAAAACACTTGTTGATTTGGTGTGTAAACAGCAAACTCAAAAGTGATTATCACATAACAAATAGTGCCACCGAAAAGGCAAACGTGTTCTATCACACAGACAAGTACACATTATATTTTAAGTACCAAATAAGATGCATAAACAGGCGGAAATTCGAATTATTTGCAGTTTTACGTATTCATTTAAGGTCGTATTTAGTTTTCCCAACAAACAACTCAAGCGCATGTTTTTCAATATCATTACAAATTTATTTGTCTTCCAAAACGAAGAACATCATAAGAGCATTGAACATATCTTTGGCATCACACAGTAAAAAAAAAGACAACTCAAATATATAAAAATGCAGTGAACGGACTTCCACAATACAAATCTCATTTCAATATGAACTTAACTCCCTTGTTAGCTGTACAAATATAGTGCATTCTCTTTCCATTTTACAAGAAAAAAACAGATTCAAAACAACTTTCTAACATTGAACAAAGTGAGAACTATTAAGTGTCATTGTAAAGTCTTTATGGCCCTTTCCCCCACTTTTCACCAGGGTCGCCAAACCGAGTCCGCGTTGCCTGACGGGGCTCCGGGGGAAACCGCAGCCGGTAGAGGAACCGGCGTGCCGACGTTATTGGCGTAAACGGGGATAACGGGGCCGTTTGGCGCAAAAGCCGCGTTAGGTATGAGGAATGCAAACTGTCCGTCTGTAGCAGGCACGATCTGGAAACCGCCGTACACCTTGGTGGCGTCCGATGGTAAATTAGCCGGCGATGAGCCTCCTTTACAGGACACCGGGTTCATGGGCATGACCTGCGGGGACGAGGTGGACATCTGCATGGACTGGCCGAAGGAGGGGTGCGTTGGTCCGCCGGCGGAGGGGAGCTGGTGTTGGTGTTGATGCTGACTGGGGTAGTTCATGGCGTTGATCTGGGTCATGCAGCTGGCCAAGTGGCCGAGGAGCCGCGTCCTGACCTCGGTGTTGACACCTTCGCAGGTGGACAGGAACCGGGTGACTTCGTTCATGCACTCGCTGAAACCGGCGCGATATTTCCCCAAGACAGTTGGGTCGGTGTTCAGAGCAGCTGCAGAGAAAACGTATATTTAACTCAGGGTATTCATATGCACATGCCGTTTTATTTGAACAATGTGTCAACTATGTAAGGTTTAGACGTCTTTCAGCAGGATTGTTAGACCAGCCCAGATGTTCTAAAACGCACAGGCATGAGACAGATTAGTCCGGAAAACGCGACTTACCGGTCATCTGAGCCCTCTGGAGGTTCCGGAGATGCTTCACGGTCATCTCCAGGATGTCCGCCTTCTCCAGTTTAGAGTGTCTGGAGCTCTGAGAGGACGGAAAACACACATGGTTAGGATTACGTGCTCACTTTCTTAGTGTTTGACAGGGTCAGTTTTAAAAACTATTAATAACCAAGACGCTATAAGTGAGTACTTACATCTTTTTTGAGCGCATCCAGGATGAGAGTTTTCAGCTGCCCCAAGCTCTCGTTGATTCTGGCTCTTCTCCTCTTTTCCATTATTGGCTTGGATGACTAAAGATTTAAAAAAACAAAATTAGATTAACTGTTTTGAATTCATGCGTAAAAGTGAAATCCTTCGCCTCGGATGAGGGACTTCTGGAACTTGTTGTCCAAAATGAAACGTTTCAGGCATTGCTAAGATCAAGGGGACATAGTACCAACCTTTCTGTGCTCCGATGCTGTCTTGGGTTTATCGGGAGTTGTGTTCATGCTTGCCGGGGTTGCAGCGACCGGAGAGGAGGACGTTTTTTCCATCATATCAGAAGGCATTTTCGTATCGGAAATATCCAACAAAACCACAGCAAATTACGATCCAGCGATGTAAGAAAAAGGGTGATGAATATGTTTTCAATATTCAGAAGTCCCCTCTCCTTCAAAACAATCCTGAAATATGTATCGTGTCAAGTTAAAATCCGTTTGAGCGATGCGCAGCAGCCGCGGCAGCTATCACGAGCGGATGCAGAGTCTCTCTGTTGGTCGCTCCGCGTGTGGCTTGTATTTATATCTCGCACTGCACGCGAACGGCTCGTGTGAAACTTCCCAAACTTTCTTTCCCACAGTAACTTTCCACCAATCAGGGCGAGGGACACGCGGCCCAAGGGAGGATGGCTCGTGGTCGGCGCCCTCCCATTGGTTGTTTGGCCGCAAGAGCTGGCGGCCAATGGCGCGAGGCCCGGGTTCAGGGCACAGCCGGGGAAACTGCCTGCAGTCTTCAATCATCGGACCGTTTACATATTAACAGCGGAGCCGCTGACTGGCACCGCCACCGGGAGCGGGCTGGGACCTTTTATCTCCCAGACAAGAGATAGCAGCGGAAAACAACTTTATTATATAAAAAAAATACTAGCTGCTATAAATACATATACATTTAACACCAACATAATAATGATCATAATAATAATAATACAAATAAAAATAATAAAAATAAATAAAATAAAATAAAAAATCTCACTCTAACACCACAATCCAACCAATTTGAGTAGATTACGTTTTGGCCTGTACACACAACGTTACCCTCTAATTCTTGTGTAAGAGTGTAGGTGTTCTACATTTAAATTAAAAGAGAAAGTTCTACTTTCTACGTTTAAAAACCACCAGTGGGAAGTGGTAGAATATCTGAGTTTCAGTCATGGGGCATGGAGGCACGGGAGGGAACAGCTTTGTTTTGTTTTCTTCCAAACTTCACAGACAGTTAGTGTTCAGACTGTAATGGCATCAGGAAAAGAGACAAGTTTAGAGGACAACTCAAAACCACACGATGAGACAAACTCAGATACACACAGCAGTATATGACATGGAGTCATGCTAATTTAGCCTTCCGTCAGAGAAGGATATATAACATTAAATGCGCACACTCCATTTGCATGCTATTCACCACGGTAGTTCCTAACTTTGTGGTACACATTTTGACATTTAATCATCTGTCGGTGTTGCGAATGTGGAGCACGTGCCAGGATGTTTTATGAGCGCGGTGGTTGGAGGTTTGGCCGCCGGGCTGCCGGGGGGCCGCCGGGCCAAGGAAGGAGGGTGGGGGGTGGGGGGTGAGGGGAGGGTATGTGGCGGCGGCGGTGGTTTACATTAGAGGGGAAGGTAAATAGCAGCTGCTGTTTTAAAAGCCTGGGAAAACCACGCCTACAGAGAGAGCTGGAGCGGGCTCCCTTATCGGAATGTGAGCCAGAGCAGAGATATTTCTGAGCCCGGAGAGCTCACACGATCCCACCGCTGCCTCCTCCTCCTCCTCCTCCTCCCAGCCTATGGTCGCCGTTCAAGGCTTTTTTAGATTGCAGGTCATAATTTCATTTCATTATCTTTATTGCAGTTGGAGAGACGCAAGAGCAGACGAGCAGTACAAAAATAAATGAGGCTCATAATTGCGTCTCACGCGTTTATTCACGGACAAGCAGCTTCCCAGGTTGTGCGAATGTTCTCCAACAGGAAGTGTATATTAACATGCCCTGTCTGACTAATATACATGTGTTTAGGGGTCCTGTGGGTATTTAAAGTTTGAAGAGTGAGGTGATAAACACATTGCTAACTCCATTCTCCCTGTGTTCTCTTTTACCCAACGACCACTCATTTCAGAAAAAAAGAACACTTCGTCACAAAGAAAAAGACTGAAGTCGACTGATTCAAACTATGTCGTTAAGACTTATATTCTATTTTTGAGAGAAAAAACAGACACGCGTACTTTCTCCCGGTGGAAGAATTCCCACGACTTTCTGACTAATTTCCCCCCGAATAAAAGTAAGAAACCCTCTTGAACAATGTTCAATTCTGGAGGCTTTACTTGACAAATATGCCAATGTGTTGAGGGGTGTAATCGGGAAAAGCGATCCATTATGGACCTACTTTATTTTTTCAGCATGAGGAGCTCAAAGCGCGGCTCTCCGCTGAGCTCACACACCTCCAGCTGCTGCCGAGACCGCGACACGTGGCGCGCAGGCGACCAGGGGAAGGCGCTCCTCTCCCGGCTTGCCGCCTGGATCTGCGGGGCGTCGCCGGCGCCTGGCCGCAAGATCGTGAATTTGATAGGCAACGCTGAGCGGCACGAGGCTGCAAATACTCTGCTGAACACGCGAGAGCCGCAGAAATGGGTTTAAGTCGTCTCCAAGCCTGCATTTGATCATGCAGCGGTGTATTACAATGTCTGAACACTAGACGCGGGGATGCATTATGGTATCTAAAGGGATAACGTATTCACTTTTTATGACACTGCGAACATTTTATTCTCATGTGGACACACCACTTTTAGGCTATTGCTGATTCCATATCAACCACATTTAAGTCAGATGCAATCTTGTTAAATGGCTGGTTAAAATGCTACAATGTCAGAATTATTAACTGGCATGTGGAGACATCAGTGAAAACCACACATTTGTCTTGTGTGTAATTTCAAACTTTGCTTTTGGCAGGAGGGAGTCTGGTCTGTACATGTGTCTAAACCAGTTATAATCCTAAATATCCTTCATGCACAGCGCTGCCTCTGTCAAACACATCACTAACATGTCTCATTGTTGTGCACTGCACACGTGAGTCATTTTACCCGCACAATGACACTGACAGAGTTCCAAAACAAATGTAGTGATGTGAAGCCGTGTTGGTTTTGAAACGCGCTCCGCCTGAATGACTTTCTCACGCTCATGTTGCAAGAGGTCTGTGGCGGTGAACTGAGTCACAGAGCCATGGGTCTGTCGGTCCCTCCCTTCTCCCTGCGACTTTTATCAGGTGCACCTGGCTGCCGTCGGTCGGAGTGTTACCTGTTGCTATGTCTCAACTCCTCCCTCACAATACATCTGTGGGAAACAGGCTGAGTAACAACGACCACAGCTCTCTGTTGTAAAAGCTTTTGATCACATGGTGCTTGGAGATACTTTGCTGATGAAAAGACAATTGTCTGCAGACAAGAAAAGAAACAGACGTGACTATTTTGCATCGTTTATTTTGGACACACAGTCCTCACTCAAAATGTCTACACTATTTTCTGTCTTTTTTTTAACCTGTGACCCACCCTCCTCTGTCTCTAACCCCCATCCCACTTGATCTTATCCTCTCCATTTTTGTATCTCTCTTTTTATAGCACCCCTCCTTATCTCCCTCCTCCTTTTATCTCCCTCTTCCTCTTTTTTCCTTCCACCGCTCCCAGTCTTTCCCAGGACTCATATCTTTATGAGCCCCCTCGACCATGGACCTCCACATACTGCAATAATGCAGCAATAATGCAATTAGGCAGGGAGATTGTGGGGCTAAAGTGTGTGTGAAAGTGTGAGATATTCCGTTCACAAAACAATCTGGCCGGCTGTCACCCACTGCTCATGCCTTAATGTGTAAGCCATTGGTGGACAGAGCTGCTGCCAACGGGCACTCCTGGTGTCACAAGGGTGACACGGTTGTGTGTGTGTGTGTGTGTGTGTGTGTGTGTGTGTGTGTGTGTGTGTTCAGCGGGGTGGGGTTGAAGCTTAAATGCCTATGCAGGCATTTGAAGTTTCATTAGAGGCTCAAATGGGAAGTAGGCATGCAGTCAGACAGGATGCAGCAAGGCCAGCCTTGAGGTGTCATGTGGCTGCCGCTGCCAAACTGAGGGTGGCACTGTGTTGACGCAGCCTGCTTTCCCAAGAACCTGCCACACTGTGGTTGACTGACTTGACTTATCCAACAGTTCACACTGTGATTAGCATGGTCAACAAGTCACCAGACATCCTTTCATTTCCTACTGAGCTGAGAGGCCAATGTGTGCACAGTCGCTGCGTGTCAACAGCCTATGAACTTTGCAGCTCTGCTTGGAAACGGCAAACTACATATGAAGCTCATTACAAACAGTCAACGATTCCCTGTTCTCGACAAGTTTTACCTGCAATACTGCAGGAGTGAATATGCTGGTGAATAATTGCATTTGTTATGTATCTTAAATTTCAACTGCAGACCACTGTTTACAAAGCAATCTTTGAAGAGTTTGCTCAGTTATCATAGAGATGAGCCAAGAACTCATTGGTCTCATGATAACAGGTGGTCAAATGTAGCGTGAGGTTGCAATATCAGGCCAGGAAGAATGTGCAATGTGATTGCTAGATATGGATGAAGTGGACATTTGAGTTCTTGAATATTTAGTTTTGTGCAGAGGTTTTAGGCTACACTGTTTTCATTATTGAGTCTCTGAATTGTGTTTCCTTTCGACATGAACACTAGGATGGACATGCACAAAACCCGCACAGGTGTGAAATTATATATATTTCTGCTGATTTCTGTAACAGTTTCATGTAACACTGAAACTGAAAAAATAAAAAAATAAAAAATAACAATGCACCAGTAAAAGAAGAGAAAAAAGACGATTACAAACAAATGTCAACAATGCAGATTTCTAATAATTCAATAACAGGTGTTGCAAATTATTTTTGCATCAAAGTTGGCCTTAAAGAACACAGACCTCGAAATATATCCAAAATATGTTAATTTGTATTGAAAACTACTGTATATATGGTAACTTTGCCATGCATCTTAAAAAATAACAATTTAAGAACCTGATAAAGATTGATCACATCTGCCTACATTTGCCTGTGAAAAAAATATACTGTATCTACCAGAATCCACTATATGGCTGCACTACCCACAATCAGTCAGAATAGAGTGACCCATCACCCAAGTTGCTCATAGTGTGCGCACAGGGTTACAGCAAAGAGAGGATTGTGTGAAAGCGATAAGCTCTGACAATTTACAGAAAGCACTGAATGATAGCAGAGCCGTTACAGATTTTGGAGTGTGAGAGCAAAGAGGGGGAGTAAGTGGAACAACAAATGAGAGCGTTTATGTGTGTGCGCACATGCATCATCCCAGCGTGGCATGAATGTGTGTTATTAGTGGGAGTGGAGTAGGACCTGTGCTCAGCTGCTGTTAGCGAGGCCAGCCAAGGCTTGGAGAGCAGGATCAAAGCAGGGACAAAGAGAGAGAAGGAGAACTGACAGATCCTCCAAGCAGAGAGAACAGAAGGAGGAGAGAGGAGAGGAGATGAGGGGGTTTGGAGGCTCTCCAGATACAGCCGCACACATCGTTTACCTCCCCTCACACACACACACACACACACACACACACACACACACACACACACACACACACACACACACACTGAGGTGCCTGGAGCAGCCTGGGAGCAAGGAAAACAATAAGTACAGTCAATGTACTCACGCTTTCTTTTTCTCTCTCTCTCTTTCTTTCTCTCTCTCGCTGACACACACACACACACGCACACACACACACACACACACACACACACACACACACACACACACACACACACACACACACACACACACACACACACACATAGAGAGAGAAAGATCAGCATGGGTTACTGTAAGCCTCGCAGACGGAGGCGCAGGGGTCCGTTTTGGCTGGCTTAAACAGAGAGAGAAATGTTTTAAGGCCTCAGTGCTGATCTGTAGACGGGAGCCTCCCCAGGCAGCTGCCACTGCCCCTTCACTTCAGAGACCAAGACGCTCGCACTTCCTTTAGGGGTCTCTCTCTCCTCTGCTCCGTCTGCCTCTTGCCCCCCCCCCTCCACCAACACCACCCCGCCAGCTTCCATCCATCTCCGCGTCACTCCTCCTAGTCGCTCTTCCTCCCCTCCATCCGACCCTCTCCTTCTCTCTGATGCCTCCTGGACCAGCGTTATTTGCATGTGTGGGGGAGGCGGTGTAGCGCCGAAGGTCAGAGGTCACGGTGAGTCAAACCCAGCAGCGGTGGAGAGGAAGCGGTTGGTGAGAGGACCAGCGAGTTGGCCTGGGTCTCTAGTTAGCATGCCTGAGGCTAGAGCAAACTGGGAATACGGCTGCTCCTGCTGCTGGTAGTGGTGCGGGTGGGGGTGAGGGCCACTCATGCAAATGCAGTGCATCCACCCTTTACTGGAAGTTCTGACTGTAGACATATTTGTATGCAGAGCTCGAACTGTCGAATTACAGAAAAGATAAAAGATAGTCAGTTTGGGTGAGATGTTCCCTATTTGCACCGCCATATAGTTACATTTCATAAAACCAAGTTTAATGATATATGTACATGTTCTGGTTCTTTGGCTGAATATCAATGGGGTTCTATGTATTTACTATGAGCTGCTCAGAGCAGAATTATTGGCTGAACAGGACTGATCTTGAGACAATGGTCTGTCTCCCTGCAAGACATTTTCAATTTCTCTCAAAGCCCGTTTTCAGATTTACACAAACAGAAAAACAGCTGAAACATTAAGTTTTTCTTTGAGCCTTTGAACAGGTCTGCCCTTTTCCTTTTCTGTCCATTACCATCAGGTCTACATAAAACTAAGTGGGGGAAGAATCTGTGAGTGTTGCTTGTTTACTCTCAGCGAGCACTGGGACATTTGAATTACAGGTGCACAAAGCTTCTCCATTTCCTCCTGAGGAGGCTGTTTGTTGACTGTAGATAAAAAGGACCGCCTTTGAAGAGGCAGCCACACACACACACACACACACACACACACACACACACACACACACACACACACACACACACACACACACACACACACGCTCCTTAAACTGACAGCTCAATGCTGTGAATCATTATCTCTAATAGGCCTAGTGTAAACAAACACAAGCAGAGTATCGATGCAGATCTTTCTGATGCAGTCACTGATCTTCCCATCATCATACCCAGGATAAAACGTCAAATTCAGGGTTCACTCACATTTGCATAAAGGTGATTAGTTTAAATACCTTGGAGATGTGACGTTATAGTAAGAATGAAAGAACTGAAACAGTTTTGTCTTTGTTTCAAATTCCAGCAGTGGTGTTTAAGGAAAATAGAGTGGACGGTCTTGTCACAATTGCTGGTTGAAGAAGGAGTTAAATGTGCATTGGCAAGATGTCTAGGTGTACAAAAGTCTTGAAATAGGATCTGGAGGAAGGAGGAAAGCCTGATGTTACAACAAATACATACTCATAAATAAATAAATCAACACAGCAGCATATTGTTAGGTTTTGTCAGGTTCATGCCAGGTGTCAGCAAGGCCCTGCTCTGCTTAAGTGTCCTGGAGCAAGGCGCTGAACTCCTTCTGGACCCTGCTGTTCTATACAATAGCTGCCCCTGACCTCTGACCTCCCTTTAGGGAAGAATGATATTTACTACAGAAATCAATGGGGTATTACATTGTTATCACTATATGACTATAACTAATGGCTTGAGTAATAAGTAATAATTACAAATTTTTATTCCTTTGCAGAGCTGTGTGCGAGGATGCCCTGGGAGGCCCCAGAGCCCCTTTTCTCCTCCTACCTGGGCCGAGGCCAACCTTATCAGACAAGAGGGCCCAGAGGATTACTCTCCCCCCAGAGCATTAGCCTCCCTCCTGGAGAAAAAGGGCAGCCATCTCTCCCTCCTCTCTTCCACCTCAAGCCCTCGTCTCCCCCCCTTCGGCCCTCAGCACTCCACCTTTCCCGTGGGAGTTTGCAAAGCCAGGATAACCTTGAGACCTCAGCTGGTTCGCTGCCAGAAACATTAAAGAAATCCCCTCCTTCCCTCCTTTTCTCTTTCTATCCTCACCTCTCCTGTGCACCCCCACCCCACCTCACCGCCCCTCCAGCCCTCCTCCTGATCACCGGGACATTACTCTATTTTTCACACTCCGCGCCCCCTATTCTCTCTCCTCCCCTTCATTTTTAGATCCTTTTTTTTGCCTTCTCAGCCTCCTCTGATTGTGACTAAGATTAGCCCTTTTTCTCTCCCGCTCCCTCCCTTGTTTCCTCTATTCTCGTCTTCGACAGGAGAGAGAAGGTGGGGGCCCAAGTAAAGTGGAAGAAAGGGCTGTTCACATAATCTCCTGCGTAGATGACTATTATCTGTAGATTGTCAAGCTGCCAATTTCAATTTAGCCAGCCCTGTTATCAGGCCAAAAATAAACGCCTAATTTGAAAAGTGAAAATCAAACTGTCCCGACAAGAGGGATGACTGACGTTGATTGCAAACTAACTGTTTTGGTGGCAGCCTGCACTTTGTGTGGCTTTTGTCTCTTGCTTCTCACTCCCCTCCTTTTGCCTCTCTCCCCATTCTCTCCGTCGGCTTCACGGCTGTCATATTCCTTTAGTGCTGGAAAGGTCAAGTGCTGCTTGCTGCCTGTGAGATCTGAGGGAGCTCAGGGATATTCAGCTGCCCCCCTCCACCTCGCTTTGAGGCAACAATGCTGCTTGCTGCGAGCTCCCCTGCACTGCCACCGGCCAGCGGCGGCGGCAGCAACGGTGGCCGGCCGGGTTGCAGAGGAATGTGTTTATCCCCTGTAGTTAGCTCCCTCCTTTCAAGTTCCCAGCTCCTCCAAGTTGATCCGTTTTCACCACGCCGCACAGAAAGGGGCCCCGTGTTCCCGCAGGATAGCAGCGGGGATCACTTCTCAATGTTTATGGTCGAGAGAAATGATAAGTAATGAAGACGAGAGACAGAGACTGAGACTAAGAGGAAGAGACATCAAAGGAAAAGTCCATGTTGGAGTACTTTTGCACTCAGTATTTCTTTACTCAGGTCTGGTAATGTTACAGTAGATTGTCCTCAGACAAGTTGTGTTTTTATTCAGAAGTTCAAAACTGAGTCTTTCATGTGGCTCTACGATTTCTACAAGATTTCTACAAGGAAATGGCCCTCCAGTTTACAAACATGGGCTTTGTAAAGGTTTCCTATGACATCACTACCGCTGAGGCCTCAAGGCGCTGTGAACCGAATCCTCTCTGAGGCTCCTCTCAGACAGACACACACACACACATACACACACAGGTATGACCTCATCACCGCCACATTCCAGGTTTCACCTTGCTGCCCTCCATCTCTGCCAGAGTCTCTCCCGCTCAGTCACTTTAACACCCTATCTGCCCCCTCACCTCCCCTACTGCCACACCCATCTCAGGCTCCATTGTTCCTCATCAGAGAGCGTCAGCTTTCAACGACGAGATGAGCTTACTGCCGCCACGGTAAGATCGCAGGCCTGCTGGCTACAGCTCTCAGCATCACACTGGTTTCAGAAATCAGTTTCTATTCTCCACCCACTCAAGCCTGCACGCAGTCACCACTGGGCAAAGGATTATGGGAAAGGCCATTGACATGTAAGTGGTCGGGCTGGAGTCAAGTGAAGGCTGCTGCAGTGTTAATTTCCATGATTTAAAAGGGCCGATTTGCTCACCGCAGCTCCTCAAGGGCCATTAGGTGCTACTTTCTTCACAGAGTGGTTTAACAATGAACAGAATGATATCTAGTGTACATAATCTGTATTCATTCAACAGAGCCACGCTGTGCTGACTACCTCTATTCACCCCATCCACCTTTCCACTCAACTTAATCCATACTGGATAACAAATTCCTTTTATTCCACCTAAATGCACCACCTACTGGGCTAAAGTAAACTGACTGCGTCAACATGTCTAACCTTTTGAGAGGCTGATAGCATTATGTAGGAGACCGTCAGTCATTATCTTCTCTGTTGAAACTCCACTCAAACTTTACAGGCCAATCAAACACAGCCAGATATATAGATTTCAGTGTGACCTGGTTTAACTCTCTGCAGGTTTAGTGGCTCAGGTGAGATTGAGGTGAGAACATTGTTGCATTTTTATTTTGGGGTGGACTGTTCCTTTAACTTTTATCCTATGTAGAACTGCATGGCGTCCTTGGAGGCGAACATAAACACTCGGCTGTTACTTAGTAGACGCACTGCTTTAATCCCAATGGGTCAAAAAGAATAAAAAACAATGTCCACAAGCCTTTTCACAAACAACACAAAACACCACACTCTTCTTCTTGCGAAGTATCTAGGGTATGTAAAGAAAAGGAAACAAGAAAGCGGTAATGTTATGCCAAGGCCTTGTTTACAATTCTAAAATATTTCTGTGGGCAGAGGCAATACCTGTCCTTGCTCTCTTTAGCCAAGAAAGATGATATTCCCATCTGTTATGCAGCTATTTTGCCTGTGGCACACTTCTTCAACCTACTGCATTGTCCGACATTTTTGCTTTCCATTTTATAATTTTGATTATCCACACGGACAAGCGAGGTCATCATTACAATGTCCCGCTTATCGACTTTTCAAAAGGACATAAAGAACATCATCACAGGACTGAATCTGTAAGCTCTCAGTTCTGGAGCAGGTGTTTCTAATTTCAAGGCCAACTAACCCGACACTTTTATTTTTCATAGTAACTGTGTGTGAGCTACAGGTAAAGCAAGTAAATACACTTAAAATTATATAAAGATTGTGATTATGGTGAAATAATACAAATGTCCACAATAATGGCAAATATGAGATATCATGCAAACAGGAGAGAAAAAAATATGTTTTATATGCCCATATCCTTTCTTTGGGCTGACCGACTGCATATGGATGCACTGCTGCGCTGGTACTGAATGTTAGCAAGCGCATGCTGCTGCTACTTCACCAGCCAGCTAGGGGCTCAAGTAGCAAAGGACCAAAAGAGTAAAACACCGTGGCGAATGGCCGACACCGAAACCCGTTGGTGAAGAGGATTCTTCCAGTTAGTCTGATAAGCAGTAATTCCCCATTTTGGTACAGAATGCTTCCACTGAATATGAATCACTAATTCAGAATAGTTGCATAAATGAATGTAATATGTGGGAGGGGGTGACACGTCCACATATCTTCATGGCTCAGAGTAGTTTAACTCAGTAGACATAACGAGGGGTCAAGGGTTCAGAGAAAGGGCGTCACAGAGGAAGCTGGGCGCATGTCCTGAAGCAAGGTGCCTTAACAGGATTAAACAGCAGCCTATCAGATCCAATTGGGATAACAACATCTGTCAAATGAACCACTTCACTGGCTGGCCTGATAACTATCATGCCTCCACTTATCTAGAAATCAACCCTCTTGTTGCAAACAGATCAGGAGCCACTTGAAAGGGTTTGCCTTTTGCACAGTTAGGTACAGAAGTGAAGTGGTCTCAGGGCTATGCAGAAGGCAAAGGGCAGGGCAGGGACACAGTTTGGTCAGTCACACACTCTGAATAGAGGCATTTTCTTTATTTGTCTGCATTCTGGATGCTTTTTTCCCTCCCACTTGTTGGTGGCCAGTACAGCACAGCGCAGCACAGGTGCCCTCAGCAGAGCAAGTCACGCTTGGCAGGAAGTAAAAAAAAACAACAGTCAAACAGGATTTAGTGATTTGGCGGCCTGTTAAAGGTCAGAGGCCAGGGGGACAGATATTCAGCCAATTATTGCAGCGCTGTAGTGTGCAGCCATTTTGGCATGGTAGCTAAAGAAGCAACTGCAGGTTACAAAGCCCCACAAATATATTGCTGAGAAGCAGTAAACTAAAAAGGGTTTGGGATATTTTATACGGTTTATATGGTATTAATTTAATGAATAAAATCAATTAATTACTGCAGGTTGAAGAAGGAAAACCAGGTCATATTTCCCACACATCGGCCAATTACTCCTGTGAGATGGCAGCTAATCCGCACCCGCCCGTCCAGACATTTGCCCACCCAGACCCTACCCTGTCCAACCCTCGACTCTTGGCCCGAAGCTTATGCTAAAAACCTCACTTACAGAACAATATAAAAGCTCCAGTGCCTATGACTTATCCCTGCGCCGGCTGAAGTTAGACATCCTGTACGCCCAGCCCCAAACTCCCACTCTCATCTCACCCATTGCCTTATTTCAGCGCCCTTAGACGCAATTCTAGTCAAATCCCCTGACTCACTCCCTGATCCCCATTCCCTCCTTTTCTGCCCAATCCCCCTTCTTCTACTGAGTAACTTTAATTGTCCTGGGAAAGTCACGGTTGGTCCGCAGGGCACAAAGCACCAGTTTATAATTAATGTTACAGAGGAGGGATTACAGGAAGCTCTGGGCAGCCTGATCTGAGAGGCTGTGACAGAGTGTGTGTGATCTTCCTGCTTGAGCCAGACTCAGAGGGCTTGTGTGCATGTGTGTATGTGTATGTGTGTGTGTGTGTGTGTGTGTGTGTGTGTGTGTGTGTGTGTGTGTGTGTGTGTGTGTGTGTGTGTGCGTGTGCGTGCGTGCGTGTGCGTGCGTGTGTGTGCGTGTGTGTGTGTGTGTGTGTGTGTGTGTGTCCAATGCATCGGAACAATGGGGGATCTCCCTTCCTTGCACAGGCTAATTTATGCCTTCATCGCCCAGGCTATCTGCACCCTTCATCCAGATATTGTACATCCTCTCCCGAAACTGCGCTTAAATGTGGGCAACAGGTTTCATTCAGACCCGAGAGTGCTGTTTATGTGATTGAAGAACGCAGAGGGAGCCTTGTGCTGTCCCTCCCTCTTTTGGGTGTAGGGGGGTGGAGCTGGTGTGTTTAATCGAGGAACCAGAGGAGGAGGGGTGGGACCAAAGCTCCTGCCAGGCCAGGTGTGAGGCTGGGGGCTATGCACGTAAAAACATGAAGCATTGCACTCCACCACACAGAGCTAGGCGAAAGCCACACATATACATGGAATGCTCTTTTGACTACTTCTCACTTTCTGCACAAGTAAACAAATGTTCTCCATAAAAACAACTCAAATTGTCAACTTTAGACCTCAACTTGAGACCTGCAGATTGCTGGTGTCAACATCCAGTGAAATGGAAAACTGAGGTATATGCTTTTTAAGTTGAGAGAGAAAAAATTGCAAGCACAATAAAACAGTGCATTGAAATTATTCCAATCGTGATGAAGACGGAAGAGGAAGAAGAGAAGGATCAAGAATCAGCGGGTTCCTATCAGGTCTTGCCCTCTGGCACTAAGACAGGAGCCCGGCTGCCTGTCTTTCATCATCAGCATGCAGGATCAGAGCGTGTCTTACACATCAACTCCTCTGTGTGCATGAGTGTGTGTATGTGTGTATATCTGTGTGTGTAAAGAGAGGGCACGTAAGGGCCCAGACTGCCTGCAGGGCCCCCCACGCAGATGAGCAGTGGCACAGGAGCGCTTGGCAGAGAAAGGAGGAGTGTGTTCATGAGTGTGTGTGTGTGTGTGTGTGTGTGTGTGTGTGTGTGTGTGTGTGTGTGTGTGTGTGTGTGTGTGTGTGTGTGGGTGTGTGTGTGTCTGTGCATGCTTGTGTTTACTCGGGGGAAAGAGCTATGTGTGTTTGTGAGTAAGGGAGGGAGGTAAGGAGGGAGTGAGTCAGCCAGCTTGGGCATATTTTGTCTCTTCCCCATCCTCCCTCCCTTCCTCCTCACCTCTCATTTTGTTCCCTTATCCCTCCCTTTGCTACTCACTCATTCCCTCCATCCTTCTATCTGTCCTTCCTCCTTAACACACACACACACTCACACACACACACACACACACGCACACACACGCACATGCACACACACACACACACACACACACACACACACACACACACACACACACACACACACACACACACACACACACACACACACACACACACACACACACACACCGCCGCCTCTCATTCTCAGACAGTAGCAGCCGGGGGCCAGGAGCCTGCTGGTGGAGGCTGCATCGATCTTTTCCCAGCTGTGGGGGCGGCTGCAAACACACACACACACACACACACACACACACACACACACACACACACACACACACACACACACACACAGAGATTCCTAACCTTGAAGCAGTGGCGGTGGATGTAAGGGGGCTCTGAGTTTGACCCGGTGCGACTCCCTGAAATCTGCCAGGCTTTCTTTAGCTAACCTCTGGAAGCTGGTCCAAAACCCACGTGTGCACCCACACAAACACTTAATCGCACAAATGCAAACAGTCAGGAATACGGGAACAAACAGACAGACACACGTGCTGACTTGCATGTGACGGGTTATACATATTTAATGAAGTTAATTGTTTACATGGGAAATAATAATAATAAAAAAAAATCTAAAGGATGTTTTAGTAAATCTGTGAATTATTGGTTTCAAAAGCCTAACATTTTGAAAGTTACCTCTTGTGGCTGCCAACACAAAGTCCTGCAGTGCAGGACTCGCACATTTATCGACATAAATAATACATTTAAATAGGATACATTATACGTAACAAAAATTTGAATAAAGAAAAGAATAAAAATAAAAGTCATGATGCTTCGGTATATGCTATAAAGGCACCGGTGGTAGGCTAGTGTGAGCACATACGTGTGTGTGAGTGTGTGTATGCACATCTATGTGTGTGTGTTCCCAGCAAAAGTTGCTGTCTGAAGAGATGCTCCATTCAACAAGGCTATGAAGGTCATCATTTAATCTCTGCAATATGTCCAGTAATGGTTCACCACCTCTCAGTCATAGGAGAGACATGCCATGGTGGTAATGGTGGGAGACTGGAGGGAGGGGGGGTCATCTTAATCCTAAGGAAAGTCCCAATCAAAGTGAAAAACAGGCGAGGGAAAAGACAGGGAGGGGTGGGGGTCTTTAGAAATAAAAAGAGGAATGGGGGCACTGATGAAAGGCCAAATATGCGGCATTCACAAAAAAAGAGGCCCTTGTTGATGTGCAGAACCTTTGAAGATGAAAACACGGTGGAAAGAGGTTGTGTGTGTGTGTGTGTGTGTGTGTGTGTGTGTGTGTGTGTGTGTGTGTGTGTGTGTGTGTGTGAAGGGGGGTCACTGTATGGAGGCACACTATGTCATGGCAGTCAAGACGGCGTAAAGTTGATGGATGGGACCCCTGCTGACACACACAAACACAAACACACACGCACGCACACATAATCATAAGTCTCCGCTCTCACCCCCCTCCTAGCAGTGGAGCAGTCAGATTGTGGGAAAAAGCGGCCGAGGCACGCGCCAGATAAGATCTTGCCTCTCTGGGCCTCTCTGGAGATGCAAACAAGACCCTGTTGGCACGCAGCACCACCCCCACCCCCCTCACACACACACACACACACACACACACACACACACACACACACATACATCCTCTTTGACCCCGCTAACCCACTCTGACCCAGTACAGCCATGGCAGTGCGTGTCGTCTACTTCCTCTCTTGTCTTTTCCATGAAATCACTCACCCCACAGACGGCTCCTTTGCCTACTCTGGGGCCACCCACTCTAAGAATACATGAGCTGATGGTTAGAAGAGTGCAACATGCTTCACATCTGTCAATATTGTGTGGCTTTTCAGGACACAGAATACCTCTCCCAGTCACTAACTGCTCTGTTGCTTAGATTGTTGCTGATGCATCAATACATAAGCAGTGATGTACTGTTAGCTGGTAAAGGTGGAGCTAGTTGGGACTATTGTATATATAGTTAGTTTAGTCTTATGGCCAAAACTGATTTGCATTTTATGTATTTGGACCTAAATGGTTATTTTTACAGGTGAAATGTCTCTAGACACTGCATTTGAGAAGGGATCACAATCCCAAATGTAGTTTAATCAATACCAAAACATTGTATATCTTTTTTTTTTAATGTAAGTTCTTGATCTGACAAGTAGTAATTGTAAATGTCAGATACATGTAGTGGATTATATAGCACAACAATTCTCTCTGAATTGTGGTCAAGTGGAAGTATAACAATCAGTTTCACAAGAAATCTGTCTGCCTGTACATTTTGTTAATTCACTTTTGAGTAAGGACAGATCACGAAAGAGGATATAGTAAACAAGGGACCTTCCCGCAAGTCTGAGTTTACTCATTGTCTGCTTGGATGAAATCTGGGAGCCAGGTTCACCCACTCAGCAGCTCCCTCTGAATGTTGGACGAGCCGACATCATGAAAGTCACACTTTACACCTCAAATATCTGTGGATCACTTTGCATTATCATTAATGCTACTACTACTGCAACTACTACTACAACTACTACTACTAGTGGTGGTGGAAACAACCAAAAACATTTCCTCAAGTACTGTACTTGACATGTTTTCTGAGCAGTAAAAGTTGATCTTTGTCTTATATTTGAGAGACTATAATGAGAGGCACATTTCCTTTCAACAATCAACATCATACTTTATTTTCAGACAGAAATGGCATTGACTTAGCCAGTAATCAAAGAAAATCTATATTTTCAGTACAAGGCCAATTTAGTTTAAACAAAATTCAAACAGAAGAATAATAGTTCTACTTATAGCATTAACAGCTTTGTGGTGCCACGGTTAAGGTTCAATCATCTGTGGCAGATTAACACAACATGCAGTAACATCTTCTTTTTCTATCAAAGTAAATATGCTCAATTTCAAACTACACATTGAGGAGGAACTTATTGTTTTTGTGGAGAAATGCATCAAAAGAGGTTCTTGTTCTGCTGTCTGTTTTAACTCAACAAAGACTACTATTCATTCTTTATGGACAAATACAACTTCCACGCACACCCTTGCATGTGCGCATGCATGTTTATAGTTGCATGTTATTCACACACAACCTTTACAGTTGTCCCTATTCACACAGTCAGACATACACATGTGCTCTACACGTCCACTGAGTGTGTGCAGCATGTGCACGCAGCACATCCGTCAGACTACCGGTGCTAACATATCCAACTTCTTCCCTTCCCACAAGCCAAATATTTGCTCTTGTTTATGGGCATGAATGATGGGACAGCATTTCAGCAGATTATTTGCCCTCTGTCCCTTTCATTCTCAAACACTCCCATTCTTGCCTGTGTTAAACTGCACCTACATTGCCACTGCATCAACAAACAGCCTCCTCAGGGGTTGCAGGGGGTGAACATCGGACTTAAATAGTGTTTGGAGCATATAAAGGCTACATCCACACTAATATGTTTCAGGGTGTTAAAACGAAAATGATCTACTTCCACACGTCCGTTTCAGCATTGTATACTTATGTACTCAAATTAACCAATTTTTTTGACCTTTTAATTTTTAATTTTTTCAAACTTAGTTCCAACGCTGCAGGTTCTCTCTCTCTCTCACACACACGCATCAAACTTACTTTAAAACGAACACTTACAAATCAAAGTTTACTAGATTATAGGTCAATACATTTGGTCAACACGTGTCTCACTTGTTTCGTCTCGGTTTTGTTGTTGTCTGTTGTTGTAACTCTGCCAGGTGGCTGGAAGTCCTTGTCGTACTGGAGAGCATTTAAGCTTTTGTTTGTTTACAGTTTCCTTATGGACACAATAGTTGTGCAGAACAAAATAAGCATCCATAAGAAAAGGAAGGTCATCCGTTTTGTGTCCATTGCCCTCCTCAAAGTGGCAAACCGGGACTTCAAACATCCACTTTGTAGGGCTGATAACTCCGCTGGACACGCCGCTCACAAATTGCTCCAATAACAGCTCGCTTCCTCCAAATGTAGGCAGTAGTAGCATGATACAATGCACAGCAGCTGCTAGTATAGAAAACAAGGTCAGCAACATTTGTAATCCGTGATCCATGTTGAATGAACCACTAGTAGTCGATTGTTGGTAATCAAGGCTGTTGTTTCTTCCGGCGGCCTGACGAGTCTAATTAACCTTCAGGGTGTTCAGGTCCGGTCCGATTGTGTTGGGGACCGGATCTGATCTGGGATTTCTATTTAGAAATTTATAGTCTGCACCTATGAAGACCTGTGGACATCTGATACGTGACATGAAAAAGGCTGGGCACCTGGATCAGCCTGTGATGTATCAGGACAATGAGCGCATAGACTATGGCCTCTGGTTGGTAACCACCTAAATGCAAACAACTGCAGACAAAACCAATATTGTACAAAAAAAACAACACTTTACTTTCCTTCCTCTTCAAGCCACAGATGAATCTACAGTATCAACATATAACTTTACAACTTTGAAATGAGCAGCTACACGTTAAAGCAACGTCTATTTGAGAAGGTGAAGGATATACGCTTCATCAGCTTCATCAATTCTTAAATGGACTTTTATAAGTACTGCCTTTGTCTTTCCACATTTGTTATGATCCAATTTGTATACAACACAAGTGTTAAGATGACGATACAAATCATATATATTTAGATTTTAAGTTGTCGAGATGTATTTAGGATTCTACTCTGAATATTTATAACACATGAGGTAGGGGACAGGGAGGCTAAATAGTGGAATGGGGTAATAGAGAGTCAAGGCGTGGATGGCGAGGTCATCTGAGCTGTCGCATTAGATGGACCCTCACCCCCCCTGATATAACCCCCCCTCCGTACAATAATTGGGCCCTCACATCAAACGTGCTTCCTTAGAAGAACTCCAGGAACTGCTAATCCCCTGCCTTCACACACAGGGGGAGAACTGTTTTGTGGTGCATGGCGTCCGCCACGCCGAACAAAACATCTTGAGGAAACATCAAAGCCCTCATCCGCGTCCCCAAAATGAAAGACTTGTGTGTGTGTGTGTGTGTGTGTGTGTGTGTGTGTGTGTGTGTGTGTGTGTGTGTGTGTGTGTGTGCATATGCTATTTGTTCGTCTTCGCTGCATGCCATAGTTACAGTTTAACAGGACAGACATTTTCTTTTGCTTGCAAGTCATCTGGAAACAAAAGATCACTCCGGCTACCTCTAAAAACATCACAAATCAGTGGGAAGAAACAGTCGCCACTCAGGTACAATGGGGCCACCGTGATGCCCTAACTCGCCGAGCGAACATGAACCCTCACTTTCACTTACTGTCACACACATTAACTCACACACACTCATGCAAACCAAATTACACAGTAACGACGTTCGTGACAAACAAATAGGTTTTGTCTGTTGTGGAAATTACCCCGTAGCACATTTAGTTAATTACACTCAAACCAATTGAAAAAAAACATGCACACACTGCATGTCATGTTAGAAAAGATGTTCGACAAATAAAGGATTAACACAGGTACACACACACACACACACACACACAAATGAATCTCTGGTTTGAGCCCCGACAAGCAACGGTGCAGGTGATTTCGGAAACCCGCCTCCAGCTCCTCTGAATAACGATGGAACCGAGCCCACCTTCATCATATCATTCATTCTCTTTTATTAGCACGCTAAGCTGCTCAGCAGCTGTGCGCCTCATGCCTCCATTGACAAAAACACACACAAAAACTGACAAAGGATGAGAGGCACTCAACTACTAAACCACACCTAGACCTCAGTGTCACACAGAAACGTGTTTTCTCACACACAGCTAAAGTTGAATTTTCATTCCCACCCATCCCTTCCTATCTCAACTAACCCGGCTCATCAGTCCAGCTGACCTCTATAGCCTCACACACACACACACAGGCACGCTGAGGATGTGCTGACAGGGAAGAGACTGTTCCCTCTTAATTAGCAGGAAGTTACGGTGTCAAGGTGTCAAGGTGTCACAGGGGTGTAGTGCGGAATAGCATTGCTCGTCCGTCCCCCTGTTGATTCCCTACGGGAATGCTTTGTTGTCGCCTTCCCGGCATCAAACGCCTGCCTGCAATTCACAGCCCGGACTGCAGCCGCCCCGCTGTGTTTGGATTCTCTCGTAAATGGAAAACACAGCCATTTAGAGACTCCAATGTTCTAATTTTGACCTCATGCTCGAAAGCTGGAAGAAGAGGAGGGGTTAATGGGGGGTGCATCCTAATTGGCAATTTGGGATCCTCCATAGCGGATGGGCACTCGACTAAGAAATGATTGGTCCTGCCTACTTTCATCTTTCCATCTTCTCCTCATGCCACCTCCCTCTACTCCAGGTTTTCTTGCAACCATTTATTTTCCTGCTTGTCAGGTCTTTAACCAGCGCTTGCACACACACTAACACACACACACACACTCAATCATGAGCATGTGCGGGTGGTCCGTATGTCTGTTGGCAGGGGCCAGCCAGGGCAGCTTTGCAGCGCAACTCTTCCCAGGCTGCGTTGTAATTGTCAAGAAGGGCGACCTTGGCTTCCTTTTAAAATCCCGCCGAGCAGAACATTTATTTAAGGAAGCACTGGGGGACGGAAGGGGCGGGGGTGACAGTTGGAGAGCGACAGGACGGACTCATGGCCACAACATCAAAGACCAAAATACACAACGTAGGACAGAAAGGAGAGGGAAAGTGACAGGGGAAATGAGAGACAGGAAACCACAAGACCACATTCCTAATTTATTTTCTCGTTCTAGATCGTTATTATACATTTCATGGAGATTAGTCCTGAGAAGAATTAAGGAACGAGATTGCCCGGTCTCATGACTGTATGTGATGAAAAAAGAACACAATTTGTATTTTATAGAGCTGAGGGAGCAAACAATTTGTGAAGTTTAGACAGTTGTAATATTACATCTCTTTAAGTCCAATGAACTCCATTAGACTAAATAAAATAGCAGATAACCCCCAAAAATTGAGTCTGAAATGGAGATTTGTGTCTTAATTGTGTTACGTGTACAATAACAGCATCGTTGGTGGTTTTAAATGAACATATCATTCACAATAAGACTTGAATAAAAGATGGAGGTTAACTGCTGTGTTCAAAACTATTCATGGCAATTATACAATGGCTATATACGGTTAATTTGACAGAAATGTTCAAAATGGTATATTAACCATCTTTAATGAGGACAATGAGGAGGACAATGAGTCAGTGTGTCATTCATGCTTGACAGGCTGAAAAAAGCAGGCGTAGGTCTCTCTACCTGCCAGCAGTGTCTAAGAAAGGGTTGAACACTGGTGCATGAGGCAAACACATGTCAAGACACACATACGCAGGACACATGCGAACACAGACACACAGTCTCTCTCTTCTATAACTCCATATTGTTTGCAAGCACCATGGTTGGAACCTTGAATCTCTCTCTCTCTCCCCCCCTCTCTTTCTCCTTTCCCTGAGCGCCAATGGTCGGTCGGCCGCAGGGCTGAGGAATGTGTGAGAGCCATGTGTCAAATCCCCAGACTGTGGGAAAGTGCTGCTCTCTGCTGAACTCCCTCCTCCCACCCTCCATGCCTCCCTCCCTCGCTCTCTCATTTCGTTGGACCGTTCTCCAGGCGAGCGCCCTGCCCCGCTCCAACCCTGTGCGAGTGTGTGTGCATGCAAGTGTGTGTGTGAGTGTTTGTGCGTGTGCCTGCCTGCCTCACATCACACAGGAAGTGAGCGGAGAGAGTCTGCCAGCGGAGCTCCGCCTGGAACTGCCGCTTCCTGCAGACAGTTTCTATGCCAACACCAAGCCATCCACAACACTCACACTCACATAGGCAACCTCCTTAACTCATCGTCAGGAACAGCCAAGACGCCCCGAGAAGGAGGGAGGCTGCTCTTTCTCTGTATGTTTATCTCTGTATCCCGTCTCCCCCTCTTCCTCCCGAACACAAACACTGACATCTTCTCTCTCTGTGTACACTGCTTTCATCGCTCTGAGGAACCGGAGCTGCCAGATATTTGGCTACAAATAACAAATTGTTCAGCAAAAAACATGAATCTCCCCAACGTCCAGTGCACCCGTCCGCCGACCCTCTTAGTTGAGAGTTCACTTTGCAAAAACTAAATTTGCACATCAATGTTGTGTTTGCATGCTCCAAGCTTACAGACAGTCTGGTCACTCTTCTGTGAAGACATTACTTCCTCATGCTATTCCACGTCTTCATTACTCAGGCATTATACAGCTGTTGGTCTGCACACTTTTCAGTGAAATATTCGACTTCTGACTTTGTGTGTTTTATCTTGATGTATGTCAGCTTGTGTTGCTACTATTGGCTACATTCTCCTTGAGAGATACTTTTAATCCTCAAGAGATGCACCTTGATACATAATGGTTCTTATCCTACTGTCAGGTGTAGGGAAGGAGAGGACCCAAACGCAGCAGCAACGGTTGACAATAAGTTTAATTTCACGACAGGGGTAACAGACGGGGGGAAAAACCAGTACAATCCGACAAAGGGGCAGGAGACAGACAGGGTTTAAATACAAGAGGAGGGTAACGAGGAACAGGTGGAAACACTGAGGGCAGCACAGGTGAAAGGAATACACAATCAGGGAACAGGGCAGACAGACAATCACCGACAATCACAGGGGAGGAAGTGCAGGAACACAGAGGACACCCAAGACAAGGACTTCACAATAAGACAGGACACCTAGACAAACCAACATCATGACAGTACCCCCCTCTCAAGGGGCGGATCCCAGACGACCCCAAAACAGAACAAAAAACAGTCCCCTAGGGTGGGTGGGGGGGCGACAGAGGAGGGACCAGGAGACAACAGCAGTCCGGGGGGGCGGGCCGGAGGACGGGCTCCAGGCGGGCTCAGGCAGTCCGGGGGACGGGGCGGAGGACGGACACCAGGCGGGCTCAGGCAGTCCGGGGGACGGGCCGGAGGACGGCAACCAGAGCCGCGCTCTGGGGAACAGGGCTCTGGACCTGGGGACTCTGGGGGGACACCTGGCTCTGGCACTGGGGACTCTGGGGGGGACACTAGAGGGGAACGGGACACTGGAGGAAACCCTGGAGGGAACACTAGAGGGGAACGGGACACTGGAGGAAACCCTGGAGGGAACACTAGAGGGGAACGGGACACTGGAGGAAACCCTGGAGGGAACACTAGAGGGGACACTAGAGGGGAACGGGACACTAGAGAAAACCCTGGAGGGGACACTAGAGGGGACACTGGAGGGGACAGGGACGGCCGCAGGGCGGCAGCAACGGGGACTCGGGGCGGCCGCGGGGCGGCAACCGGGACAGGGGGCGGCTGCGAGGCGGCAGCGGAGACACGGGGGGGCTGCGAGGCGGCAGCGGAGACACTGGACGGCTGCGAGGCGGCAGCGGAGACAGGGGGCGCCAGCAGGACACGGGGAGCCGGCAGGACACCGACTGACGGTGCAGAGGCAGGCAGCGGCGCTGGCAACGGCGCTGGCAGCGGCGCTGGCAACGGCGTTGGCAACGGCGTTGGCAACGGCGCAGAGGCTGCGACCGGAGCTGGGGGAGACCGACCCGCTGTCGGAAAACCGGCATCTGGAGTTGACCGGGGCGTTGTCGGGGAAGCCGGGGTTGGCCACGGCATGGAAGCGGTGGCCAGGGCCGAGGTTGGCCGGGACACCCCCGGGGAGTCGGCGCCTGGAGACAGCCGGACGCCAAACTGGAAGGCCGGAGTTGAGACCGCCGGGAAGGTCACCCGAGCTGTATCGAACAACCCCAGTCGTGCTGCCTTGGCCTGGAAACTGGCAAAGTCCATAGCGCTCCGCTGGATCTGATCACTCAGGACCGACAGACACTGAGCCAGCAATGCGGAGTCAACTGCTGGGTCCATGTTGGGTCGGATTGTTCTGTCAGGTGTAGGGAAGGAGAGGACCCAAACGCAGCAGCAACGGTTGACAATAAGTTTAATTTCACGACAGGGGTAACAGACGGGGGGAAAAACCAGTACAATCCGACAAAGGGGCAGGAGACAGACAGGGTTTAAATACAAGAGGAGGGTAACGAGGAACAGGTGGAAACACTGAGGGCAGCACAGGTGAAAGGAATACACAATCAGGGAACAGGGCAGACAGACAATCACCGACAATCACAGGGGAGGAAGTGCAGGAACACAGAGGATACCCAAGACAAGGACTTCACAATAAGACAGGACACCTAGACAAACCAACATCATGACACATACCTGATAATATATTCAAGCTGATATGAAGGCTATTATTCTGACACACTATAACCAAAATGCCAAATTGCTGTTATGTTGCTTCTGGTCTGTCACCATGAGATTTGGTAATGTTCGTGCCATTTTTAATCTATTTGGATTCTCTATAGATATCTCTTCTCAGTTATTCTTGTTTTTGTTGAGGAAGTCAAATTCATTTTTATGCTCCTATTGCGTGGGGTGTGAACAGCATGCCTTCCCTGGAAATCCAGATCCATCTGTACTTGTTCAACACGTCAACACACAGCCAAGGTTTGACTGTGTTTTGGTTTGTCTGTGTTTTTGTCTCTTTCTCTGGTCAGCAGATTTTACAGAGCAATGTTTCTGTCAATCATCCTGTACTCCTCCGCAACAGGGCCTAAAAATACACTCCTTACACCTGTCGTGCTTCCCCCAGCCTACCCACATGTCATAAAACATGTCTGCTGAGAGACACGCTCACTTTCTGCCTCAGACACGCTGTTGATGACATAAGCAGTCTTCAGCACTCCTGATCTGTCCTCCAGCTGGACGAAGACGATCAGATCTGCTGTTTCCTGTCAGTGACATCTAGAGTGTCGCAAAATAAAGCTGACCTCTGGTCAGCTCTCCCTCTGGCCCGTCTGATCTAAATATCAGCCCTGTTGAATATGTCCCCACTTGGCTGGGTTGACCTCAACGTGTCTCCAGTCTCGACACATTTTTTAGCATCTAATAAGCCAGTTATAATGTGTTTATGCACATTGTATGAATGTAAAATAAACATAACAGTACCTCTTAATGCCTTTCAAGCCTGTGCTCAGTACCACCACAACTATTTGGGAACAAAAAAGACAGCTGTACTGTATTTCTGTTAAGCTGCAAAGGATGTGTCTACTAAACTAAAGCTTGGTTTCTAGAACACAATAAATCAAATGCACCATCAAGTGGATGAAATATTGGTAAACCTATTCAGGCCTGTTAATGGAGGCAGTTTCCTCACTATGTCTGCACAATACCACCACTAAGCACTCACCCACTCACTCTCACAGACACACACACACCCACCCACACACACATACAGCTACCCTGAGTGCGAGCCAGGCGCCAAGAGCAGATCCACAATTCGTCCAATTCTCCCTTCTCCACATCAACGCACAGGCCGCGCCAAATAGCCCCACAGAAATAAAATACAAATATCCCTAGGGGAGAAAGAGAAAGAGACAGGAGGAAGAATAATGTGTGTCGCTGTGTGTGTGGACGTTATACCACTGAAAGTCCAAGGATGGGTGCAATTTAACTGAGCCAGCAGGGAGGATAAGTGGCCAAGGGTTTCACACACACACATACACAAAGTACTGGCTCTGTCTGTTGGTTGAATAAGCAGTCTCTGTGCCATATTGGTTTGGGCCTCCCCCTCCTGTGTAAGACCTTGTTAGCCTGCCAGCCCTCAGTCTCATTCCCACACTCCCATATCTGGCTCTGTGGCTAGCGCTGGGATTCCCCATCATCATAGGCACGCACATACACACACGTCTATCACAATCAACTCATCGTAGGCACACACATACACGCACGTCTATCACAATCAACTCATCGTAGGCACACACATACACACACTTCCATCACAATCAACCCAGGGTGGTCATTCCTTTTTTATTTGACCCTTTTCTTCACTCATTTCTAGCTGTGATCGCATGTCTCTGCCTGTCGTGTCCACAGCAGTAACGGAGTGTAAAATGTCAATGAAACCACACACAGATGTAGTTTATCAGTATTTTCATTTCCTTTCATTTTCATTGTTGTCTCATTCAAATACAGACTTTTAAATTCTGGGCACATCTTAAATACTGAGCGTTCAATGCAGGGGAAATGTTACAGTGCATTTCTAATTTCTCTTTTCTTCTTGGATTTTCTGTTGATAAAATGTAAGTCTCCGTTGTTTCTTTGGCTGTGTCGACTATTAACGGTCATGATGGTAAACTCCCATTCTTTTCTCCTATAAATTGCTAATGTAGTAAAGTAAAGAACATCCCAGCTGAATTACTTGATGTATCAGTAAGTCATAAAAAGTAGTAACATTTAAAATGTTATGAATTTGTCATGGTATATTACTTGTCAGAGAGTGAAGACTGCAGTTCATATGTTACCTATGATGGATCGATTAGTGTTATAAACTGACTTTAGGTTGTACTGTTTGAAGAAATAATTGTATGTGCAGACTGAAACTCACCGCAAACCAGTGTTTTCTGTACGTAGAGGGTTAATGACAATGGTGAATAATTGCACGAGTTGTTTCCTTTTACTCCCACCTCTCCGGTACTGTAGTGTTTGCACTGACTGTATGCACGGAGTGATAAGACGCTACACACCCAACATATTGCTGAATGACTAGACGACCACTTCCACTCGTAACAACCCCTGCTGGCCATACTGGCAATGAAGCAAAATGCGTGTCAGTCAATATCCGTGTTGGACATGTTTGTGGTTTTGAGAATAATCCAGAAATTGGACATTAATTGCGAGGGTAATGGTTACTTACTATTTTATAATAAGGTTCAAATTGTTTAAATGGTTACACATCTACAGGAGGTGGAGAGAAGTAACTTTATTATTTCTGCTAAGTGAAAAAGAAGAAATATTTCAACATGTCTGCAACTACATAACTGTAGTCACTTCTCAAATATATATATATATATATATATATATATATATATATATATATATATATATATATATATATATTGGGCAAGCTGGGAGGATTGATCACACAACAAAGGGAAACACATGCACTCTTTCTGTAAAGCAGTTTCAGCATCGTGCACAAGCTTTAACAGCACTGAGCTCATAAATTAAGGAAGGTGTGAATTACATAAAGTATCTATATTTACATGACCCTTTTTAGACAGACTCCTGCCTCCTAAACAAACACTAAAAATAATCATCTTTAAAGGGTCAAACTTGCTCTGCAGGCTCCATTAAAGCTCACTTAGCCATCCTGCCAGAGGACGCGCTCTGCTTTATAGCACTGTGAGGGTCAAGAGAGGGCAAATGATTTACACCCGGCAAAGGGTTGGACTTGCTCAAACACCAGTAAATAATCTGCAGAACACCCTTTAAACAATCTCAGTTTCTGCTGATCCATTAATTGGACATTAAATCATGACATCATAGAAATAGCTGAGATATTTCAACTTAAAAATCTACTTGGGGGAGGCAAGTGAGGTCCATGTGGGCAGAAACTTTTTATCTTCGAGCTGAGGTCATGCTGGTTATGGGACGAAGAGGTCATGGAAACAGGAGAGTTATAGCTGGTGATGCGCTGTTTTATATGGTTTGAAGTTACCACTATAATGTCAAGCCAGCAGACCAACTTAGCTGTGATTTGGATTGATAGCTATTATAGCAATCATTGGAATAGTTATTGTGAAGTTAAAGCTGATAGACTTTGCAAGAGGAAATATCAAATAATTTCAGAAGGGTGACGAGGCAGAGAGGTGAAGACAAGGTGGCGCTGAGGAGAGCAGGAGGAGTGGGTGAGGAGAAGCAGAGAGGGGAAGTGCTAGAGAGGAGTATAAGGGAGGCACCGCAGACATCTTATCACCCCTGGGAGCTGTGAGTGATCTAAAGTGGGCTGAGAGAGAAGAGGAGGGCCTCCATGTGCCCTGTGATCCAAGACTGTGCTTTATGGCATGCTCCAGATCTCTATCAGTGTGGGAAAAGACTGAGAGGCCAGAGGACCTGTGCCTGTGTGTGTGTGTGTGTGTGTGTGTGTGTGTGTGTGTGTGTGTGTGTGTGTGTGTGTGTGTGTGTGTGTGTGTGTGTGTGTATGAACACACATTTGTTTGGTTTGCATGCAGTTTCTGCCTCTAAAGCAATCAAGAGGCCAGAGGCTTGTGTGCATGAATCTAAAGTGTGTATGTGAGTGTGTAGTTAGTTTCTGCCACTAACGCAATCAAGAGGGCAGCAGCTTGTATGTTTAGAGTGTGTGTGTGTGTGTGTGTGTGTGTGTGTGTGTGTGTGTGTGTGTGTGTGTGTGTGTGTGTGTGTGTGTGTGTGTGTGTGTGCGTGTGTGTGCGCGTGTGTTTGCGCTTGGCTGCTGTGGAGCCTGATAAGGACTATAAACATCATCCAACAGCAGGCGGGCAGGTTCACCCGCACTCCACGATAAGATAGAACTTTGACCCTTCACAAGTCTAACCGACCATTTAATTCTCACACACACACACACACACAGCGTTAATATCAGGTCATAAAGTAAAATATAATTCTGTGTGTCGCAATTAAATCTAACGTCACTGCCATTCCATCGCTTAAAGCGTTAAAACATGTCGCTCACAGGGAGCTCCAGTCATATGATTGCCTTGTCAGTAGATGGCTGTAAAACAGACTGATCACTCATTAGTAATGTCCTGTGCTAAGGGCTCCAGACTATTAGTGATTCTTTATGCCTGTTGGCTTTATTGCCATCAAAGGATGCTCATGCACACTGCATGATTTCACTGACTGAGGCCTCCTAAAGGCAACAAAAACTATGAGTTCATGAGTACCCGCTCCTCTCTGGATGCCAGCTGAGTGATGCAGACTTCAATAAACCTGCAGTGGGGTCGTGGGGTGCTGAGGCCACACCTAAATGTGGCAGGTTTAGCTATTAGTTGAGTCACAGATGAGTTCATAAGAGAGGCGCACTCCAGGGGGTGACTGGGTAAATCATGCTCCATTTCACCAATGCGTTCGGCTGTACATAGGCACACAAACACACACACTGACGCCACACACACCCAAAGTCATGCAGGCACCAGACTCCATGGTGACACACTCCATCATGGCCACTGTGAGTCACCTTAGTAGCCTGGAAGACATGTAGCCTGAAGCGAGACGATGCGAGATGTGCTCCTGTGTGTGTGTGTGTGTGTGTGTGTGTGTGTGTGTGTGTGTGTGTGTGTGTGTGTGTGTGTGTGTGTGTGTGTGTGCGTGCTGCCTGTCTGGCTCCAATGATATCATCATTAGGAGACAGCGAGGGACTAGACTCGTCTGATGGACGGCACACTCCGCACCCCTTCTGATCCGGCTACCTCTCACCAGAAATGACCATCATCCCACTACTTCATAAAATAATGACAGAACAAAGAAATGGATGACGGGAGACAGGAAGGGAGTAGCAGTGGAGATGAAGAAGGAATGGCTGGTGTATAAGGAGCCAGGTCGTGGCCTTGTGTTACGCCAGCCTCTAGACACGTCCATGGGGAGGAGACCTGGCCTGCATTTGGCAATCAGCAGCCACTTACACACTAAACTTGGAATGGACACAGACATTAAACAACCATTACATCAATAGTATGGATGGGACACACTTTAAAGGTGTACTTATCATCTGCTTTATGGCCAACCATAACTACGATGAATAGCACCTCTAGTAAATTCAGATTTCTCAGCTACTGGTCGGAGCCAGAGAAAAGACACAAGAAACTGCACTCATTAAATCAAATATGAAAAATATGAAAAAAATATGTGCAACTTTACATTTATATTTTCTGATTCACACTTCCATACAATACTGAAATGTTCACATCTGAATGTAAATATCACAATGTATGTGGCTGTGATCGAGTGAAACAGCATCTCATTTAAATGCTGATAGATCTTTCGATCTTAGCATGTCTGAAATACAGTATATATAATTGTATGGTCATATTCAAGTGAGATTTAATTAGTGCAGGTGCATCTCATTGCCTTGATTTACCCACAACTCTCTTCAACCCCCACCGACACATGTTACGCCTCTGCCTGCCACAGGAGCGTGCCTCTAAACAGTATAATTAAATATCTGGACATGGCAAATCTGCAAGGTGGCAGTGCAAAACCCTGACCAGGCATGAGGCAAGGCATCGAGCCAGACAAATGGATTTCCTTTAAAAGGTGCTGACAACCGCAGGGTGAGCGTTGGGACGGTGTTATTAGCTGTAACCACCGTATGAGCTCAGTGCGCTAGCTAGTGCGGTACGCTCACATGCACTAACATGCACTTACATGCACTAACAGCGTTCGCAGCCAGCCGGGCTGTGTAAACTGTGCACAGAGAAACTCGGATAAAAACACACACAGAGGGAGAGCGACTTTATGCTCTGCTCAGGGAGACATTACTCCCCTATATATTTACATTACAAATAGTTGTTTGATTATTTATTAATGCTCTGAATATTGCATAAAGAACATGTAATACTCAATTTGTATTCAATTCAGACAATCACATATCACGCCACCTATTTGACCCCATTATCATCAGGAATCCTTATCCTTTAAATTTCACAATTGACATCTTTGTATGAAATCTCACGAGCCATGTCCCCCACATCTGGACTCTAGCAATTACCTATTGGCATGGCTGTGCATTATGATTGTCCTCGTAATACCTGATATGATCAAATTACAGTTACAAGCCATTTTGTTTGAGAAGGCACTGCAGTGAAATTACTTCTTTACTTTCATCTCAGCATCCGGCCGCATGACCGGAACGTATTGCCTTTGGCCACTGCTGAACTAAGTCTCAAACTGGAGCATGGCCGGGGGAAGACCATAAAGTACCCACACGGGTCACAAGACTAGCCTCATCAGCTAAATGCTTATTATCACAGATGTTATCAGACACAAACCTCTTCCTGTTACCATGAAACGGGCTCAGCTGATGCACCGCTGCAGTGTGTGGAGGCTGAGTAGAGAGTGGCTCGAATGAAGGCTCCTGCTGCTACATTGGGGAGTTACCATATACATAAGGTGCCGTGTCACTGGACTTAAGAGGTGTTAATTAGTTTCACACCTTTCAGCTAAAGGCAGCGGTTTTAGTCACAGCTTCCTTTTCCAAACAGTAGCACCTATCTTGTCTGCTGACGCATTGTTTACCTCAATAGGGCCCTTGTGCTGCCCAGCAAGAAAGGAGGGTGGCTGTTCCCACCTCACCCAAATTTATAGTTATCATCTCCTGCTGAAAACCTGTTAAGAAGATGATGTCAAAAAAAACATTGCGTTTAACCCTCTTTCTTCACAAAAGTCAGGTGACAATTTACAATAAAATGCCAAGTCAGCTGAGGTGCAATGGATTAAATGGAGGGACTCTGGAGGCCCTGCCCCGACGAGACCAGCGGAGGAAACACTCAAGACTAAATACTTTTCACAGCAAAGAAAAACTGAGCAGCTTATTTCTGTGATTCAAATGTAATACTCAATGCAAGATGACTATGAGAAAAACTAACTGGAGCTCATCATTCATGCAAACATACTCATATTTTAAAAGCCACACATCAAGATCCTTTCATCGTACATGTTAGTTCATTTCTACTACATTTTAATTATATAAGGCTCATTCAGATCTACTATCGCTGCATTTTCTTATGCTGTTGGTCATACTATTCACTCCACCTCTTCCACTTGGAGCAATTATAAACACTAGTTCTGATGGAGCACAGCCCGGCCATTAGTTCACTTGATGTGGTTTTTAAGCATGCAAACTGCAAATCACAACAAAATTATATATCATGGGGAAAAAGACCTGGATACTATATAACTTCTTCTCTCTATAAGCTGCTATGTCATCTATTAATCAACAGGCTGAACAATTCACTCCAAAACGTAAATACTCCAAACCCCACTTCTTCATTAAAGCCCATCTTCAGGCCAGTATGCAAATCTAAGCAAACACCAATTTAAAGAATACTTGTTAGGACACATGGGCTCAAGGCCCAAACAGTCGGGCCTTTCAAGCACAAACGGCAACAGCCGATCAAACATCAAACAACCCCCTTTGACATCCACCAACCTAAATCAGTGTTGGACAGAGTTTGCCGTCTCCATCGAAACTCATCTGAGCACAAAGAGCTCTGCATCTTAGTGTGAGAGTGACAGCGTGTCAGAGAAAGCAGAGTGTTGACAGAGAGGATGGAGATGGCAAACACCTCGAGGAGCAGATTGGCTCATGTCCCACATCTGCCCCTCATACTGGGGCTGCAGGCATAGCAGATTTGAAAAGTGATCGGCGTCGTTCTCAAGTGGGTTCAGGGCAAGCTGAGGTCTCTGTACCGAGACACAGAGTGATTCAATGCTGGAATTAAGGGGACGGCAGCGAACATCAAAACAGAGAGAGAAACCTATCCATCTGGGGGAGTGAAGAAGGGTGAGATTAGGTGTGTTGTAAGTGTGTGTGTGTGGGTGTGTTTCAGCCCCCCACTCCTCCAACACACATACTGAAACATCGCACGTTGCTAATTCCAACAGTCAAAAGACCTCCCATGAAAAAAGGGACACAAGACCCCTTTTAAAAGGTAGCAGTTGCTCTGATCTGTTCTCTGTACTGGATTGTATTGTGGACATTAACATGCAAATATCTGCTAAATCCAGCTCTGTCCGAGGCTGAACAGACCTTTCACAGCTCTGTGCCGCGTCAGAACATGCAGGTCAGGGTGGACTAATCCACACACAACTGTTACCACCAATCCAACAACAACGGGTACGACCACAAACCAAATCCTGACGTCCTCTACCAACTGGACACCTCAACAATAAGAATAGCTGTAGTTGTATACATATATCTCACATTATTTGCCTGATAATTGCACAAGTTCTGTCATATCTAACACATTGCAGCCTCGGCGTATTGAATCCCACTGGTCTATTTACCAAACAAGTTGTAATTCACACTTTGATATTGCAATGAATAAATCACAAACACAGAAACAAAACTGACCTAACCTCACATTTTATCTTAAATGATTTCACTACCCACTCAAAGAGGATTTAAAACAGTGTTTGGCTGAGGGGGCTCCTCTGTTGACCATATCACTGTGAGGAAAGATAAAAATATAAATCTCTTTTTCCCTTCCTTTACCTTTAATGATGCCTTCTTGTTATCTAGCCGTGCCTCTCAGGGATGCGCCTGCCTCTCATCCTTTGAAACTAGTTGCATTGTTTCAGGCAAGGTTCGCGCTGAGGTTATGGGTAATTGCAATAGCTGTTTTACATTTCAATCGGCGGTATAATCTCCAAGTCCCCATCTTCCCAAACACAAAAACACTGATATCCCCCTAATTCAGCCATTTAGATGTGATAATGAAGGGATCGGTCTAAAGTTTGCTACATAGCACAAGCAGCTCCACTATTTCTGACATTGCTTTACATTAGGTGTTTTTTGGACACAAATGTACATCTTAAGATACTTATGGTTTAAGGATTTTTCATGTGTATATAGTTGTTGCTCTAGTCTTGCGTTTTCATTGCATTTCCTAGTGGAGAAATTGCATCACTGGGAATTATTCTTTTTTTCCGTCATTATTTCCAAGAAGTCCTTCATCTAAACTCAAACACCTTGTGCAACTTATAAAAGATCAAGGCTCGTCTGCTCCTCTGTGCATTTTCACGTCAGTCTCCTTATAAGATGTTCATTTGACACAAGGGTTTCCCTGTCAATTCCTCTCAATGGTTGACCACTTCTCACGAGGTAGAGTGGGTCATGTGTGACATGGCCCTTGACGCTGAAGGACCCTGAGGTAAATGGGCAAGTCCTCCATTGCTCATGTTAGAAGTTTCATTTTTATTTGTTGCTGGAAGAGGGTGCTCCTCTTTGAGATTCTTAAAGAACGAACAATCAACAAAGCTTCTTTCTCATCTCTGGTTTATCGGAGAGTTCCCTTCCCATAATGACTTGGTCCCCTTCACCTCACGTCGCAATAAAAGACCTCCGTGACATAACTGGGGGCCCGATGAATTAGCATGTCCACAATGGACAGTGGGCACAGTGGCCAGACCTCCACACTTTACAGTCTATCAGGCCTGACCAGTGGGGCCACCACTCTTCCTAAAGACCCACCTCTTTACATGTCTATGGTGCAACTCATTAGCTATGTAGAATCCCCTCTTTCTTACTGCATCTTTCCTCTTTGTCCGAAGGCCAGTCTTTGTCTCTTCTAAATGATGCCACACAAGGCCCATTTTCTGGTTAATACATGTTTACAGCCATGTAAGGTTTTTGTGGGGATCCTGTAGTTTTATTTTGCAGGCCATCATTCCAGACACCATAAAACCATTACCAAGCTGTTTAGGTAATTGTTTGACCATATAGTAGTTCTATTTGTGAAGCTCAATGAGTCGGCATCCTTAGAGTGGGCAGATGGCTAGACAACACATGCTGGGGATTCCCAGGGACAACCTGATGTAAACCTAACTCACACATTTTTGTTAAAACTTTGCCAACTGGATAATCGTTGTGCTAGGAAAAGTATAATAAACACGAACGCTAACAGGTTTGGTACTTGTCCAATACACAGCAGTTGTTAGGGAAATTATATGCATTTTAAAGGTTTAGTGCAAGCGATCATGAGACAAGTACAAAGTACCCTGTCAATATTCAAGTAGTTGTGGATCTCCTTTACGAATGTCAAAATGTTTAAAATGTAGAAAGCAACCCTTTTAGGTGTGAGTGTGTGTGTGTGTGTGTGTGTGTGTGTGTGTGTGTGTGTGTGTGTGTGTGTGTGTGTGTGTGTGTGTGTGTGTGTGTGTGTGTGTGTGTGTGTGTGTGTGTGTGTGTGTGTGTGTGTGTGTGTGTGTGTGTGTGTGTGTGTGTGTGTGTGTGTGTGTTTACAGTAGCCTCCTGGGGGGTAGGGTCATCCAATGTCCTGAGTGAATTAAAGGGGCCAGCTGTGATACCGCCTGAAAGGAACATGGACACAGACAAAAGGAGAGATCCCTTCGCTCCACCAAAAGACAAAAGAGACAGAGACAAGAGGCCGAAACCACACAATCATCTCACCATCTACAATGGCCAAGCTCCTGTAACAAGCAGGATCAGGGGGATCGGCGAAGGGCTAAGCCAGCCGTGGCCACAGGTTTCAGTGCAAGCCATTAATTCCACTCTGCTTAGCACACAATTAATTTCACTCTCATGCAGAAGCTCAAAGCTTCACGTTAAGAAGAGGGCTGATTCCCAAACCAAGATTAAAAGGTGAGGCAGTAAAGACTTCACTACAAGAGCTCAGAGCAGATGCTCACAGACCAAAGAACTGAGAACTGATGAGGGCAATGATGAGAAAAAGTAGACTGTAAAAGGAGGGAGTCAAACACAGTGGCCCTTCACGTCACTATAGTATCGTCAGCATTCGCTACTGACTGAGTGACATGAGCCAGTGAGCAATTTGTCAGCACATGCAGAGTTTTTCAATCTTCTTTTTTTGTTGTTGACATTGTATGAAAGGATCCTTGGGACTAAGTCGGGATTTGGATGTTATTAACATCCCAACGAGAAAATGAAACAATTAAGTTAACCAAGCCGAATAAGGTGCCCCTGCTGACTTTTCCATTTGGGCATATGTGACTAGAGTTAATTCTCCTATGGGCTTAATTCAGGCACAAAAGTAGCCAGACCGTGGAGATGACTAATTGTTGGTGGACTAACGCACCTGCTAGAACCCGAGGGAGCTCAGGATCTGCAAAACTGGTCTTTTACCAATGTAGAGCCCAATGGTCCCCGTATTAGATCCCTGGAGTGCAGACATCCTTTTGGCTCCCCTTGTCTTGTGTCCTAATGGCTACCCCGCAGGGCACCGCAATTTCTGTCTGCAACCCCTCAAGCCATGTAAGACCAGGTTACACCCCCAAACCCCCATCAGACATCTTAAATACTATGGCTTGTTTAAGATTTTTTCCCATCTTGCTTTATACCCGAATACTACAGAGCTGAGTAAGAGGATCGTTAAACATTATAGTGTTGTTGCAGAATCTCCTCCAAGCTTTTACTTGGTGAGCAGTGATGTTTTATATGTTGGACTCCATCTACTTGGCTATCTGGATTTTACACACAGATTTCTCTTGCAGCAACGTTCTGGTTAACAACAATATTCTGAATGCAGCCGCACATATTTGCACAATATCAGGAATTCAATCCGCCTCTGAAAAGAGGTAATATAGAGTTAAATATAATGTTTAGGTCAATGTGCTTCAAAGCATCTATATTGTATTGGCGTCAGACAGTAGGGAGAAAACAGAACTTTTACAATGGTTGCAAAAGTCTTAACAGCCATTTTATAATATACTTATATTTTACATTTTATAATTGAAATCTGTGGATTCAAGGGTAAAGCATTTAACACGTTGCCTTTGTGTCTCTTGTGATTGCTATTGCACACAGTAGGCAAAAACGTAACACATAACATTTTATAACAATTACAGACTACTGCAAAGCGACTGTCTTAATTTGGCAAATTGACTGATTGGCTTTTACAGAAAAGTGACCTGGGTGCTTCTTCAAACCTGCAAAAATGTAAAAGTTGGTTGAGCATTGATAGATTTATTTTTTGGGTTTAAAGCCTCCATCAAAAACGTTTGCTGAACAATATATTAGTGATTCAATTGATACATCTATGGGAAAGTTCCTCATTACTGGAAAAACTCTAATTTCAATGTCTTTGCAAATACAAAAGCAATTGGATTGTAACATATCAAATCAAAGCCACAGTGTGCTCTCAGTGACTTGTATATTTAGCCAGTGCCTCTACAGAATATCAAACTCCAAAGTAACATCTTCTTGTGACCAAAGATGTCACGAAAAGAAAGAAAAACAAAAATCACCAATATCAATCGAAACTTACATAGGACAAAAATGTATAAGTCACACCTTAAACATCCCTTTTATTTGCACAATACTTCAGTTAAAGACCATGATGACCTTTCTAAGTTATCTGATACACTAACGTAGCTTGAACGTTCATCCATCTGCTTACAGTGGCACATGTATGAAGGCTGAGAATGCTTTGCCCCGTGGGCCAAGGCTGGAGAACAAAGCTGTGACCTGAGTTTAGTTGATGACTAATGCCCCACAACCAATCGATTGGCCAGTGACGGTCAGAGATAAGAAGCTGGACCCGATGGCCAGAAGAAGCCTGTGGCCTCTCAACCATCCATCTCTGTCCTCATCTCTGTCCTGCTGAACGTTTGGCGCTCAGTTCGTCCATTAAATTCTGCTGCGTTGACAAAGCAGGCAGATGCTATCAGTTTGTCTGTCCAGCGTGGCCTATTAGGACATAATATCACGCCCACCTCTCTCTCTTCCTAGCTCTGTGCAGCTTGGAGACCCTGGCCCATCGCAAAAGGTTTTGTAGTGAGCCTCCGGCCCCTTTCAAAGTGTCAGGACCCCAAACTAAACTTCTCTGGAGATGAGTAATGGGATCTACTGGCCCAGATTGAATATGCTTTGAAGACAAGCCTGGGGTTTTGAAAGATAACACAATGGCTAATTTCATAGTGAGGTCAAACTTTGGACTTTATTGGATACCACTTTTTTTCTGCTGGAGATTTCCATGAATTTGTTCACAAAATAGCAAATAAGAAAAGAAAAGGTGAAACCTGAATTCATGAAATAAACACATATATTTACACAGAGCCAATTTGAACTAATGCTTTTGACTTTTTGCATCTTAAAGCTGATTTTAGCGTGAAGGGCTCAAAACAATGAACAAGGCTGTCACAACAAAGCGGATGGCCGTTGTTTTATGGAATTAGCAAGAAAACACTTTAATGTTTAGTTGAAAACGAAATTGGATGTAATATCTAAGACATAATCCTTCTATAAACTTGAGAAAACATCTTCCTAATTATAGAATCCCCCACATAAATCCCAACTGCTGTGCATGTTCTGAAATGCTTTGGGACTGAACATATCTGGCGTAAACTGCACATTTCTGTTGGTAATGATAACCATTCCCTGAATTAGACCTTGGTCAAGTATTTGCAAAAACTGCATTTTGACCCGGTTATATACTCAGCAATTGATGTTTACTGCAAAAGAGAACTTCAGATAGTTCAATAGGAGTTTTAAAATCATCCATTCATCCATCCATTATCAGCCGCTTATCCGGGGTCGGGTCGCGGTGGCAGCAGGTTCAGCAGGCCGACCCAGGCTTCCCTCTCACCCGCAACACTTTCCAGCTCATTCTGGGGGATCCCGAGGCGTTCCAAGGCCAGCCGGAAGATATAATCCCTCCAGCGTGTCCTCGGTCTTCCCCGGGGTCTCCTACCAGTTGGACGTGCCTGGGAAAACCTCTAATGGGAGGCGTCCAGGAGGCATCCTGACTAGATGCCCGAACCACCTCAGCTGACTCCTTTCGACACGAAGGAGCAGCGACTCGACTCCAAGCTCCCTCCTGATGTCCGAGCTCCTTACCCTATCTCTAAGGCTGAGCCCGGCCACCCTACGGAGGAAGCTCATTTCGGCCGCTTGTATCCGAGACCTCGTTCTTTCGGTCACGACCCAGAGTTCGTGACCATAGGTGAGGGTTGGAACGTAGACCGACCAGTAAATGGAGAGCTTTGCCTTCCGGCTCAGCTCCCTCTTCACCAAGACGGACCGGTACAGCGCCTGTTTTACTGCTGCAGCAAAAATCTGAAAATCAGAAATATACCAACATTAACTTCCAGTCCTTTCTAAAGATAAGAATAAATAATAATACAAGTATTAGTATCTGACTCACAGCATGATGAGTTTAAGTTAGTAAGTGGTCTGAGGTCATGTCAACTTAATTTATAATGGCCAATAGCACAAATCACAAATTTGCCTCAAGCAGGTTACAATCTATACAGCATACGACTATCTCTCTCCTTAGGATAAGGAAAAACTCTTTAACGGACAGATATGCAAAATAGTGGGGGGTATCAAATGTAACAAAGATTCTTGGCTGTCAAAATTTGATAAACCACACAGTTGTCAAGAGTTACTGTGTCTATGTCGAGCAGGGCCAATGACCAGCATCTCAGTTTTATCAGAATTAAGAGGTAAAATAGAGAGAGAAAAGCAGAGCGGCAAGATTAGAGCCTTGAGGTACTACATACTTCACAATGGAAACGTTTGATGTAACATCATCATATGGAAACACTGTTTTCTTTCAGATTAGTAAGACTTTAACCACACAAGAACCAGGCCAGAGACGCCAAATTGATTTTCCAATCGATCTAGTAATATACTGTATATCTATGGTGTCACAAGCCACTTTTAGATTCAATAATGGAAGCACAGAGGTGGTGTATCTGAATCCATAATCAACATACCAAAAGTATGCATTTGAAAATGAAAAACATATTAGTTTGGATGTAGTGAATTAGTTTGGTGTGACCACTACAGTGAATAGTTTCAAGCATAGACCAAAAGAAGTGTATGACTATGATGTTATGATGGTATTAGTGTGGAATGATCTTTTTTTTTAAAAGAAAAAGTTTAGCAGCCGTGATAGATGGTCAAATTATGAATGTGATGGATGATGGCCACTCAATATTATATTCATAGCAATTGTTTCGGATCCATCCCTTTATGGGATAACTCACATACAAAAATACACCTCTTTAGATTGCAGCTGCTTAAAGTACACCAAAAATGTTCATTCCGTTGCATTATTACTTCCATCAGATTATACCTCTCTACATGCATCTTCTAACATCCCAACTGGGCTGTATAAACCTATGATGAAGGAAACTCTAAATCCCACTCTCAACAAGATATCCTTTGTCAATTCAGGTGAGCTGCATTCAGGTGCTTCTCTTTCTCACGCTGTTCTGTAATGCAAACGCTCCCAGCTGAAATTCACTCAGCCTTTCTGTAAGCCTAAAGAGACTCAGCCCTGCTCCCCAAACAAGTCATTTGCCTAAGCTGCCTGTCAGTCAGGTGCATTTGTTTGCACTGAGAGTTTAACTCTGTGGGACATGGAGGATGCTAATTGTGTTGATTTTGAGGGGGTCCTTTAGGTGTGTGCTTGTTCAGCAGGAGCACCTGTATGAATACACTGGCATGCCTTCAGTTTATGCAGGCAGGCACGGAAGCACTATCACACCTTTTCTCTTGCGAGGCAAACAGCAATTCAGGCTTCATGGGGTTAGCGTCCTGCAGAGTCTTTCTTAGCTTAGTCTAATGTTAGTAATTATGCTACCAGTGTGAACCTCATGCCATTAACAAAACAGGGGTGGAGAGAGACAGAGGGAGGAAATGTCGGCAGGAGCCTGAGTTTAGGCCAACCTTATTTATAATTTGACAATGTGAATGAATCAGTAAGACCTGGGGCAAACGCGTAAGGTTTACAGAATATGGAAATTAAGTAATGAATGGCTCATGTAATTAAAGAGAAATTCAGCAAACTAACTAAAAAAGAGGCTCTTATTCTGAAACTTAAACTTGTTAAGCTATTCCTTGAACTTTACTGAAACCTGTAAGAGCGGCCTTTAAATTAGGACTATTCTCACTACTTTGACAAACACAAAGCAGAAATCTGGCTTGAAAACAAAGTCCCTTTAAAACAGCACCTTCTTTACCCTGGCCTATTGAGAAGGGCCCAATTGCAGCACAATATGGATAGGGCGGCAAAAAAACAAAAAAGGCATCTGTGACATAATATCAAAAGGGCCATTTTCTAACATTCTGGAGGGGCTGAAGCCAGTGTTGGCCGCAGTGGTCAGCAGCCATTGGAGTGGTCAGCGTGGAGAATTCACTGTGCTCCATCATTCTGATGGCTGTGTCCAATTGCATTATGCCAGAGCAGCAGGTAGCCCTGGCTGCCGGGGTCGCAGCTCTGACCGCCTCGCCCTATTGGCCCAAGGGCTCTGGCCAAGGTTAACGGGTCAGGGCCTTGTCCGGACACAGGCTTGGCTCCTGGCCAATGGGTCGAGCTGGTCAATGGTGAGAAGTGGTGGTCAAACGAATGATTTATAGATGCGCTGGTTGGAGAGAATGCTAAGAGGCTGCACTTAAATCTTGCCAGGGTTTTTCTTAACCTTTCTCTGGCCACAATATGTTCCTGCTTTGCTTATCCCCCACCATCATCACTTGACATGAACTTTTTGACTCAAACTTGCAGCTTTTTAAGACTTTGTCATACATTTAATTTCACAAATCGGATGCCATTGAGTCATCTTTCATTTTCCCCCTGCATATGTTTCCCCTGAAACCTTCCACTAATGAACAAAACCTGGGCTAGCTCACATCTTTATAAATGTGGTTTCAAACTATCTGTTGCCAAAAAGAAAAGACGAGCTTGATGTCGCAAACTGTTTATCGCTTGCCAACCTATTTAAGTGATTCCATCAAAAGGGGACACTTCAGAGGTAAGTTTAGAGCCTCACAAGTTTTCTGGTCATGGAAGGCAGGCGAGCTCTGATTGCCCTGAAGGGCGTTTTGTTCTTGTTCGGGTATTGTGAACAGATGGACTTCATACCCACTTGCCCAAATCAAAGATGGCATTTGTTTTTCATGTTGGATGATTTTAGGACTATTATCAGCAAAAACAGCTAGACTTGCTTTGAATCATCACACAAAGTAAACATTAGCATCGACATCATAAAACATTAAAGGGAAACAGCTGGCTGGTTCATATTGCCAACAATGTAAACCATGGACCGAACAAACTAAGTAATGCTATATGGCCACAAATACAAACTATTGGGCGACATTTCCCTCATACAAGGAGTCATAAACCATCCCGTGACTGGAGGAAGGGCACAGCATGTGGTTTATTTCTGGGGGACACACTTAAAGGTCAGGCGGTAATCCACAGAAGTCTGTGAACGTATTCTCTGAGCAGAATCACCAGCTGCCATGTGCACGTGGGTGGACAGTTTGTCTCCACTGGCCTGCAGAGCTGAGGCCTACGGCCATGAAACCTCGCTGCCCTTTCAGCTAATTGTTTGTGGGTTGCTTTTAAATTCATTGACAGTCTTGGTGATATAGTGCTTCTATTGTGTCTTCAACCTATTGTGAACAGCATTAACTATGGCTCCCGCTTTCTTGCTCTTGTGCTCCGTCACTGACCAGGGGCAAGAGAGCAGCGTGATGCCCAGCGGGAGAGCCCTCTCCGTGGGCAGGAGAGGAGACCTTTACAGGTGCCTCAGCCTCTCTTAGCAACGCCCTGCTGCTCAAAATGTGTTGCCCCCCTGTGGGTGTCTTTCTGAGAGTGTCAGCTATGAGGCCCCTGATGGGAGATTTGTTGATATGATAACTTGATTAGGCTCCAAGATGGATGACATGGTGGCAAAGAGCAAGTCTGCAACTTCCAGGGAGGTAGGCACTCCTCTCCTTAACCTCTCCCTAGGAGACCAGCGCTCTGCACAAGCCAGGCATGTGGCTTCCAAAAACCATTGCTGAGCCTCCGATAATCAGTCTCCGGAGCACAGCGCAGTTCACTACCTGAACAAAGAATCATGATCCTTTTAATAATTGAAGTAAAGAACCAGTACAGACTAGAATACTTCAGACAAAAGAGACCTCCCTAATTAAGAGTGCTGAATGTGAAAGTTCCTTATTATGTGGATTTCATTTGAGGTTTTAATCATCCAAGCTGGCCTCTTTCTTATGCACCTTACTTCCCTAATTGGCCAGGCATCATTTCCCAATTAACTTTAAAATTGGTTGATGATTGCCCTAAATTGGCACCAGATATCAGTGTACAGCTTTAGCAGGAGTTGAAGATAAGTTATGGACTCTGTAAATTGGTAATTAATTTTAAGCCATCAAAGCATGGCTATTGTGGTCGCTGGGGGAGGGATATGGTTTAAATCCCAGGTAGTCAGACTGGTATTATCCAGTAAGACTCCAAGGTACACTAATGTTCTCCCAACACTCCACTTCTGAAATAATCTCAGCTCACCTATGTCAGCCAGGGTTGCTTTATAACCTCTTTTTACCCGGTGGTTAAGATAGAGACTAATGGTGGATTTAAATCAAAAGAGCTGTTCTCCCTCAACGAGGCTGCTAAAAGCTCTGGCAGATCCGCGCAGGTGTAACAGGGTCAATCAGTAACCACAGGAGAGTTAATTAGAGATAAAGTGGAAGTTAATGGAAAGGCCTTGCTTCGCTCACACATTCCAACACACCCGACCTGTACACAAAGTCTGTTTGATGATGGGTTGGTTGTCATACCAAAGGCCCAACTTCTTACG
Source organism: Myoxocephalus aenaeus (assembly GCA_038501785.1). Taxonomy (NCBI): domain Eukaryota; kingdom Metazoa; phylum Chordata; class Actinopteri; order Perciformes; family Cottidae; genus Myoxocephalus; species Myoxocephalus aenaeus. The sequence continues at coordinate 3,105,860 of JBAMJR010000099.1, forward strand.
TTTGACCACAACAACTCTTGTCCTTAGAGCTAAAACAGACATTAAAGCATCCCAGAATTACAGAAGAAAGTCACACAAAGTAACCCTTTTGTCTTCATACATCAGCAGCTCATATTTTCCCATAACACTCATGGTAATCAGTGAAAGCTAACAATATGACTTACAGCTAACACCGCAGACACTCCAGAAGATCAATACATAGCAAGATCGCTGTCCAGCCGTCCTCACACGTGCACATAATGGACACACACACACACACACACACACACACACACACACACACACACACACACACACACACACACACACACACACACACACACACACACACACACACTCCCTCCCTCCTTCCCTCCTTGCCTCTACTCATCGTCACAAAGCAAGGCAGCAACTCAAACAGGATGTAGCACATGTGTATCATATTAGGCAGGCCTTCCCAACCGGCAGGCCCATAGGGGATATGAGATGTACAGCTGGCCCGCTCCCTCTGTCTCTCTGAGCTGCATGTCCAGCCTCCAACCCTCTCAGACTGATATTTCACACATCCCTTCACCCGTCTCACAGCCCCAGTCACAGGTGGGAATGCCTTCACACAGAGCCACAACAGCCTGTTGTAATGAGTATGTGTGTTTCTTTTCTTCCCCCAGCGTGGAATCAGAGACAGGGGAAGCCATTCAGAGTGCCCCACCGGGTCACACCCGACATGGCCTACATCAAAGCCCTGACGGACACAAACAGGAGCAGGAGAGTTCAGGTGAACGTTACTGTGTAGGGAAAGCGAGCAGCTCCGTGTTAATCCATGGTAGAGGGGAGCTGGAGAATGCTGCTGAGTGCCAGTTCGTCACCCCTGAGCAACTGCAGGAAGCTGCGGCATAATGCGCGCCATCTGTCCTCGTCTCGGGGAATCATGGGAAGAAGCACTGAGCGATAATATCCTTGAGAACCAAGATGGTTTTTCGAAGAAAAAAACAACGTTTGGAGTTATAACCGCCTCAAATTCCAAAGTGAAATCTCACAGGTGAGCTTGAAATATTAGACTTCTGTGTTGGACATTTGTCAGACAAGAGACAGGATCTACAAGTATCCAACCAAATGCAATGATGACAGACGGTACAAACAAGTAATTCAGTAATACCAGTGCGCAGGGATACATACATTCTCATCTGGTCAGAAAACATCTATAAACATGTTTCCCACTCCTCAGACCCAATGATCCACTCTGTCCCAGACCAATTAGCAGCATCTGCTTGTGGAGATAGTGGCTGGCCTATTCAGACAAAAAACAAGGTATTGATTTTTGACTATGACCCCCAAAATCCAACAATAGCTGGTTAATATGTTCTTGTTATCAGAGGTCACAGATGTAACGGACGAGAAACAATCATGACCTGAAGAGGTCAGGAGAGATGATTCAAGATTCACTTGAAAATTAAGATGAATTAATGTAAGAAAACAAATCCAGGCAAGAAACCTATTCCACTCCACTAAAATAAATACTGAGCTGTAAAACACACGCTGTAAACATCTTCACAAGTGTGAACTACTGAAGTAATATGCACAAAACAGCTAATTATCCCAAAAATAACACAATAGTCATAATATAATCTCTAAACAACATCAGATAAAACATAACTGGATAATTACAGCTCAAACAGACATTCATTAAAACTATAACCATCTCTGTAGTTAGCTTGAGCTTTCATGCTGATTTGAGCCCTCAGCACATGCTGCTTGGCTCATCAGCCGAGCTGTGATGCATTATTCAGTCCACAAATTCATTTCACATGAGTATGAAAGGCACTCTCGTCACCCTCCTACTCTCCACTAGAACACTTGCTGTCGTTTTCACACACACTCTCAACACACTTCAGCTTGTGGTGTCGTGAGTGACGCAAGGAGGGATGTCGTCAATTAACTGCGGTCTCTTAAAAGATGAGATGACTCAAAATATTTTTTTCTTGCATATTTTCGCAAAAAGAGCAGTGTCAAAATAGATTGATCTGAGATCCAGAAACCATAGAAACTTAAAAAAAAAAAACATTCAAGGCTGCTAATGACACGCATGGTAATCTATTGTCTAATATTACTGTTAAGAGGAAACTTAATTCCCATTATTGCCATCTATTGTCTGCTATTGATTATAAAACTATGAAGAGTACAGACAGGCAGGCATGAATATGTGTTTGATATATTCATGATTTAAAAATGTCAACCCACTTCAAACCTCACCCCTTAAAGGAAAATAAAATGAGAGAGGGAAAGTATTCCACTCTCACTGAAGCAAACTACTGTCGGAAAAGTGTTTAGGTTTTAATTTTTAACTTTGAGCCGTGTACTTGCTGGTTTATGCCATGTTTTTATTAGCCTAAGTCCTATTTTAAGATGTACCAGACATATACACAGCATATACTGTGATATTTCAGATATAATTCATCCACACGTTCGATATGAGAAACCACACTTTGGAAAATAAGTCTGTTGTCCTGAAAAAGTGACACATTCTTCTGTATTAATTGAGTTTCTGGACACAAAGAGTCTGGCAGTGGATGTCTTGGATTCATCTTGCAGCAATGAGTGAATATTTTAGCAAGTACTTCACAGACATCAACCACTGATGAGTAGGTCTGACCCATTTAGCTCGGCAAGCACCAATCCCACTTTTTTAGTCCCGATAGCAATACCTGAGCTTTAGGTAATTACATTTCAAGTGTAAACCTTTTAATTGCAGCAACAAATTGGTCAAAACTTAAAAAAGGAATGTAAATTTCAGTATTTAATGTATATAGTGTATGAAGATATAATTTAATTGAATAGATTGGCACATTGGTACATTGTCACTACATCCAACCCGGCTATATGAGTCGAGTATCGGCCATATAACATATAAACTATGAAACAATTGAAAACCTATTTGTCTACAGCTGAAGTGTGTCCACATCGTAAGCAGTACATCTGACCATGTCATCTGAAATAGAAATAGGACTAAGACTTGAGACTAATCTACTTTATCCATATCTATAATTGTGAGCTTTAAATACTGACTGAAACAATGAGCTTGTCCTTCGCTGGGTGACTGGGCTCACCCTTTGAGACGGGGTGAGGAACTCAAACTTGTAAAGCTTGGGCATGTGATCATAATACATCCTTTCTGGCCTGGGAACGTCATGTGATCCCCGAGGAGGAGCTGGAGGATGTGGCTGGGAGGACGTCTGGGCTACATTGTTTATCCTGCTACCAGATAAGGTGGTCAGGATGGCTGGATTTCTACGTGTTCAAAACAATGCAGGCAGCTCATTCTTCGAATTTTCCTCATTAGTACACAATGTCTGTTGCATTCAAGGGTTCTGTAATCAAGACAAAAACTGTGGACGTCCATGAGTATAAAAACACTAACAACAAGCGGCTGCAACATACGTGTTCTACCGGCCAGGTCCTAGAGTTCAGTTCTGTCAATGAGAGTCAACATATAATCTCACACATGGCCAATTCTCCCCATGAACTAAAGACAATTGTGTATTTTTCAGGCACGCACGCAAATGCACATCACTATTTGGTTTACCCACAATCAATGTAATTATAATACAACAACAATCCTCGTGAAAGAATTGAATGCCACAGTCAAACGTAAACTAAACAATGTCTTTTATACGATGCCTGTTATTAATGCGACCAGAATGAGCCATTTCAAAGCTGTACAACAGAATTTAGCTATTCATATCATCTATCAAAGACGTTTCAGAAGTGGGCTGGCTCTTATTTAATGTTCACATGGAAGAAACGGCAATGGAACAGAACTAGCTAATCACACACAGACAATAACACATTTCTCTCTGCTGCCGCTTTAAAGGAACCCCCCAAAAAAGCCTTGAATCTGACCTCCCAACACAACCCACCAAGCAAGAAGTACACAACATTGCAGATTACTGAATCAAAGACGAATGTTTCAATTCAATATGTTAAAGAAAAACAAAATACAATCGTGTTTCCTTTACTTCAAACAAGTCAGATGAAGAAAATTCACATGAGACCAAATTCCTGTCAGATGAAAACATTTTCTTTAACCAAGGGATGGCTTTTCTGTGGGCGCATCCCAAATGAGGAGGTCAGACATGTTAGGGCTTGTCCTATAACAGACACATGTTCTCCATTGTCAAGCCGACTTCTTTCCCAGCCAGGAGATCAATGCGACCTGTCAGAATCACCCACTTGCTGTCAGACCTCAGAGTGATGCTATAGTGACGCTGGGGTTAGGGGAGGGGGAGGACAGCAAATTATGGAGAGGAATCTCATAGGGCAGTCTGCATTTTTGCATTTTACTTTCAGGGAAGGTGGGGGGTAATGATTAAGAATCGGGGCTCTCTGGGGGAGGTGGTCGGCTGCTAGCATCCTGCAGGTAGCCCAAACTAGAGGCAGATGAGAGCTAGCAGATGTGGCAGATAATGTGTGTTGGCATCTGTTGCTTCTTACAGCTACAAATGCCACATTACATGTAGATAAAAAAGGAGGCTTTTGGCAATAGCTGCGAGTCAAAAACTATTTACAACAAGGTGGACAGCAAGAGGAAGTTATACGGAGCAATAATCAACTTCTAACAGATTGATTTGTGCTACAAGACCATGTAAATCCTGATTATTGTTCCTATTAATTAACATTGCTTAGACAGATAATACCACCAGCTAAAACAATATCAGAATGATAATATTAATGAAGAATGGTCAATTTAAGGTCAGTGGTGTTGACTCCAACCACCACCAGCCTAGCTGTCACTCAGTCAGGCTCTGATCTAGTGGCCATATGTGATGTAGTCAGTGTTTGCCTGCAGCAGGTCTGATGGACAGCTGCCCCTCCTCGAGCCCTTTGCCACAACACCTGCTTTGTTTGTCGGCTCAGCTGACACGTGTCCCTCTTTGTGGCCCACGCAGTTCCCCCACTGTCAGACCTGAGGGGGGCCTCACCAGGCAAACACATCTAGAGCTTTTACCAAGGACGCTGAGTGACCGATAGAGGCTGTACGGAGGGGAGGGAGGGGGTTGTTGATGAAGGAAGGATGAGGTTTAAAATGTTGAGTCCTGTAGAAGTAGTTAAGAGGTCAAACGGAGGAGGTATGTTAAGGGAAGGTAAGGCCTTGGGCATGGGCAAGGTATGACCATGGGCCAAACAGGTAAGCAGCTAGACAGTGACTTCCACAGCATGGACAGAGTGGGTGGGACAGGTGGGGCAAACAAGATAAGCAGGACAGCTAATCATCTGTCAACTTTACGGCCCGTAACAGATGAGCAGAGCCGTAGAAGAGAGGAGGCGGTGGGGGCAGAGAGGCTTGATTGGCGGCTAGAGGGGGCGGTGGGCCGGCAACTGTCAGTCATCTGGCCTCCTGAGGCCTGGGGCACACCTGTGCACCTTTGCATAGGGCCGGATGACCCTTTTAATAGGTGGGTCAGTGCAGGTCAGTGTGATGAGTAAACCAGGTTGGGGATGTTATTATTCAGCATATAAAAGGGCTGTTGTCCCCCAATTTAGATCACCTGTGTGATAGCAGAGCAAGTCAACGAATCAAAGGCATTGTTGCGACCTAATGCATTTTATGGCCCTTCAAAATGTGGCATATTATATTAAACACTGAGGAGTAACTAGACTCAGCAGAGACAGACTGTTTATGTTAGAACCCTTTATTCTCTGATCACAGACAAAAGTCTGTTGATTCCTAATAAAAAATATAAACAGGGCAACTGTGTTGCTAATTTCTTTTACATTATTCATTATGAATGAACCAGCCAAAGCCGTTGAGTCCACACAAACATTAACAACATTCCAACCTAAAGATTTACTGTACACCATGAGGACATGACAACACATGTAGCGGTCCTTTAGATGGAGAAGATTATATTTGGAGTTATGTTAACGCTGTACACCGCTCTATGTATTCACAACAAACACCGTATGTGACATTTTTCATGTTACTTTACTCATTCTGGATTTCCACCCTGTGGTGTTTCCACTAGGCAGGCAAACGTTCTCATGTTAAACAAAGGAACTCATTCACTGACCACTGAGCACGGGTGAACAACTGTACAACAGGAGTAGGTGTGGGAACATGAACCATCTATCCTGTTCACATCTGCGGCGCACTTCCTCCCCCACAGAAGAGGCAGCTGTTGCACGGTATACTGTGCCGTGCGGCTCCCTCCTCGGTCGGAGCACTTTCCCCATTGTTAGGATGAAAAGCGCCGCAGCGGTGGTGGCCCCAGTCCTCAGGAGCAGTGCCTGGCTGGAGCTTATTTTGGTTGGGCTTGCCCAAATAAACACACCAGGACCTCGCGGCCGCAGCTGTGGGCCTCTCCCTGGCTGACCTCCTCTCCTGTGACTCTTCCACTCGCAGAGAGAAAGAGAGAGAAGAAAAAAGAGAGGGAGAAAGAGACAACGAGCCCAAACCAAAGCTTATAGGGGTTAGAAGGGCCAAATGCTGCTTATTATCAGAGTCAGGTCTTTCCCACGCCTGCAGGCTTCGTGTGTGCAGCCGGCAGCGTGCCTGCTTGCCAGAAAGTGTTTAGCTAACTCAACTACAGTCATCCTCCCACCAAGGGAGGGGGGGTGAGGTTCGGCTTCTCACTGCTGGACAGAGAGGAAGGTTTATTCAGCAAGTTTCTCTGCAAAGACTGTGAGGTTTAAAACCAAGAGAGTGAAAGGAATGCAGAGCGCCTTTCTTCTTTTAACCTCTTGCTCTCAGAATGGTTAAGAGTGTGAATTTGGAATTTGACAGCTGAGTAAATTGGACTAATGGGCTGAGCATGGAGGGATGAAGGTCACATTGTGCCTATTCCTACAGCCTCACTTGTGGGAATACGGCTACAAACTGCTTCTTTGCTGCAAGACACAAGCGTATGCTGTTGAAAAAAACTCACCCACATATTGGCATAACATTTTCATGAAAGAATAAAAAATATCCCAAAGCTAAATATGTATTTCAATTACATGCAACATTGTCATTATTACAGAAATGTAGCTATCATGTATTGCATACAAGAAAATGTTGCCAAAGAAAGGCTTATATTATATTTTATTATATACATTTCCATGGCTACTGACTAAAATCAACCTGTTGATAAGGACAATAAAATATGGCCAAAAGTTCCAGTAAAAGCAAGAAAGTGCGCCTTGTGTTGTGTATATTATATCTATAGGTCAGATATTTGAATCTACCAGCTCATTTGGCTTTTAAACCATTTAAAGAAGAATCGGAAATAAAGATGAAGAGGTAAATCATTAATAGTGCCACTAGTATACCGCCCCCCACCCACACAGCAAAACACCCACGGCCAACCCCTGAATTCCTCCTACACACAAACCCACACACACCCTCTACCTCCGACATATGTGTCCTTACACACAAACTCCCACACACACACATCCATCAACATTAATGAATGCCCAATCTCCCACAGTAACTCCCACACACACACAAACACACACACCGACTCATTCTCCAACAAATACAACAGCAGCCTACACCCTCCTACACACATACACACACGCTCACACACTCTTTACCCCCTGCGATGCTCTGTTTGCACAGTCAGCCTGATGCAGAGCTTAGTCAGCAATCACCCATTGGTGTGTGTGTGTGTGTGTGTGTGTGTGTGTGTGTGTGTGTGTGTGTGTGTGTGTGTGTGTGTGTGTGTGTGTGTGTGTGTGTGTGCACTGTGGTGAAGGAAGGAAGAGGAGGGCAGCCTCTGGAGGGGACAGATGGGCAGAGAGAGAGCTCCTGGGCAGGTAGTCATCCCCAGAATGTGGGGGCGTCTTTGGGGGGTCTTGCTAGGGCTGAATGGCCTTTAAATGCCCCCCACCAACACCCACGGAGAGCAACTAGAGGGAGGCTATTGTCACTAAAGACTCAGCCTCCCTCCTCCTCCTCCTCTTTATACTGAGTGGGTGCATCACAGGGAGATCACTGCCTACAAACACACCTGCAGGAATGTACCGTAATGAATATGTAGCATGTCAGCAAATGGACATCTGTTATGTGGAGACACACAGCCTTCCTCAGTGAATATGAATGACATCGCTCCACATTTCCCACTGAATTAATGGGATAGTGCTTTTCGCGGCAAAAATAACAGCTTGTGTGTTGACTACCTGCTAGGCCCAGATCCAGCTCTACAACTGACACTAGTTGATTTTAATTCATGCCAGACTGTTCTCTCGGCGACCTGGTTCAGCGTGAGTTTAGCCCCGCAGAATCCTAGAAAAATAATTGAAGCCAGAAATAAAAAGGTTCACCAATGAAGCAGAAAGAGAGCATCAGACGCTCGGGAGAAAGTTGAGACTGGGCATTAAACTTCCAGTGCCTTATTCTGTCAGCGTCGCCACCGCCACATAGCCACGTCAAAGATTACACAGCAGCTCCAGCTAGCAGGCAATTACAGAGAGGGGTCTATGAGTGACGCGTGTGTAGGACTGGCTGGCGCTCTCCTCACTGACATTCACAGAGGTACTTACAATTTACAGCACACGGTTCATTTTCAGAGGAACTGAGTCCAAGAGCCGCTCCCAAGGCCCTCTTTCTGTTTTTCATGGTGGTAATTACATGAAAAATAATCATTCAGGGATAAAGAGCTATAGTTAATGGCTGTGGTTGCACTCGACCAATGAGTGATGGACTCAGAGAGGAAGCGCAACCAGCAGAAAGGCTGAGAGAAAGAGGGAGATAAAGGTTGTGTTTGCCAGGGACTCTCTGGGCTCGGTGGCGGGCCTGATGGCACCGTGTCAGTGTCATTACGTGGGTGTGTGTTCAGGAGCGGTTTCAGCCCAGACGGACGTGACACACACACACACACACACACACACACACACACACACACACACACATTCAATCGCTTGTCAGGAGGCCACCCACGCCTGACATCGGGAGAGTGCCAGGCCCTGACACATGGAGCGTGGTGAGGCGACAAGTTCGTCAAGAGACGAATCGGTGCCGCCTCGCCACATGTCAGTCACTATCTTTTCTCTCACAATCATCTCTCACTCTCCCCCTTTTTCTCCCCCATGCCTCTCTCCCCTCCTCATCATCTGAACATGTTAAACGAATCGTTTATGTTTCATGAACACTGTGTAACCTCAGTACAAATCCATCTTCTGAGGAATGTGTGAGTGTCGATAAATTGCAGTTGAATGACTTAGTATTTTATGTTCTTAATCTAGATGATAGAAAACTCTGTCAAAATAAATTTAAAAAAAGTATCATTCACAATAACATCAGCGAGCAAAACTAAATGTTCATGCTTAATAACTTCAGACAAAGCCCAGATGTGGGGACAGTGCCAGTGGTTGATATTGCCAAGTGTTGGTAATTTATTCTCCTCCAGACCCCACTTCTCATCAGAACCAGCAATTGTGTTGACAAGCGTCCCTCCAAATGTTCCTTGTGGTTTTCTTGGGGTGTACAAGACCTCATGCAAATGCTTAATCACCTAACTTTACTGTTTGTCCCAACTGGCAAAGTAAACAAGAGGCACACTTAGGCAGGCGTCTTAAACAAGCTGAGGAGTGGAGGAGGTTTCCAGAAATAAACCAGAGCATGCAGTAAAATCACAGCCGAGGGAGGGTCAAGTGTGCCGGATTTCAAAGGGAACCCATAAAAAGACACAGTCTGGTTTTCACATTTTGACAAAGGAGGCAAACGTGGCTGCGATATCATGCCACCGCCGTTTCCAGGGAGGGGTGCTATCGCCAGCGCTTACTGTAACTCAATCCCTGTTCCTGCGTGGGGGATTTATGGCTGTTGTTAAATCTGCAGTTCTCAACCCTGTGCCAGTGAGAGTGAAATGATGAAGGTTTTCATTCATACCGCTCGCTCTTGCAGCTGATTTTACAGATTTTCATATCTCAGAGGGGGAGAAAGTGGAGCAATCATTACTTTACATGAAAAACCTTCGTTTTCTTTCTGTCTTGATGTTTGAGAATTAAAAAAATGATGCATAGATCTTTATAGGACACACATCACGTGGAATCATGTCCAAATATTGTTTCACCTGTAACAACAACCATCTGTGCCATCAGTCCCTTCCCCTCACATGCCATCAGATTAAGGTCTCGTTGGTCACTGCTTGTACGTGTACACTTGCTATCTATCTCCCTGGCCCGTCTATGAGATGAAGCAACACACCAAACGGGATAATCCCTTGTCAACATGTTGCTGATCCTGGGATTGGGCTGCCCCTGGGCCCTGATCTCCCCTCTGCCTCCCTCCTTCCTTCATCACCGGGTCCCTCAGGCCAACATGGGCCCTGACAAAGCCCTAATCCATCACCTCCTGTCAGGGAAGGCCGCACCGCAACACCCCCCCTCATGGGCCAGCATTAGCCTAATCCACTGGGCCGGGGCTCCATGAGAATGGAGCGCCCAACATGGCTTCACCCCGGTTCTGTTTACTCGTCCCATCTGAGTCAACACACGTCCCAGAAGGACGAACGTCACAGAAAAGAGGGACACACCATGAAGTCCCTGGACCTGTCCTGAACTGTTCACCCACCAGTGGAGGAGGCTTTACCTTGGGTGGTGATGTAGTGTATCTGTCTGGAAGGCCTCTGGTGTGGTAATGTAATCCCAGGAGCAAACACAGGCCTCCTGACTTCTGAAGGGTCTAGCTTGCTGTGGATGCCTCCTTCAAGGGGAGAAGCACACTTTGATGACCGTCCACATCTGTGAATTGACAGCAAAAAGTCGTAGGTAGCCTTCCGGGTGCCCTCCCAATGTATATACTGATACTTAGAACAGCACACATAGCGAATGATGGTTGTGTGGTAGAAACATGAGAGTACATTAATACTGTCAAGGTGGCGGGCCAGCAGCATTGATTGCAAATAGCAAAGGTTTTAACACGTATAACAAGGTGAGAGCAGAGTTTGGCTAAAGTTTGCAAGAAAAACGGAAGAGTATAAGTCACATGACAAGAGCACAACTTATTCACACTTATTCGTACATGGTAGCAGCTCTACAAAATGCTTTTTATTTTGAGCTGAAACTAGGCTAATTAATTCTTCAACTTCCTGGTTCCCCAAGTGACATCAATTTGAGTAGTTACTGTTGAACTAATGTCTGTCTCAACTGTTTTTCATGAAAGTGTGTGTTGATGTTTTGCTCTACATTCATGACCACGTGGTGCTACCTCTGTTTTGGAGGACACGTCCACTGATTGATCCTTGGAGTCCTGACTCTCCTCTCCTCCTGCAGCGTTTCCGTGGCCATTCAGAGACAACGCCTCCCTCTAGTGGTGGAGGTGTGAACAGCACGTTCAATTCTGCAGTATCCAGTGGCAGGGTCAGTTCCGTACTGCATATTACAGTCCTACTCCATATAACACAATTATTTAAAAACTGAACAGTTCACCACATTGATTAACTTATATTGTTTTGATTGAGTGTGTTATGCTACTATGTGATGTAAAAAATATAATCATCAACACTCGTTGAATCTTTGACATCCCCACATTCATCCCCACATTATGTTTGAGAGGTTGTTTCAGTAAAACAAACTGTCGTGACTCCTTCTCCCTTACATACATGTAAGGGAGAATATCAATTATATTTTTATTCATCAAATTTAAGTTGCAGAAATAAACTGCAGTACACACACATGCTCATATAGTGTTTGTTGTAGTTTAATGCATGCTCCTCTTATTTAGAAACACCCACTAAGTTCCACACATAAACTTAAACTGCATAAAGCAATACTTTATGTCTCTTAGAGACCATGTAAAAGAGATCAAATGATTGATGGGGGGAAACATGTTACACTGAAAGATTATGAATGGTGCAGTGTGTTTATGAATTGCAGGACCAGACTTTGATATTTAAAAAAACATTAATATTTTTATGAGACACTCTCATAAGTATTTAGATTCAAGTTGAGAGGGAATCCCAAATGCTGAAGGGGTTGTGGTGATTAATTGAGGATTAACTGGCTCATCAATTATTTCTTAAAATAATGAATACGAGATGCATGGAGGATTTAACACATTAACAGATCCACTCACTGAATTGGCAGTAAATTGACCGCAGATCCTGGTGAAAACAGTGCTGGTGCACTCAGTAAGAATTCCCAGAGGAGAGGAAAAACACACCTAAGCCTGGAGGTGTGTGAGCCACGTGCAGAGGGAACTGAACTCAGGTCTTATTTTCCCTAACACTCACTCCCGTGATGGCTCGTTCCTTCTCTCCTTTCCATGCTTGAGTTACCTTCGCTGTCTCCCTTTATCCCAAACCTGTGTGATGAGCACATGTCCCTGAGGGCCCATCAGCACAGAGTTTCACATTCTCTGCAACATATATTGTCTGGATTGAGATGAACAAACAAGGAATGCTGGCGGGAGAGGGAGTTATTCTGCCTTAGGGGAGAGGGAGCTGGTAGTGGGATATTTCAGGATCTCCTGGGGCTTTGTTGGCATCCCGTCCGGCTTTGTTAACGGCTCCAGTTGGGAATTAGGGGATATTCGAGGGGAATCCTGTGCTGCGGGTGGGGTGGGATAGACTTGGCAGTAAAGTGTAAGTAAAATGTGCATTTGATTTGTGTTGAGTGTACCAGGTTGTTATAGCATCAGGATCTTCTTTTTTTTGTTTCATTGTGAAATAATGCTTTTCATTCCAGTAGTATTTCAGTTTTAAGAGCATTTTTTTTATTGTTCAGTGCTGAATACTGATGTACCCATAAGGCTAAGAAAGATATGTTCATAAGTGCCCCATGCATTTTCTGAACTTCAACCTGTAACTCTGATGCTGAATATATGTGACCGTTTCAACTTTTTCATATATTTTCTGTTTATAGTCCTTACATTTTTCTTCAAAAATATTTTAACACAGTGATATCATCTTGTAGTTTCTACTGTCAAATGAATATTTCTTTCCTCCACATAGATTAACCCCTCCTCCATCGTCTCCTGGACCTCTGGATCTCCTAAATGAGTCTGCCTGTAACATCTCCAATGGGGAGGTAGCAAAGCACCCTTACTAGGTTCCCAAATCAACTCCTCTGGCAGATCGATGACATGATTGTTTTTTATTCTCAATTTTATTATTTTCGGTCGCCGCCCAAAGCTTGTGATCAGACAGTGGAACATGGTTGCTTACAGCTCTCTGTGAGCTGGTAGAGTAGGTCGTCCACTGATCGTCAGATCGGTGGTTCAATCACTTGCTCTACATATCCAAGTGTCGTTGAGCAAGACAAAAACCTCATTGTCATTATAATATGCCCAGTGCTTTGCATGGTAGCTTGATGCCATATGTACGTGTACGTGGGAATGAGTGCTGAAAGTCGAGCTATAAATGCAGTGCAGACAATGGTCATCACTTTGCAACCAGATCGCGTCCAAAACTTGTAAAAATTTGTTTGGCTAAACAAAGAGGACCTTTACCATTTCAAAAGTTGATAAAAGGTGCAATAATAGTACTGGTTCAATCACAAACAACTCAAGTTGATGTCATTATCCTGGCATTGGGCCCACAAAGTCAGTATTGACACTGTCTCAAGTAAAACTTGAATAATCAGCTGACACTATATTACAAATTACCTAGTTAAAATAGCTCATTTGGAAACATTTCTACTTGACGTACTCTTAAAAAATGTAGAACCATGGGGCTGCAAGAAAACTTTCAATGACAACAGTTTTCCTGTCTAAAGCCCTTGCGACTCAGTCACTGCATCCTTCAGGGAGCTGTAGACCTGCGGCGTTGACACACCTTGGCCTGAGTGTGCTGCCTCTGCAGCGTCTGTCATTTGTGATTCAGCGGGCCTCTCAGCCTCTCGGCCTCTCAGCTGCTCCCGGCGCTCTGCACCTCCTCGGCTGGTGAAGAGACAGCAGCTACATTAAGCCCCTCTGCCCCACAGCACTTTCACCTGCCGAGTAAAGGCTGCCCGGATAATACGGGATCACCTTGCACCGCCTGCAGCTCCACTGAACACACGGCCAAACAGATGAGCTGCTCCCTGACAGACAGAGTGCGTGTGTGAGGGTAGTGTCTGGTGGGGCGTGTGTGTGCATGTGTGAGTAAATTTCATGGTTATATATCAAAGTGCCAGCTTGATCTGAGGACACCCTTGTCCTCGTGGATAGAGTCCTGTGTCCTTTTCACTGTTGTTCAGAGGAATTTTCCCATTAAGGAACCTGCTCAACTGCTCTAAATAACTTCACAGACTAAGCTGCCCTTGTCCTCACTTTAATCTAGCCTTTAAAGTCTTTAATCATTATTATGGCACTCCCAGGCTCAATGAAGGCAATAGAAACATAAAGCCTCTCTCAGCAAGCTAGCACAACACTCTAGAACCGCTTCCACTATGGCTTTTGTAGGGTTTTGGATTACAGATTCATTTTTGCTGGACGTGTGGTCAAATTCATCCCTGGGAAAAGCCCTCGGTATTCCCTCCTTTCATCTCAGTCTCATTTTCCGGGTATCTAATGGTCATAATCGAGGCGGCCATGCTGGGTGTGTGTTTGAAGGAGCGGTCAAGGAGCCCCTAATCCCCTCACAGACAGTTTGTAGTGGTGGCCCCCAATACAAGGGCTGATTTTGTTGCCCAACATTGAGATGTGGATTTGAGTTTTGGATCTTATGAATACACACCCACACACACACGGACACACACACACACACACACACACACACACACACACACACACACACACACACACACACACACACACACACACACACACACACACACACAAAGGCACAAATACTCTCGTGGGAATCCTGGGATTCCTGGCAGACGGTCATTTCAATGGAGTAATGAATTCATAGAAACAAAAACTCAAGAAAGACGGGTGACATATTCAGACTAGTTTCAATAAAGCTTAGTTCAACAATCAACTAAGGTCTGTTGTAGAAAGGTACAATGTATTCATTAGATTATTCCAATACTGGCAAAGTGTCAGTAGTCACAGAATTCAAGAACCAATAAAAGTACGGACAAAGGCAACTAAATGGGCTTTATATAATAAAGTAAAACAATTCAAGACACAGGTAAGAGGAATACAAGAGCATAACACTTATTTTCACATAAAGATACTAATACTAATATGTCAGCAAGAGCCACAGAAAGTAAAATAACTTTATTATACATAATTATAAATGAATTTAACTGTCAACTTAATGCTTATGAATATATACCTGATGTGAAACACTCAACATACTTGATGTTGATGTCTAATCCTTCAATTCTAACTCTTAACTTCAATTAACTGCATCTTCTTGTATGAGCAGTGGTTGAATGTAACAGTACATTTACTCAAGTTCTGTACTTAAGTACAATATGGATGTACTTCTATTTTCCTTGAGTATTTCCCTTTTATGCTACATTATTCTTTCCGTCCACTTCATTATATGACATTATTAAACTAGAGCTCTACCTTCAAATTCTGCTTATACATAATAATAAATTACTAATAATAATACAGCAGTATAAAAACATTACACTCTTAATTGTGCTATTTTTATTGTGACAATTATTATTGTAATACTGTAAGTACATTGTGTTGCAAATACCTATGCCCTTTTACCTAAGTATAATTTGAATACTGCGGTATTACTACTTTTACTAAAGCAAAGGATCTCAATACTTGTCCCACCACTGCCTATGACAAACCAGTAATGACAGTAATTAAGTGTTTCAGGCAAATGATACTGCATTAAGAACAACAACAGCTTAATAACGAACACCACAGTTATGCACCCCTCTTAGATCAACAGAGGCCGTGGCTCTTCAGCTGCTCAGCAGATTACCGAAGTCAAGTGTGGTATAGTTCTCTGCCCCAATGCCCACTCCTCTCCCAGCGAGAGAGACGCACAAAACAGGAGTGAAGATGCTCTCTCAAGCGGCCGGTAGGACCCTCACTGCCAAATGCTGGGGCCCCTCTTCAGACAGCAGCAGGATGTCTGCCTCCAAGCCCCCCAGTGATCAAGTTCACCCTCTCAATGAGCACCTGGCCACTCGGATGGACGGCCTGTCACTCACAGGGGGAGAAAAAAGAGAGAACGCTTGTGGGTATTGTGTCAGCAAAGAGAGGAGAGGAGAGGAGAGGAGCAAACATTATCTTATGTAGATAAAGTGGATGAACAGACACAGCATTTGTAAATGAAACATTCCCGACGCGTGTTGTCCTTTTGCTCCTCCAGCAAAGCCTCCTTCAACACTTTTTTGAGTATTTTCGAGACCAGAGATGAACCTGTGGAAACCTCTGCGGTGGGCTCTCCAGCTGGGTAACTCCTGCACCCCAACAGCCCCCTCGTCCCTTCTCAGCTTCCCATGTTTTCCCACTTCCCGTGTCACCATGTCCGCCCGTCCCGTGGGGCTGCAGGTTTCTGCTCCAGCAGCCTAGGACAAGGCCACCATTAACTGCAGGGCTGTGCAGAGGGCACGTGGGACAAAAGGCCAAACACGCTGTCCCTGCCCTCAGACAAGGCCTGAAACAAATGTTACAGGGCTGGCGCAGAAGGGAATCATCCGGCCGTTGTCACTGAATACATTTACCTACCTCAGAGCCCTTTCAGCCCCGTGCTTTGTTTTAGGCCTGGAAGAAGGGAGGGCGTGAATGGAAGGGCGGGAGGAGGTGGGGACTGGGGGGGTGAAGGGGGGGGGTCAGTGTGTGTATGTGTGTGTGTGTGCAATGAAAAATGCAGGAGGGAGGAAGGGAAGTGAACGAATGAAATAAAC
This sequence comes from Myoxocephalus aenaeus, assembly GCA_038501785.1. NCBI lineage: Eukaryota > Metazoa > Chordata > Actinopteri > Perciformes > Cottidae > Myoxocephalus > Myoxocephalus aenaeus. The sequence goes on from JBAMJR010000099.1 coordinate 3,122,558, forward strand.
GAAAGAGTCTCCAGGTTTCCACAGTGACCGCCTGAGCTCTGAAAACACCACAGCGTTTGTGAGGGATGGGAGGTGTGTGTGTGTGTGTGTGTGTGTGTGTGTGTGTGTGTGTGTGTGTGTGTGTGCCCTCCCCCACAAGGACGCCAGGAGGTCTTGTTGATTGTTGTGTTTTGTTTTTCTTTTGGCATCCAGATCGCTTTTTCTACTCCTTTGTCTCTGCTATCCTTCCTGGGGTCTTTTTGGTCTAATTGGAGACCTGGAGAGCAGAGTAAACTCCAGACAAGACATTCTCTAAGCTCCTTGACTCCAGTTTGGTCAAATAATTAACAGCAAGAGAGAAGCATTCGGTCAACAGGAGAGAAAGACACAGAGTCAGACTGCAGGTCTGGCTTGCTGTTGTCTCTCTTAAAGTGTTTGACTTGAGTTTGGATTACAAATACAACAGGAAGGACTGAAGTGCTCCAGAAGATACAAACTAATTGTGGCCTTCAAATAAATGAAAAACGTTATGGATTTACGTAATGGACTTTATGCAGAGTCACGATTATAGCTCAAGCAGATATTTTTCGTATTTAATTAATATCATGATTAATATTCGGATAATTCTCTCAATACATCGATTCATCATTTTGTCTCTAAATGTTAGAAAGTATTGAAAACAGTCCTGTTAGTTTCCTAAATCCCAATGTGTCATCTTCAAGGTGAACTAATCATTTCATCATTTAAGGCAGTACTACAGTACATTGATATTTAAATAAAGAGAAGAAATTGTTTAAGAATTTACAGAAAATGTCCACTGCGTGCACACCTCCCTGCAATAAAAATATAAAAAAATCAGACTCATCCCCTGCCCCAACAGAAAGTAATTAGTGTGTCATTTTCTCCCATAATCCCTTCAGCTAATCTCCTACAATCCACTGGGTTTGATTCAGTCATCTTTTCTCTCATATTCTAATCCATTTTGCCTTTGAGTTTTTGTGTGGGTCGCAGCGCGCCGCCCTGCGCACAAAGAGCAGTCACTGAGCTATGACATTAAAGGTATTGTTGAGCCGTCCTCGGCCCAGCGGCCCCCTTATATGGGCTCACTGTGCAAGGAAGTGAGTGTTTTCATCCCTGTTGTCATGGGGATGAACACACACACAAGCACAAAACCGCCTCCCCCTTCATCAGCCTCCCCTTGTACTGATTTTAGCTGACGTAAATTCATTCGTTGGTGCGGGACATGCTGGTTCGGCTCCCACCATGTAGCTGCTTTCAGCACCTGAACTCTAAAATATGAACCAGGAAGAGCTGTGTTTGTAATATAAGGGTGGTGCGGGGTGAAATATGTTTTACAAAGGTATGGCCTGGGGACATAAAGGAAGGTCTTATGTATAACTCAGGCTGTGCCACTGCAACCTGCCAACGCTATTCATCAGGGCTTTCAAGGGAGTCGCAGAAAGGAGATGAGAAACAGAGCTGACTGCAGCGTAGGGTTAAACATGACCTCGGGAAATTACCAGCTGTAACCACACATGCACATACTGTATATTATCATCGGTACGTGGTGCAACATGTTCAAGCATTCAGTGAACACCCACTCACGCATGTGTGCAAATAAATGGCAAAATATAAAGATACAGCGTACACTTGTACACACTACCATATTTGTGTATATATTGTTTTTTAACTCGTAACCTTGGGATTAGGGGGAAAGCTTTACTGATATTGGAATTTGAACAAAAATGTATAGTTTGTGTTTCCCACCATGTACTGAAGGATATTTGTATCTATATTTCGGGATTCTCACTGTGAGAAACCTGTAATTAAGCTGCTAACCAACTTTAAAATCTTTTAGTGAGAGCATTACTGTGGAGGAAGAAGTACGAGGATCTCTTACATGAGTGAAATCTATTACACCAGAATAAATGTACATGTATATCTCCTTCAAACTTCGAAGTAAAAGTCCTGCTTTTAAAGTTTTTCTCAAGTAAAAGCAGAAAAGTAGTATCAGCAAAATGTACTTAAACACTAAACTACTTAATATGCTGATTTGTCCATAAACCAAAACCATCTGCATGGGAAGGTTGAGTAAGTGGGAAAATGTAATATTGTAATTTGGGTCCATTATTGTTTAATGACAATGTTTAATCAATGATTTATAGAAAACCTTCCCAGTTAATGACTATGAGTTGAAATGGTTGTATCCATCTGTGTCTTTGGCTGTCACTGTGTTCTCTCATCACTCTGCCCCTCAGACTCAGACTGCCTCTAACCTGTCTACTGTCTCAAACCCACAAAGAGATATGTTTGCCGTACATTCATCATTGCCATATGACAAAAAAAAAAGGGTCCTATTGTCGCACGAGACACCTCCTTGAAATCTCCATGCTGGCTAATTGAGTTTGTCTATAAAGCGTTCATTCACTGTCAGACGTTTGACACAGAAGAGAGCCAAGTCTTTCCTCGTCAATCTTTCTCGAAAGTCAACACTGGGCCAGACATGCACGCACACGCACAGAAACACACTCTACAATACAGCGCCGAGGGGTCTGGGACATCCCGCAGACAGCATCCTGTTCCCGCTGAATGGGTCTTGTGTCACAAAGGACAATTTGGCTTCCCTCTGGCCCAGCTACCTGCGTGGGATCTGAATGTCTCCCTGACTGACTTGTGGCCTCAGGTTTTTGTGTTTTGATTTGGGAACGTCTCTCTCTTCTACTCTCTCTCCTCCTCCCTCGCACCCTCTCTTCTCTTTCTCCTTGTCTCAAGTGGTCTGCAGAGGGTGTCCTGGGAACCTGGCTGGCTGCCCCGCTGACAGCCTGCCCCCCACCACCACCACCACCAGCCAACCCCATCCCGACAGGACGGACCCCTGAATTAGCCCTTAGTTAGACACCACTGTCATCATCCAAGCTGGACACTCACTGACATGCACACAATGACATATGAAGCACACACATTGAAACACATGCAAATACACACTGAATTGCCGACGCACACACACACACACACACACACACACACACACACACACACACACACACACACACACACACACACACACACACACACACACACACACACACACACACACACAGTGCAGACAATGGCAGAGCTTAACAAGCAGTATGCCAGAGAAAAGGGGCAAGAGAGGCATGCGAAGAGAGCAATTTGCCAGTTTTCAACTGCACAAACAGAAAGGAACACGCACACACACACACACACACACACACACACACACACACACACACACACACACACACACACACACACACACACACACACACACACACAGGGCAGTGTTGTCCTCATGTTTACCTAATCACTGAAATAGAACCATCTCTTTCAGTTTGCAGCTCTGCATCTTATAGCCTCTGTCTTTTGACATATGTGGCTAATTTTCCAAAAGTAGAAAGCAAAAGACTGCTGCATGTTTTGTGAATGTTTGTATCTACAGTATGCTACAGCCACCAACAATTGTCGAAGAAACCTTTGTTTTGATGGTCTGCACTACGGTTAAACAAATAAAGTTACATTCTTATAGACGTGTGTGTGAGTGCACGCAGGGAACGAGGCAGCAGGCAGCTATTCCCCCCTGAGGATCCTTGCTCATTACCCAGAGGTCATAGCCCACGCCTGGCCACTTCCTGCCTGACCTCCCTCCAGAGAGCAGAGCACGCTGGGCTGTGGATCACACGTGCTGGTCACAAACAATCCTACTTCCTGTTCCAGTTTGGGTTCGAGACACAGAGAGAGAAATAGAGAGAGAGACATAGAGAGGGGGAGAGAGTGAGTCCTGGCTTCTATCTGCCACTTGCTGTGCTCACTTCCTCCATTCTCACGCTCTCTCTCTGTCTCTCGCTCTTATTCATTAGCCTCCTGACTATTCACCCCGGCCCAGCCGGCCCTGCCCCAGGACTGGGAACAAAATACTCACTGGCCATCTTGTTCCAAACTTCCTCCCACACTCTTCTGTATAAAGACATGAGTCATATTGGCCTGAATCAAGTTTGAATTAAGAGGTTTTGGGGACTTTTTTAGCAAATCGAGGGGAAATGATAAACTGTGGACAGAAATAAAGTCGTGGTGCTCTTCTACATTGTTGGACCCATAGCAACCTATGGTAATAGCGGTTTCTTGTAATCACCAGAAAACAGGAACCGAAAGCTTTTGTTTCACTGTGACCGGACCTTCTTAGGACAACTACCATGTTCATCAAGGAGAAGGAAACATGATAATCCATGAAGATATTATTTCTTATCGGAGTCCAACCAATACTGTATTTTGGAGAACATTTTGAATACAATAAATGAGCTAATAGTCATTTCTTTCTTACAATACGTACACATTTGTGTACAAATATATCAAATTGTTCATATATGAACTCCTTATGATGAGTAAAAAAGGCCAAAACATCACTCAAATTCTCTGTAAGCAACATAGACATGTTGAGCTTTTTAAATTGCTTTATTTCTGTGAAAAGTGTATAATATATGTGTTGTTATCCCTACTATGTTGTACTCTTTCTATTAACTTAAAGCTAATGAATGTCACCTAGAAATCAAGAATATTGTGTTATCATTTTTTCACACGAATGAAATCTTGAATCTTCTGACAGAAAGAACTAATGCTCATGTCACCTACAAAACTTTAGATCTATAGCATCTGTCACTTTATAAGTCTTAGCCAACAGTATGGGTAAAAAGCTGGGTAAAATGAAGACTGATGTGCTGAATGGCATCTCAGGACATCTTATTGATGCCAGATGGGCTGTGTGAGCACTAGATTGGCCCCAAGAAAGAGACCTTGCACAAACATTATTGTTTACCAGTGCAGAGCCATTGTTGGTCCGGCATCTGTTGCTGACGTACCAGCATCCTGCCAAATTAGACTGCAGCGGCAGGGGTGCTGCTATCCCCTCGCTTTCATGGCTCCTTGGTTTGACCACGAGCCCTTTTATCGTCGGTCAGCGGCCGCTACAATAACCCTCCAGGAGACTGACCCCCTGACTCACCACAGGGGACCCAGCCCGGCCTGAGCCGGGTCAGGGCAGTAGAGGCTGGTGGTTAGAGGGCACCGTGGTGGTGCGGAGGCTGGTCCAGAGTTGTTGACTCTGAAGCCTGACCCTGGCCCGCTCCCCTCCCGTGGGGTCAGGCCTGGACCTCAGAAGACCGAGGTCTCCTGCAGAGCACAGGGTCTGAGCAGCGACTCACTGGAGCTGAACCAGGAGCTGTGTCCGGCTCAGTGCTGACCACCGGGGACCGAGCAGGTCAGCCGGGCCAGGCTCCTGCTGCTGGCCACAGATCAGAGAGTGAAAGCAGCCGCGCTCATTAGGGGAGGCAATCTGCTCTGGAGATATGTGTGAAAAGTCCCAATTAGCTGGAATTAGGTTGCACAGTGCAGTGACGCCCCCAATTTATCATATTGATCAGACTCTTGGTGTTCAACACAATCCTGCACATTCACCAAGGCGTGATGCGGAACTAACACCTAGATCCAATCCAGATGGTGATTCCCCTAAAGATTCCACATGCAACAGTATCACTCACACACACACACACACACACACACACACACACACACACACACACACACACACACACACACACACACACACACACACACACACACACACACACACACACACACACACACCATGAGAGGAGGTGAGTGGGTGGAGATCCCCCTCAGGACCTCCAGTGAGGGAGCATGTACGGTCAGGTCTCTGATCTGATGTGATCTCTCAGGGTGATGGATGAGGCTGGTTGGCCCCTCTACCTGTTTGTTGTCTCAGATCACAGCTCACATCTTGGCCTCTCAGTTTGTGTGTGTGTATCGAGTTTTCGCATGCAGTGTGGGAATTTTATGCACACAAGCGAGATATGCCCCAGTTCAGAAATGTCAGTTCAGAATGTCATTACACTTTAGTTACACCTCTGTCCGTGGAGGAATTTGTGATTTTCTGCCTCGGAAAACATCACCTACAAACCAAACGTCAATCACCATTTATGCAGTAACTAATAACCAGGAGTCTATAGTCATGCTATCCACGCTGTGAGGCTATATTAGGCACAACTAAAGTGCTTTGAACTAAATGCTAACATCAGCACGCTAACACGCTCACAGTGGCAATGTTAACATACAGGTAATGTTAAGCTACGGTATTCATATGCAAACCTTTTTAAATGATTGAAATTAATCCAGAGGGGGTCATTTATTTATCAAATGTAATGAAACTCCATCCAACAGTTGTCAGGATATTTCACTCAAAACCACAAATGTCAAACTGCTGGTGGCACAGGTGAAAAATCATGGGATCTTGAGAGTCATTAGGATGAATCCCCTGGGAACCATGAATGTCTGTTCAACATTTAATTTCAATCCATCCGTCAGTTGTTAAGATCTTTCTGTCTGGACCAAATGGTTCGCTGACCTACAGACAGACCGACATAACCGTCCCTAGAGAACACAACAAAATACACGACCAGACTTCAAATGGCCCCAGCAAGCCATGCCCACCTCATGCACCTCTGGTTGTCAGGCTGAATTGAGATTAAAAAAGGTCATGGGGTGAACTGATAACACACGAGGACAGGTTGTGCCATGTTTCATAAGACCCCCCCATGTCTGTCTCCCCCTCATCCATCCATCCATCCACCTAACCGCACATCCATCTCTCTCTGTCGACAGTGTGCGACTGAGCTCAAGCTCGGAAAGGAAGCCCCTGTCAAGATAGGGTCCTTATCACAACTAGGTCAACCCCTCCTGTTCCCATCATCCATCAGGCGGGCAGCCACCTGGACGACTGCTGACCCTCGCTACAAGCTGATTGGACAGCCATGCAGAGAGGACATATGGGAGTGGAAGAGATAAGACAGATAACAAGCCTGAGCACATTCTTATAAACCAGCATTTTTTCCTTGTGACATAGTGATGGGAAGGAAGTCTATCATGCTCTTTCCATCATACATAATAATGACTTCTTATTACTCTATAAAAGAGCTAAAGAGTGGAAAGGACTGTCAAATAGAAGCAGAAAGCTAATTCTCCTCTGGAGTTCAAGTCAATCCTGCCTCTTTAAGCCGCTTTTGAGGGTATTTTCATGACCCATGGAAGTGTGGAAAGCCTCAGGCCTCCTCAGAGACACAACCCCTCTCCCTCACTCTAGTCCTCCCATCCTCTTCACCTCCTCCTCCTATTCTGTTTGTTTAGCTTGTATTAGTACCCCGGAGGACCGAATTATGGATCAACGAAGAAACATCCATCTCCATCTCGCTTAGCCCCCTGCTCGTGCTAAAATAAGTGGCCAATTAACTTGGTGGCGACCGTGTGTGCTTGTCCCCATCTGACTGCAGATTAATGACCGGCCAACGCTTTCTCTCTCCAGGCCCATTTATCAGAACCAGCCACTAGGTCGCATGATGATTAAACGTCCGGACTGCCGCAGCCTCCTGGGGCCCAGGTCCCAGCATGGCTGTGGGCAATTGGATTTAATTGCTCTCCTTTCTCTTGGCTGTGAGCAGAAAAAGAGACAACTCCATTGGCAGGTCCTATTAGCCTGTGAGGCGACAAGAGCTGAGGAGTCTGGGATGTCGCACGTCCTGTGAGTGTATGTTGGATGAGGACTTGTCATCCACTTCATTAAAACCTACCCACTTAGGTGCAGTTGGACTTTTCTTAGACTCACTGCAGTGTCTCCTGTCTTTTATCAAAGACTTAACAACCTGCAATGAGTTACTGTAGTAGAGAGGGTGGGTGTCTTATTAAAGGGGAATTCCAGTTTCACATAACTTTTTTGTTTTTTTGGCCATTGTTTCTATTGATAATAATGACACTATTATGTATGTTAATTTGCTAACATGTGGGAATATGACAATATTGACAAAAGAAGACCAACAGGGCGAGAAATACAAGCAGTCAGAAGATATTACAAGTTTTAAACAAACACCAACATTAACCGAACGTACTTGGAAGAGAAAACAAAGACTAACAGTCACATTATTACCCAAACTGTCCGTTGTAAACATCCAACACAGTTTATAAACCAACATTTATAGTCTACCATATGAGCACAGTGCTCCTGCAATGTGAGCCTATGAGAGCATTTCAAATCACTTTTTACAGCCTAATGAAAGTGTCTAGGACAATCTGGCTACACTGTTGGCTTGTTTACAACCTGTCTGATCATCTGATTGCTCGCGTTTTTTGACAGATTTTGTTGTTATGTCACCTTGATTCCAGATCTCAGTATTTTGACAAAGTAATCTTAACCAAAGGATCACACACTTTCTTGTACAGGGCTTTCATCTCACAATTCATTTTACTGTCTTTATCAGCTGATGGAGTTTGATACAATTGACATCATGACCATAGTATGGGTCCTCAGTCACATAATAACAGGTAGTCTTATATGAGGTAAAGATTTTGCCAAACTACTATTTCGAAGGTTAAGAAGGAACTTTCACATCCAAGACCCAGGTTGTTTATGGCCAAAATTTTCCTTCAAGTATAAAGGAATTCTCATATACTGATATGGCCTGTAATCAATTTCTGCAGTGCCTTGAGCATGTTTGGTGAAGATCGTGAATGTGCTTTTGGTTCAATTCATTAAAACACAATATCCATTAAGTTTATCTATAAAAATTAAAAACCATATTCCTGTACCAAACCACTCAATCGGTTTCCCTTTGTCCCATATGGATCACAAAACATTCTTCAAAAATTGTAAATACTCCGAGTTCTGACAAATTATTTAGCGCTCATCAGTAACATGATGATCCTTATTAATGTGTCTGAAAGAGAGGCTTGTGCTACTTCAGTGGCCCTGCGTGCTCTTATACTACTTCATCTTCCTGCCCACCTCATTGATCAGTATTAGTTTGGCTGAACATGTGATTAGTGCATCGTAGGTTAGCAAGGGAAGCTTGATGAAATTATCCTGGCACGGTTGTAATATAATTACCGTGTGTGGGTCAGTCTCTAAGGGCACCCTGGAGACATTAGCAGCTTTGAAAGTCCAAGTGAATCAGGAGTCTGGTAATGTCTTTGTATCAGTCGCTAATTGAGTCCTGAGTCAACAAGTGGGGGCTGTGTGAAGTGTGTGTGTGTGTGTGTGTGTGTGTGTGTGTGTGTGTGTGTGTGTGTGTGTGGTGCCATGAGAGATCACTAACCTGGAGAGCTTGTTGGACTCCTGAAATACGTCTGAAATATTTTGATCTCCACCCACAGATTTTTGGGACATTCCAGACAGACCATGAAAATTTGCTTTTAACTCTCTTTTTTTGTCACAGAAATCTCCAGAAGTAGCAGTCTTGGCAGATGAATATGAATATGAATGTCATGTGTTTTCTTCTGTTGCTAGATGCATCACAACCAAAGTGCCCACTGCTTTAAGCTGCTGTCTCACTTTCTCATGAAAATATGTTCTTCAATTTCAACCTCTTGCAAGGAAATATAATGACTTAGAAGACACAAAGTAAGGACGTAAGGAAAGTGAATGAGAAAAGGAAACACATAAGTTGTCTTTATTTATATTGTTAAATCCACTAAATTACAAATGAAAGAGCCAAATGACAAACAATTAGTCCAATAACCAAACATAATTTTCTTTACTTGAACAGCATCTGAATATGAAATATTAAGTTAAAATCTGTTAAGATTCTCTTGTTTTTCTTCAGTCAAAGTTTCCCAAATGAAGAAGATTCTCAGTTCATTTTGGATTCTACTGGGACAGCTGGCCAAATGGCAGCATCAAATAGTTTTTGGGGTCACAAAAGAAAAGAGGAAGAAGGAATGTGCCTTTATATTCACAGACTATGATTGGCAACAATGTAAGGCTTATCTTATCCTCAGATTGGTGCTAGTTTTCTAAATCAAATTGGCCTTATCTATTTGGCATCTTACATTCCTAAAGATTAGCTGATGCTCCGGTCCAGAGCTGTGTCATCCTCTGGTGATCATATCAGAAGTTGTTCATGTCTGTGTGCTCGCCATGCAGAGTTGGCCAGACTGAAGGAGGGTATCGATGGTATTTGAAAGGCAGCAGAGCGCTGCGGCCAGTCTGACCCCGTCCTGCCCCGGCCTTTCAGCGCCGGTCCTTTCAGACGCCACTGGACAATACCGACTTGCTCTCCGGCCTTCAAATGGCCTATGAGCCGATTAGGAACCGGACCTGCCACGGAGGGACAGAGTCATGGCCTGACACCACCCACATCCAACACCCCTTTACTGGGCCTCCGAAGGGGCCGCCAGTTGCCAAGGTCAGCGGCCAAGCTGACCTCTGATCTCCCGCCATGTTTGGACACGTCCACACACAATGCGAGGCCCAAGGCAACTGATTAGAATACGGAGGGGATGAAAGAGGGCAAGAGGGCTCCGGACTGTTGCAGGCAGTTGTTTGGGTGTGTGTTTATACATGTGCGTGTGTGTGTGCATGTATGTTGTTGGCATGGCGACCTGGTCAGTGACCGTCGGACCACCGGACCTTCACTCAAACCTCCTGCCCTCCCCCAGATGTGCTGCTCTTGTCTCACGTCTCTTTGTTTGAGACCAGGAGGGAGGAATTACACCAGGGATGATCCCGTATTACTGGGCCTGCCTGCCTTTCAGGTTGAGCTTAGTTTTGTTGGCTGGGTCTGGTCTTATCCTCCTCCCAGTGTTGCCACTATTGAACTGATCTCTTTGAAGTCCTCAGACACTGACCACCACATCGCAACCATCCGCATTCTGTCCCCTCTGAAGGCAACGTGTTGGATTTGGTGCAAATGTAATATGAAACACAGAGAATGAAAAAACTGAGGGATTCCATTTCAACATCGACAAAAACTGACAGATGGATAGAACCACGCACGGCAAAACAAATGAAGTTCATTTAAAAAAAATGAAGGTGGATTACATAAATTACAATAATCCACAGAACACACTATCAACTGTTTAATGTGAATAAAGTAGCTCCAAATAAAACTGTTCACTGCAAGGGGAGGATTTAACTGGGACATTGATTCTGTCAACACAAGTTGGATTTTTCTCAATGTAACTTTTCAGTGATGCGAGTGTGAAACTGGTTACATTCACCTCCATTGTTTTAGGGTGGGTCAGCATATAAACACCAAGTTGTCTGCTAGGCTAAACACTACAAGAGATAATCCGTTTTTTGTGATATCGGGGACATATTATAGAGACCGATAAAGACAAGAAGAAAGTCTAAGAGAGATGTATTTTATTTTGAGTCTTACATTTTCCAGAGAACTATAGTAACCTATTTGTGCATTACATATGTGTAATTTTTTATATGGGGTCAGTAGACAGGATTCTATTTAATTATTTTTATATCCTGGGAATAATATTGGTAAACGTAAAAAAAAGTATGTGTACGTATGTCCCATGTCATCAGCCCATATATTTTTCTAGTTTACAGTATGTAATCCTGCGTAATGACTTAGAGGTGTGTATAATTGCTTGCTTGCTTTATTCCTTCATCTTCTGTCCCTTGTTTGATTATTTCTTTTGATGATAAATTATGAAATGTAAGTTTTTCATTTGTATGATTCAGTTCTCATCCATCATTCCCTTTAGCCTCTCGTTCTTCCCTCCTCTCCTCCCTTCTTACCGCTCGTCTTCCTTCCCACCTCATTTTGTTCTATTAATCTACATTATTAAGGTATTAAGTTGTGCTTTAAAAGAGTGTTTTATCTTTTTTTTTTACATTCCCTGTCTCTCACCATAAAACAATAAAAATTTTAGGAACTAAAGGAACAGAGTTGCTCCTCATCCTGCAGCTGTCCTGCCCATTTGGACTGTATTAACCTGCGACCCACAACTAACCTCTCACCTCCTAGCTGTGGGTGCGCGTGTGTGTGTGTGTGTGTGTGTGTGTGTGTGTGTGTGTGTGTGTGTGTGTGTGTGTGTGTGTGTGTGTGTGTGTGTGTGTGTGTGTGCGCGTGTGTAGTGAGACGCCTTGTGTATAACCAGTGGTCCTTACCATTTTTACTGTTCAGTGTGCACAGCCAGAGGGTTTGTGAATGTGTATGGTACTATATGTGTGCGTATGTGTGTCGTGGTGGAGCAGGAATGGCCAGGGGTCTCGCTCTGACGCCCCTGTGTGTACTCATTCAGCACAGAGGTCGTGTGTCAGGGGTCAAAGGGTCTCTGAGCGGGAGGGGTGTGTGTGTGTGTGGGGGGGGGGGGGGGGGGTAAATGCCCCCAAGGTAGGTAGACTATCTTAATTGGCCTCTAGAGACTTCAGGGAACGTGTGTGAGTACCACGGGTGTTTAAATGTATATGAGTGTGAAGATAAGCCGTATCTTTATGGATGTGATGATGATGATGATGATCATGATGATGATGATCATGATGATGATCTAGATTTAAAAATCTAGCGTATTCTTCTCCAATTTTATCTTCCTAAACATTAAGGCTTTGTTTCATACATACATTTAGGGCCTGTTTTCTTGGTTTTCAGATGCATCACTTATGACAGCTTCTTTTAATTGATCATTTATATTTCATACAATGTTGTTTGTATTTAGTGGCCAGGCGGGCATTAAACATCAATGTCCTCTCAACAAAGGTGAAACAGATGAACAAGAAGAAACTAAAAATAAAGAACCAGATAAATCAGAAGAACAGAAAGAATATAATAAGAAACTGTTTGTGAATTGTTGACACACAGAATTCCTGTTAAAATAAAAAGAAAGAATAAAACAACATGAAAGTAAGATTATTCATTTAAACTATTTGTGGTTCTTGAAAGAGTCAACGTGTTTGAGCTCCTTAAATTATCACAGAGCACTGACAACTAAACGTGGACAATTCTTCTTTACGTTCTTTATATCTTCTCTTTGGGAGTGTGTGTCTGTATGTGTGGAGTCTGCCATGGTCCTGTTTGCTCAGGGAGAGTCAGTCTTGTGCCCTGCGACCACATTATCCACCTATTAAAGTCCTGCCATTATTTACCTTCCTCCTCTCAAAGGGACGGGCCGTGTCCGGCTGATAAAAGGCTGCAGAGGGTCTGTTTCACTCGAGGCTGGACGACGACTACAGTCACTGAGTGTTGGCAGAGCAAACATTCCTGAGCACCCAGGATCTGACACAGACACACACACACAGACACACTGACACAATGCAGAGGAAGGACACACACATACAGCCAGGCAATAGCTTGGAGAAACAATCTTTTAATCTAAAGTGGACTCCACAACACACAAATGCAAAGCTATTTAAACACACACATGCACAGCCTTGTTGCACTAGACGGGGAAACAAATATATTAACTGATAGCGGAGATTAATGGATACTATGTCCCAATTCCACACCATATAGTACAATTATTCAGTATGTCCTAATTGTCAGAGAAAACAGTTTTTTTCAGTTGGTGAACAAAAAAATCAATGTGCTTCATTATTTTGTTGGAGGAAATGATGCGATACATGCGCTGAAGGACGCCAATCAAACTGAAGTGCCACTGTCAAATTAACCTTACACAAACAAAGTGACAAAAAGATGGAAATGTCTTTGGTGTTTTTCAGCAATCCTTCTGGAGTTATCTCACCACCATTCACAATATATGTTACATTTTTGCAGTTTGAGTACCTCTTCTGGTGATTAAATTAGTAGAATGGATTTGGGACACGGCTAAGCATTTATTGCTATTGTCATTTATTACTATTGAACATAGTTTTGTTGAAGTGGTCCTAAAACAATACATCCACATTCGAATTTAAACTCAATTTTAAAAACTTTCAAAGTGAATTAAAATTGAAAAATAATTAGATCCTTTCAGTTCCAATTGTTACAGGTACTTCAATACTAAGTTTAAAGTGTTGATGTAATAGAATGACAAAAATAAACCACAATTTAATTCAGATTTGAAGTTATTTCTAGTTGGTGCAGCCCACACTTAAACTCCCAGACGGATACACACACATACACACACATGCACACACACAGGGACGTGCCCTGGCCTGCTGTTGCTGTTGTCCAACGGTGGTAACGCTGTTCTCCGGCAACGGTCAAACACCCAGTGGGCAGCAGAGAAACCTAGACTGACTGGTTCAATATTTGCTGGTCCAGAGAAGAGGCGTGTGGAGGCTGCAGGGGGTCAGGAGGTCAGCGTGGCAAAGCGGTGGCCTTTCAGGCCGGGCACGACTGACCGGCAGGTGAACAAACAGAGGCTGCAGCGGAGGAGGAGCATAATGATGACATGGTAGGATGCCACAGAGGAAGATTTCACTCGAAAAGTTTAGTTTTGTATTAATATATGTACGGATTAAAAAACGGCTCACATTTAAGAAATGCAGCTGACGAAAGTGTGTGACCAGTGGTAGTCAAACTGCTTTAGGAATTAAGACACAGAGACTAGATGTTCACTAGGAAACATGCATTGTGTTCATTTTCCACAACATTTCAGAGCTGAAGCTCATTCAGTTCAACATCATCTTAAATCTCTTCTCTTATTTTCACCTCTAATTTGAGCACAGGTCGTGTGAAAGAATAACAGTTTTTGTGTGCCAAGCAAATGGGCGAGAATTCCTGACCACACTGAATATGTAACATGGCAATGCCCTTAATCTGATGTGGTGTCAGGCAGTTTGAAATCGAAGGATTCTGGGAAAACACCCATCTATTCATTTAGATAAGCCTGTTTTACTGTTTAAGTCCAAATACACATGTAAAACAGACGTGCTAGAAAATGCTAATCTAATTAAAAGTATAAGCTCAGAGAAAATCAGATCAGGACTTCCTGAAAGGAGACAAAAGATCACAACTTGATCACTTTCCAGGCCTGTTGTCATTTCTGCTCCGCTTCAACACACGATGCTCCTAACGTGACAGAGCCTCGCCTCGAACATTCACACTCAGGCTCACTGTGTGTTTGCTTTTGGTTTTAGCGCCTGCTAAGATACTATTGATGGCCAGTCAAGTAATGTCACCAGACCGTTTTTGGTCCGACCGCACTGTGGCACTTAGACGATGAAAGCCGGTCCTCATCGTCCCCCATCCAGCAACAAGTGCAGCCCCCTGTCAGCGCCACTCCGCAGGAGGAGACAGATCAGCCTGACTGACGTAAGTAGTGTGGACAGATACAATTTCAGCCTGGCAACACAGCCAGATCTGGCAACCCTTCTCTGTGTTTACCTAAAGGCTAAGGCAGCTGAGCCCAGACCTCACCTGCTGGCCTCACTGGTTGCCATGAATGCTCACATAATCCCACTAAGTCCATGCAAACCCAGAGCCGCTTCTTGTGCTAAAAACTCAGAGTCCCTCCCACTCACTAAGACCTCCACTCGATTAAGAAACAGTTTGTGCAACGATCAGTTTTTCCATGGCAACTTTGCATATCTCCATTCTGCAGAGGACAGTTCCCACCCCTCTGTTGTTACACACACATCCCTTTCATTTCTTCACCCATGTGTTTCAGCATCATATCACTCAAGTCACACTTTCTTTACTTGTCTTCTTGGGGAGTCCGTCGTGGCTTAAACTTAATTCCTCTAAATTTCACAGTCTTTATGTAAGGGTTCACGCCGCAGGCTCAATTCCTTTAGTACCTACATTTTTCTTGCTTGTCTCCAGCACATTTCAGCAACAGTATCTTGGACGACATTGAAGTGTTCAAGCGAATTATAATTAAATCAGCGATTTGGCTTTGTTTTTACATTTGTGCCTGCATGCTAAAACCATTTTAAATACTCGGGCGTGAGCTGCATACATAACTGCTGTTGCAGGTGAATGTTGTCACATTTAGTTATGGCTGTGGCATCGCTGATAAATTCTGATTGAGCAATAAAAATAAAGATGTCCTTCTCTTTGGTATGACCCTATAGAGGGAGAGGGTCGGTCGGAGGAGCCAATGGGACAAACGACATAGGAATGATCATGCACACTGTTTACGTCTGCTACAACATTTTACTGATACCAGACAATATTTCTGCTTGAGGAAGATCTGCATCAGAATGAAACCTTGTCTATTTCGTCAATAAAATGTTATAGTCGTAATTTATAGTCAGTATGCAAAATTCTTTATTGATTTATTAAAATAATAGGATGTTTTCTAGGATTGGGATCCAATGTAGTGGTCCAGGATGGTATTTGGGGAAAGAATAGCTTCTTCTTCCAAATTTTGGCTGTTCACATAAATAGCCAAAGAGTGATTCAGATTTGAGGGTAAATCTTTGGTGTAATATTTTAAGCAGCGGTTTGATGACAGGCCAGCTCTTGTGTTTTTTCTTCTTCTGTTGCGTGGCGGGTGACCCCGTGTGTGAGTGGACACCCTGCATATTGTGGGATTAATAGGAAGATCTAGATCCACCATCAAGTATGTTTGATGGAGGCTGTTTCCCTCCACAATGGGCTGATTCATTTATGACGTCCCGTGCCACGAGACGACGATGAGGTCATTTTATGGATTCTTTCAGGGTGGATGTCAGATTTGAATGGTGAGAACATGCAGTAGTCCTCTGCACGGCCACCCCTGTGGAACACACACACACACACACACACACACACACACACACACACACACACACACACACACACACACACACACACACACACACATAGATACAGGACCACCACCGGATTCACACGGTCGAGCCTCCTTCAATTCCTAAAATTGAAGCACTGAGTGCTGCCATAATTTATAGCTCACACAGAATAAGAACAGGGCTCTCTTCTCTGTGTGTGTGTGTGTGTGTGTGTGTGTGTGTGTGTGTGTGTGTGTGTGTGTGTGTGTGTGTGTTGGGGGTGTGACAAGAAGGGTCACTGACCTCTGTGACTTGGCTAAAATCCCCATGGGCCTAATTCTGCATTGGAATGGACCCCACAGCGCAATGGGAAGATGCCTCTAACATAATGAACACAAAGGCCAATTGTGACACTATTCTCTGCGGGGCAGAAAGCAGCGGGCCCCGGGGACAGTAGAATGTTTTGTTGGCTGAAACGGAGAAGGAAGCCTGTTGCTCCAACAAGCCTCTGATAAGATTCATCAGTGGTGACTCAACAGTGGCAGTTTGTCTCCCGGGGCACTAAGTGTTAGATTTACATCCACTGTATTTATCTGCACTTGTTGACTGAAGTGCTGATAAGTGACTCTCTTAGGCCAAATCACTGTCTTTTACATGTAGTGTCTCCTCAAGTCTCTCATGTACTCTCAATATTTGTTATTGTCAGTGCAGTGGACAAAACTGGGCTTTATATAAGTGCTATTGTATTTTTTTGTCAAAAATAAAAACAAAGTGCATCATGGAGCTTTAGTAGTCATACACACCACAAATTAAAAACATTACCATAGGTAGCACCAAAAACAATACTTGGAAAGGAAAGCAGGACAAACGCTCCTGAAACATGGAGATACGATGATATGAATGGCATTATAATATTGCCTTTTGTGTTTCTATATTACCTAAAGACCTTAAAAAGAGAGGAGTGAGCAGAGACATATTCAGTTGGTTGCAATCTAGATGCTACACAATCCTACACACTGGTCCTTGACATATACAACATATGCTGCGATAACAATTCAATTGGAATTAAAAATGAAAATAACATACTCATTATTTTTGAAAACACAAAAAATCTAGCGTTTCAGCTACGGTGCTAAACTGATCAATGACTGGTGTACAGAAATTCGTGACATCACCTTTATCCACCTGAATCCCACCCACTTCAAATATATTAGAAGACCTCAGACAATACAGAAAAAAAAACAGAAAAAAACCTGAAATGTAGGACGCAAATGTGTTTTTAATAAATCATTTCCATCAAAATCTGTATTCACAAACAATTGGCCCCATTGGATGATCTGCTTTTAGAGCTTAATAGATTCAGATGTTCATAAAGTTCACTCCACTTTCTTCAATATATTCTTAAACCACTGTACTTTGGTAAATATCCACCTGAGGATGCTTTAGCAGCCGTGCATTGCCAACCAGCCTATTTGTCTGTCAGCTGACGGCCACGTACGTTAACCTGGTTGCCAGAATCTCTGCTTCTCCCACAACCTCAACAAACAGCTCGATAACAGAGGGGACAGAAAGACGAGAACAAAGCCAGTGTCGCCAACAAGAAGGCAAACAAATGCTAACACTGCTGCTACTGCCAAAAAACGCCCATCCCCACAATTTATTGCCCTTTTCTAAGACTTATTCAACGTTTTCATCATATACCGACCCGCCACACCCCCTGCCAAAAGACCCAGAATGTGTCTGTGTGATGAGGTGAAGGATTAAAAAAAACGAAGCAACAAGATCGGCCCTTTCTTTTTCTGAAGAAAGACTAGAACTGAAGCTTTGTGCACGTCCGCTGCTGTGGCACATTTGAAAAGTCTGGCCCGGCTGCTTTTGTGTCACCAACATAATGGGGATTGAGGGAAAACACAAACTGAACCACTGTGCCGTTGTGGCACTGGCTATTAGTCAACGTGACGGCCTTTGCAGATGCTAATGGTGTATAGTGTGTCCCGGCCGGCCTCCCTCCTCCCAGAACGTGGCTATCTGATAAGCACAAAGGCCTTTTGCTGGAGGTTGACTTTTCCCCCTTTCTTTTCACGGCTGCTACAAAGTCATTAGGCTTCTTTTTTTTACTCCTTTTCCCTTGTTTTTGAGAAAACAGGGGAATATAATAGCCACACAGAAAATAGAAAGTTGACGCGAGGCAGTTATCTCCATGTGTAAAGCCTCAGGTGATGGTGAGGATGAGGCCTTCCCCCTCTGCATCCACCCCTCCCCACCGCGCTTCCCTTTGAGCAATGCGGAGATGAAGTAACAACCGGGCTCTTGTGAAAGAAGAGAGGATGCCCAGGAGTGGAGGACCTCTGGACTCTGACTTATTAATCAGTCGGGCCCTCAGCTGCCTCTCTCTAGCTGCTGCCTCAGGCTGCGACGTGTCTTCAGCCTGCTCAGGGTTGAGATAACCGCCTGCAGAGTTAAATACTCTGAAGGTTTGCCCAGACCTGAACCAGAGGCCTCATCACATCAGCACACAGGTCACTGCATCCAGATGCAAGCAGCTGTAGGACAACAGCACACCATGTTATGGAAACACACATTAAAGCAACACAACTCTCCACGGATGAGTGAAACAATGCATCGAAGGTGATTGCCCTTTAACTCTCCAGGATTTTATTGAACAAAACATTAATTGGAGGGATTGCCATGAAATGTTGCAGACATTCACTGTCCACATGACTTCACTTCAGCGTTCTTCTAGCGGCATCATGAGGTCAAAAGGAAATTTGAAAACATGTCCATGATAGCTGAGCAAACTCGGATCTTAGCTGGTCGAAAGCTACTAATAGAGTTTGAGATGAGATTATTTTGTCAACTTTCGTCATAATATTTGAGTGTTCTCATTGGCTAAAGGTTCAGGTAAATGGACATTGTTCAATTAAACTCTGCTGCATGCACTTAACTGAAAGTTTAAAAAAAAGGTTTAACACTGACTGGACAAGATGACACAACATGAAAAAGGTAATCTTTATTTATGTCAATTTTATTTTTCTCTTTTTCTCTTTTAAACACAAATTTAATAAATAAAGCACATCTGATGGGGTACACCATGCAAACATTACTTTCTACAACATAAAACATTTCTTTGAACAAACTCACAGATTTTGTTACACAAGTTGTTCACTCTGCATACATGTGCTGTACATTATAGTAGCTCCATGACTTTGCTTTAACTTAATCTGTACAGAATGCACCGTCTATTGTTTGTATGTATGTATGTATGCATGTATGTATGTATGTATGTACACGCCCATATACACATGAATGGGTGGATAGGTTTTACGCAGTCTATTACCACACTTTCGGTCAAACATCAGACAGTTTTTCAAGCTCGGGAAGAGTGAGAGGTTGTCTAGGTGGATGATTGAAAGAGTCAGAATAGTCCAAACGATGGAGGTGGATGTGAAATAAGGAGTTCAAGATAAGAATGAGTAAAAAGCACAATATTGGGGCAAGTGCAGAAACATCCAGCCAGTGAGCAGAATCAGTCAGCTGACAAAAGTATACGCTTTCAGTTTAAAATTACCCAACAGCAAGTTAGATATTTTCCCTTTTCTTAACTTTGAGGATAACTTCTGTTCATTTACAAAGGGAGATTACCATTCCCTTGGTTTTCAGGTGTTTGATCTTATCCCCCCATCCAAGCAGCAACAGGCATATGATCTTAATGACCATTATCATCACAAAGGAGGAACAGGTGATATGTGCACGTGCACCTGTGCTGTGTACATAGACATAACTGTTCTGTCAAACCATCAAATCTGGTGAAGATCGGAAACATCGGAATAACCCACCTTCCCCTGCGTATCTAGACCAACTGATCAAGATGGACTGGATATTAGTGCTAACGACTAAACCCCAGGTCCAAAGTGGAGACATCTGACAGAGTCATAGCTTTTGAAAATCAAATGAAATGTACATGCAAACTAGTTGATAATTTACTGAATAAATAATGATGACATCTTTAACTGATAACGCAATGTGGCTTTTGAGAGATAAGGTCTTTAACCTTAGAAAATATATAATAATGTTGTATGTTAAAATATATCCTTACATAATCAGTTCAAAAACTGCAGCTCTTAGTTTAATAATGTGTCTAATTAATCTAGAAGCATCCTGAATTTATGTTTAATTACATTTATTAATCTGTCAAGAGGGCATCTGATTTTTCTTTTGTTTGGAAGCAGTATTATTATCTCTTAGTTACAAAATGGGGAGCGTATAGATGAAATGTTAAAGTACAATGATGGAAGTGCAAACATCACAAACACTAGACAAATACAGAAACAAAAAGGTGGCATGACCAGGACAGCGTGTGCATTTGGCAGACATTAACAAACCATTGTCAAATAAAACCCCATTAGATCAAAAAGAAAGAAATACAGCTATACATGCTATTGTTTCCGACACCTTCAGAGCTGGTCTTATCCTGTTAATGAGGGGTTGTTGTGGAGTTACAATGGGGAGCGTTGATGAGAAGGAAGCTGAATATTGAAGTAGGCAGCTACTTTCTACTCTTATAGTTTTTAGGTAGGGCATCTGCTGCTCCTTTTCAGGGGTACATGGAGCACATATGTAGAGTTTAGCTGCTGCTTGGAGGGATAACTTAAGTGCTTTGGGTCCTAAGTGCAACTAAAAGGAACTGGTAAATGAGAAATATAGGCAAATTCTTGTGTACTTTGTGTGTCATGGCGTATTTTAGGAGCGCCAGGCGAGATAAAGGTATGAAATTCAAGGCTGTTTCACACATCAGGAACAGCGGCAAAGGTGACATCAGTGAAGACACACACTCTTCTAAATCACATGTACACAAACACCATCAGCTGGAAAAGAAAAAGAAAACTGGGGAGATTAACATGTACACAATCCTCATTTATTGAAAATGAGGTTAGACACTGTGCATGCTTCTCATTTTCCTTGTGATCTGACTGAGTTTGGGCTCCTGTGCAGAAGTCTCCCTCTTTATCCAGGACCGTTTGCAAGAGAGAAAAAAGAAAAAAGGAAACTCAAAGCTTGAAAACTGTGTCCTTCAGTTCAGGTCCATCTTTTCATCAGCTTCAAAGGGGGACAGGTATCCAAGCCGTGGATATTAAAATCAGATGAGTGAGTGGTGAGGCCAAGGTCAGGATGTGATGACGGTCATTTACAGATTTGTCTTTTTTTTTTTTTTTTTCAGTGCATTTCTCTGTTGTGATCCATAAATGTACTTTCAATAGTTCTGTAAAGAAAAGGGGAGAAGGAACAATAGATCATATTTACATACAGTGCACAATAACCATTTAGGATTTTACAATTTGAACATTTACTATTATTCAATTCAGGTATCTGGTACATTTTACAATACAGCACAGAGACAAATACCTGGTTGCCTTATTTTTCCTTGTGAAGAGCTTCTATGAATGCTTCAAGTTTCTCCTGAATCTCTCGAACTTTTTCTACAGAAAAGCACAACAAGTAGGTTGGTTAGGCAAAACCCTGATAAAAACACAAAACAAATACAAAAACAGTTGTAGAACAGAAGAAAAAAATAATCGCAGATTCTTTTTTCCTTTTTTTTAAGAAAAGCCAAACTTCTCAAATGTGAGGACTAGCGGATCTTTCGTGTTTTAAAATCATTGTAAACAAAATATCTTTTGGACTGTTGGTTGAACGAAACTACATTTTGAGAACCTCAGCTTGGCCTCTTGAAAACTGGTACCAACACAAGTGTGCTGAATGTTTTCATCTTTTGGACCGTTTGTCCGTCAACGTACTATTTAATTAGATATAATTGTTAGTTGCAGCTTATAACTCTGCTTTTTAAATAGAGGAAATATTAAACAATATTCCCATCCCTACCAATACTTCTGCAGGTAGAAACATTTTTCACCAAAATACCAGATGGCAGCCTGACAGTGACAGCCAAACCTCAAGGCAGACCTCCTTCACCCATCTGATGATGAAGACTTGTGTACCCTTTCCCGGTTAGCAAAGACCACATCAAAGCTCTTCCCCTCCCCTTTTTGTGGTATGTACCTCACGGGCACATTGCTAATGGACACAGGGAGATACCATAACAACAACATTTCACATGAAAGGGGGGAATCTACTGGAAAACAATCAGTCACTTCTTTTCATGATTACTCTCCTATTGTGCGGCGACCGCATTAGACGAGCAATCCTTCCACCCAACATGTACTGTCACACGAGATGAGCAAGCCATCTAAAGCAGTCTTAATCACTGATTAAACAGCGGCTGAAGGAAGTCTGTGGGCCAACACAGAGAAAAGGAAGCCGTGGCTCGCAGTGCCAGCTGCACCTCCAGGCCTGGCTCTCCAGCTTCCCTGTCACCCTTGCTAATCTGTCTGGATCTCCCCCAAGCACAAACTCAAACACCGGCTCTGCAAAACAAACTAGCACTGCTCCGTCTTGATCAATCAGCCGCACAAGATCCATAGGCGACCTATTGTCGATTATTTTTTCAAAAGACGGCCCAATGAAAACAACTTAAAAAAAAAAAGGGAGATAAATCATTGTGGTTTGGACCTTCAGAGCAACAGTGTCGTAAGTGTCCATTTCAGGTCGGCACAAAGGTGATTATAAGTGTGTGCGTGCTTTGGAGTGAAACTAAATATTGTACTCGGGGGGCTTGTGTGCAGCCCCCTTTTGATGAGAGCACGGCTGCCGAGGTATCCTTTTCCGAACGGATGAAAAGCACACTGTTGTTAGGAGAGATGCAGGCACCCCCCCACACACGTCCTGAAATACTAGCAGAGCTGAGGAGCTCTGGATAACACAAAGGTAGGCAGAACTGAGCAAATTAACTGATAGACAGAAAAGCTTTGCCCTGAAAGGCAACACAGACCACAGTCATGCTACCTCCACCTTTTTATTCACCTTCCTACACACTCAACGTGGCAGGTGGCAAAAAAAATAAAAAAATGCCTGGCCTTTGATACTCTGTTAACACACTCAGGCAAAATGGCAGGGCGTTAGGTGGAGATTACAACACCTAATGGAGGCATTAAGGGGGCCTGTCGAGGGGCACGCTGACAAGTCACTGCAGCAGGTGTGGGGTTGAATGAAACATAACCCTGCGGTACGCCATTCCAGCACGCAGCCCACCGCAGGGCACGGCTCAAAGGCAACTGACAGAGTTCAGCCGTGTGGGCTGCGTGCCCTGACCACAGAACAACACAGCTCAATCCAACCCAATCAGAGTAGGATTACCAACATCTGTTCGACCTGAAGAAGAGGAGATGTGAGGTACGGGGGTGTGGAGTTTTAGTTGGTGTGAGGAAAGGAGGTTACTGACTGTCAGATCATCAAAACATGGGAAATCCCCCGGCTCAAGCTTCAAAGCTTCTAAGTGGGTTTAGATGTGGCTGATGATAAGGTGCTCTATGGAGCCTGGGATGCTTCACATGCAGACCGTTTCACACGGGTCAAACTTTAAGGATCCTGCCAACTGTTGGGCAAAGATACCATGCGCTTCTAAATCACCGGGGTCAGCAGCGGTTAGATTAGAGGGCTTGTGATAAGAAACGACACAGGTTCGTTTGCCCAGATTGTCTGGAAAAGTTTCCCATGGAAAGTTGAAAATCTCTCTGCCCTGCTGACGCAACTGAAACCCATTAATCAATTAAAGTCAATATATTTTGACAGCCCAAAAATCACAAATTTGCCTCAGAGGGCTTTACCATCTTTACACACCTTCCTACACACTCTATTGATCCAGTGCTTCAGTGGAGCACAACACTGGGGTTGTACTGGGCAGCTCTTATAAAAACACAATTGTATACACTCACAATTACAAAAGGCACTCATTGGCTTCAGAAGGCTTTACCCTTCTACAAGATATGACTCCCTTTATCCTCGGGCCGCATTATGGTTGACATTAGTACCGCATGGAGAAAAAAAAAATGCAGCTCCCTCATTCATTAGATACATTGAACGCAGGGCTGTTTTATGTCTCAGCTACCACATCGCCTTTATTCAAGTTTATTCAAGTAAATGTGACAGTAATTTTAATCAGTTCAGTCACAAGATGTGCAGCAACTTCCAGGTCCTATGCAGCACAAAACACATCAACGATTCCCTTACAGCGGGATGATTAATGACTTTAAAATGAGCCCTCAGCAGCTTTCAGAAGCCCAGGAGGCCACTGGTGAATGTGAATGGCGCCTTTCAAAAAAGCCAATATTCTGTGGATAAAAACTGTGAGAAACAGATATTTATTTCCCCCACACCATCTGTTTGCCACCAAAAGACAGCAGCAAGAGGAAGAAAAGGCTGCAACAAGGCTTTCTTTTCTCCGTCCAGTGGAAATGCAAAAAAAACAAAAAAAAACACAGTGGACAGAGTCACCATTGCCGGTTCCTCGCTGAGCAGTGGGAGTAGCGATCTAAAACTCCATTTAGGCTCCTGTTTACCTAAGAGATGAGCCCCAAAACACAGTCATTCAACCGCTCACCCCTTTATCTGGTCATGAATATTCCCATAATCCTCTGGCCTCTATCCCAGAGGCCCCTTCTTTAAGATGCTGGGTGTGTGTGCGGGTTGGTGAGGATGGAGGGACTCTCGTCCATTGAGAGAAAGAGAGGGGAGGCCTTTCCCCCCCAAATTCCCTCTTTCAAGACCTTCTCTCGGCTGATCTCCACATGAAATGATATCTCATTCACTCTCACTCTGTCGAGTCCCATAAGCCTGCCACAGCCGAAGCGCTGGCAGAAGGAGAGCTGAGCCACAAAGGCTTTAATTGACCTGTAATTAGAGTGTGAAACTGCGTGGCCCTGCTGGACAAGTAGCCAACACAGAAGAGAGGGCGAACAGAGGAGAGAAAAAGATGAGAAAGAGAGAGGACAGGGAGGCCTGCAACTTACTGTGAGATAGAAAACATAAAATAATCCTCTTACTGTGGGAGATGGCCACTCTCCTGTATAGAAATGGTGGTTGTTGTGAAAAAGAGATTTCAGCGGGTAAAGTTTGGTGCCAAGGTTGAGGCTATACTTTAGTATGCCATTCTTAAAGTTTTCCACTGACAACCAAGCAGCAATTCACAGTACGGTCACTAGAGAGAGTGGGGTGGAGGGTTTGGTTCCTGTCCCAACCTGTCATCATTCATGAAGAAACCTTTTTTACATTTTTTTAATGACATATGACTGCCAGGGTCACAGTGTTGGTGGGGACACAGGAACATTTTAACGCTCTGCCGTTTCTTTCTTTGAAAGCTGATCTCTTAATGTAACAAACAGAAAACCCCCTCTTTTTTTTTTCTCCTCAGCATGCTGCTTGATTTGTCACTAAATCTGGATCGTCACGCTATAAAACCCCGGGCCCATAGGAGACATGGACACAGGGAGAGCGGGGATGTCGACGGCCCAAACGCCATGTCAGTGACAGACCCATGAATCACCCCTCGCAGTCACAGCTCTCATCTAGAAAACAGATGCCTGGAGAAGACCAGCCCAACCTGGGGAAAGACATGCATAGGTCTGAACAGGTCAGAGCGTGGGGTCAGCTCGGGGGCAGACTAAACCAAAACGGCGGAATGCAGAGAAATCCTTGGAAAGAGCCAGGTGATGACTGTTGTTGGGCTGCATGGCGCAGGTTTTATTGTTAAGCATTGCTTGAGCCTTTGAAGGGCCGGAGATTTTAGTTGATTTTAGTACAGGGGGTTATAAAGATGAAGATAGTGGTGACAATGTTTGGAAGATGGTGGGGTTTAGCTCCAGGCCTGATGGGTTTAACTGAGGGAAGAGCTACAACAGTAAATGTAAATGATTATGAACGCAGAACAACTAAAACGCATCATCCAGATATAGCAGGAAACAGTCACCATCACTTTCCATACTCATTCAATGAACAGGTCTGAGACAGGAAGTCTACTTATGACTTATGGTGTAAATCAGAAAAAGTCCGGAGTCTGAAGTTTTCTAAGACTCAAATTTTTTACAGTCAAATGGAGCCCTGTGCTGAGGCTAAGTGGCAATCAATCTTGAGTAGCCACATGGACCTGGCTGACAAGTCTGGCTTAAACGGAGATCCTGTCATAATCCTGCAGAGAAACTCCCCTGTGCTGCATCGGCCACAGGTGCGTTGACCAAGTTAACTAATGCTGAACTCCGAGTGAGTGAGCACACAAAATAAACACTCAAGTTTGAAAAAAGGGGTGCATACTTCCAGCCCAGTCGGTACCTGGGCTTAAATGTAAAGGATTTGTTGTTAATCACCTTCTCTCAGACCCTTCTTGACATGGCACTGACCCTAAACCAGCCAATCAAACAAGACAACAGAGAGAGATAAGACAGCCCGAGTCTCCTCTTCTCTCCGCTGCCCCCAGGTAAATACACGTTTCCAGCTGCTCTGGACCCCACACACCGTCACATCCATGTAACACAGAGACAGCAAACGCACCTGGAATTCCTTTGAGCCTTTAGCAAAGGCCTGTTCAGGCTCATATGCTGGGGAAGCTGGACTGCAGCTGTTTTACTTGCAAAGGCCAACAAAGTAGTACTGGAGCCTCAGAAAGGGCCATCAGTTCGTCTCTTTCTTGAACACAAGTTTAAACTAAATTCATACTCCAAAAATAGCCTACAAATGCAATACATTTACAGACATCATATTTTGAAAGATAGTCTGGCCAACTGATGATTTCATATGTGCTTGCTTAGTACGAGTGGACAAAGCAAGCCAGAGTGAGACTTTGCATTACCTGCAAACAAAAAGGAGTCTATTGGTGCCTTGAGTACCTTTTATAGCTCTATACAAATAAAATGTATTATTGTTATTATTATTATTGGAAACAGGGTTCGTCCTAGATATTCTCAACCACACAACTGTCCAATAAACAAGACCCCAAATGTCTCTCTGTTAACTAGACAACAGTAAATCAAAAACAGGGTAAGGCTAACCTCCTGACATGAGAAAATTCCAACCTAAAAGGTAGCATATTTTCCACCTATCACAGAGAGGAAGTATATGGTTTTCCTATTACCTCATCTTAACCTGCATCTGATGTCAGAGCTTTGCATGTGTGTGAGTGACGGGAGGATCAGTGAGAATGGGTCCCCGGTGGCTACACTGTGCTGGAAACATGGGAACAGAAGCACACACACACACACACACACACACACACACACACACCTCCTTCTCTTCCTATTTTCCCACACTTGCTCCGTCTCCCCCTTGAGGAGAATGAACGATGGCTTCACATTCTCCTTCGTAGTTTTACTTCTTTATCACCACTTCCATTATCGCCTCTTGATTGGTTGTCATCTAAAAACACACAGCTCTTTTCTCTCGTTTCCTTAGTCCAGTGGATTTATTTCTATC
This sequence comes from Myoxocephalus aenaeus, assembly GCA_038501785.1. Lineage (NCBI taxonomy): Eukaryota > Metazoa > Chordata > Actinopteri > Perciformes > Cottidae > Myoxocephalus > Myoxocephalus aenaeus. The sequence continues at coordinate 3,150,360 of JBAMJR010000099.1, forward strand.
TAGGGAGGATATTCAGAAGCAGCCAACCTGCAGATGGTTTACCAGCACACTTGGTCATTAAGTACAAACACTTAGCCTGTGTGAAACCCACTGTTATAGCACTGTACTTTGTGTGTTTTATGTGTTACTTGTTATCATTTATTGGTTCATCTAAGCCCGTTTTCACAACTGATCACCCTGGCCACCAACAGCTGTCAATGTATCTGTGCAAAATGCCTTAGATAGACATCCCTGGTTGTTGACATGAGAGGAAGGATGGATGTATAGGAGTGAAGAGAGGAAGTGAGACGGTGACGGGGAGGGAATAAGGGGGAAGTGATGAATGATGGGAAAGTGGAAAGAGACGCAGGTCACGACTTTGTAAATGGGGGCAGGTGGAAGTCTTGTTCGAGGGAGAGGAAGGTGAGTGGAGGGAGACTCCTGCGTTTTACAGTAGTTAAAAAGATATTGATGGTTTCTTTGGGCTGCAACTAACAATCATTTTCATTGTTGATTAATCTGTTGCTAATTTTCTTGATGAATAACTTAGTTGCTTGGTCTATAAAAATTTATAAAAATTGTAAAAAAAATATTGATCATTGTTTCTCAAAGCCGATTGTTTCTGTTCACACCTCAAAGATATTTAGTTTACGGTAATAGGAGTAAAGAAACTAGAACATTTTCACATTTAAGAAGTAGGAATCAGAAGTTTGACTTATTTATTACTTAAACTGTTTATTATCAAACTAGCTGGTGATTATTTTGTTGACAACTAAATGATTAATTGTTGCAGATCAGAGTATAACAGACAGAAAAGTGAATATAATGTTGCAAAGAAAACGCAACTCGATCAAATTGTAACTGAATTTAAACTATAAAGTATCAGAACAAGGTCAGCAGGAAATCGGCTGTAATACAGAAATGAAGCCTAATGTAGTAAACCATTAATTATGACAAAAATCATAGTTGTTCTTTTCACTTATCTAGCAGTTGACATCACAGTACAAAGAAAACGGTCATAAGATGTGGAATAAAATATTCAAGATATTTACAGATGTTTTAGGGTGTCTTGTGATAGAAAAGTCAGTTCACTTCGGAAGTCGTTTTCCCACATCATTAACAAGATAAGATTAGATCAAATGCAGGAGGGGCAGCTTCAACTGTGCCAGTGTTATGACTGTGGATCTACTGTTTGTGTACTTGAAGCTTCCGGGGAGAAAATTCATCATTTGGCAGCAACTCTGCAGCCTGAGGTTTCCTCCTCCATGGGAAAATACCAACTTATATTGTATCACCACTAAGCCTCCTTACTTTACGAAGCGACACTGTTGTCTAACAGAGAGTCTATTCAGAGACAAAACAAAATCGTGGCAGGAAGAGTGGGATTGAGCGTTACAAAGAGAGCAAAAGACAAAAGAAAAGGAGCGCGCGACATCGAAGCCAGGCAGTGTGCTAGAGGGAGTGATGTGGAGAGTTGAATCAACAGATAGAACTGTAAAAAGAGGAAGTCATTCAAATTCATGAAGGTCATACTGAAGTTATGTGAGGGCAATAACCCCCAACGTGCCAAAGAGCATCCAGTCTGCCCAGTCTCACTGCACAAAACCACCCCCACGTTCCAAAAAGCAGACCAGTTGACTCGGGCCATGTCTACAATAATGAGGATACTTGTGAAAAAGGGATTATGTAGGAACGTGTTGTAGTGTGTGCATGTAGAAAGAAAAGTACCTGTGTGTGTGTGTGTGTCAACCTTCAGTTACACCAGTGGTTTTCAAACTGTGGGATGCGGTTTTATTTATTTAATAAAAAATAAAAAAAATCTTTTATTGATCCCACAGTGGAGAAATTATTCTCTGCATTTTACCCATCCTTTGTAATTAAGGAGCAGTGTGCTGCTGTGAAGCACTGGGGGTTAAGTGTCTTGTCCAGGACACTTCGACATGCAAACTATGGGGAGACCAGGGATTGAACCGGCTACCTTGTGGTTTTAGGACGACCACTCTCCATGAGCTACATGAGAACTTTACATAGTACAAAGTACACGGACATAAAACGTTGTTACGCCGTTAACAGGTTACGCGACTCGCCGATTCTTGAGGTTTTGCCAAAAGCCGATGTCCGCGAGGTCGGCTTTTCTACTACAACAGCTGTTTTGAGAGACAATCTCTCTCAAAACAGAATACAGATCAAGCTCAACATTGAGCATGAATTGAAAGTGGCCGTATCAAATCTACAACCCTGTTTTAAAAATATTTGTAGAGGAAAGCAGCTCATTGCAGCAACTAATGCAACATGATGGCTCACGTATCTGCACTCATTTTGTTTTGCACAGGTTGCACGTTATTGTTATTATCTTAAAAAGATATTCAGTGCAAAACAGGTTAATTGCAGCCACAATAGGCAATTACTTTGTGGTCGGGCATGAACATTTTTCTTCCTCCTGGGGCGTGATATCATCAGGTACTAATATTTTGCAGCAAAAGTAAAAACCTAAATATCTGTATTGACTCTCAGTTTATGTCATTAGAGCAAAACAGCCGTCTGACACGTACACTGGCATAACGTATATGATTCGATTGGTGGGGTCAATGCAGCAGGATAAAAACAAGTGGTACTGACTTCGGTAAAACATTTGCACACCGTGATCATGCAGGCACATGTGCACACAACACCTTAGAAAGATACGTCATCCCTTACAGAGGAGCGCTCGCTAATCACTCTGTAGGAAGCTGCTCAAAGGAGAAGGAGGGGGAGGAGATGAAAGGAAACAAAGTGAGCGTGAGGCTGAGCAGGCATTCCGGGGAGCAAGCTCAGACAACCAGCGCTTTATTGTATTTTGCTTCCACACAAGAGAAAGGAAAAGGAGAAAGTGACTGCTTGTGCAAACATGAAAACACTTCACACATTATCACTGTTCTTAAAAGCACCTTCTGTTGACACCTTTAATTCCTAATAAATCCATAATCTTCTGCACATTCTTCCCATTCATCAGTTGCAATAAACATACAGTGAATGGCAAACGTAATGCAAAAGGCAGTGTGGTGGCAATGTGTTCATTCGCCAGCAACCAGCAACGTGTGAACACTGATGTTACATTCAGAAAATGTACACACAGTAAAATGCTTTAATTCCAGCATGGACTGTCCAGGCTGTTTCCAAATTATTAATTATAAAACAAGAAACTCACTCGCTCGTCATCACTTATCCTCGACTGTCAAAACAAGTCTTTGAATGGTTGCTACTATTCATGTTCACTAGCCAATGACTTAACTTTAAATATATAAATATAAAGATACAACTATCTTAAAATGGAGCTGTATTTAACCTTCTGAACATTAATATATCAGCAAACAAGTATTATCAATGTAGAAATAGTGGAGTAATGTCTACCTGAGGAGGATACAGTCACTCTCTCTCCATGTGTTGTTATTAACCAAGTTTCTGTGTGCTTTGTTGACACTCCGTTAGTGCATGTGAGCATACCCCACTGGCTAGCTCACGTGCACGTTAGTGCATGTAAGTGTGGTCACAAGTGATACGTTTCAACTGACAGCGTCGGAGCGCAAGTGTAGCACCCGCCCTCCAGTTCCTCAGTGACAGAGACAACAGTGCTCACCTGTTAGCCACCGTTAACTATGAGCTGCCGGCTCACTGTCGAGAAATTGAGAGCCATTAAGAGGCAATCAAAATATGAAAAAATCTTGGATCTTTCCCCCATTAAAGACATCGATCCCAGTAATGACAGCAACCTCCACGGTGACCAGATGCATTTATTGAGGATTGTGGAATATGGCTTCTGGCTTCTGGCTCAATTAAAGTGCAAGAGAAAAATCCCAAATAATCTGCTAAAACGTATTTAATCCTCAATTTAACGTGGTTGACGTGCCCCAGTGAAGCTGGGAGCCATGTTGTCGGGGCAATAGCTCCTGGTAGGGTCTCCCAAGACAAAGTAGTCCCAGAGGAGGGGCCACTTTATTGACCCAATATGAACCTGCCAGGAAACCGTTGAAGCACCCCGCCCGGAAAAGCGAAACCAGGGCCCTGTTCTGTCGCCAGACCTAGGAGGGAGCTCGCCAGGCCAGCGTCTGGGTCATAACACATGGGGCTCAGCCTGAAAAATCGACATGAAGCCACCGCCCTGTGGGCCAGCCACTCGAAGGGATAGGCACTCACATTGTGAGCCAGGCAACACTAAAGTAGGCCTAAAAAAAAAAAAGCCCGGAGAAACTGCAAAAGTGGCAACACTTTACAATAATGTGACATTTGCATAGTGTAAAAAAAACATGTTGCCATGATAATACAAGTACAACTAAATGACACACACACACACACACACACACACACACAGTATAATGTATTTACCATGAATAGTAATGGTGTCTCGCAAGGTCTTTCCCATGACCAAGGTTTAAAACTCAACAACTGACCTCAACATCACACTGAAGAAAAGTATGTATGTGTGTGAGTGTGAGTGAGAGAGAATGACAGCATGTGCGTGCAGGTGCTCGTACCAGTACAATGTACACATTCTCTTTACCAAGCAGAGGATGAAAAGCCACCACTAGAGGAGGGACAGTCGGGAACTGATTCTTCCCGTTCACGGGCGGCCAATTAATGTGAAAGAGGAGGAGGTGGAGCAGCGGAATAAAATAGGAACTATAACTGCAATTTAAACCGCAATTTGCCAAAGCTGCAAGCAGAGAGAAAGGCTATAGGCCACTGGGAAACAGAGAAATAAGGACAATCAAGGTAATAAAAGGCAAATTCAACTTATGTTTAGGGAATTCAAAAATAGTTTAAAAAAATAGCTTAGATTCGACCAAGAGCTCCTTTGAACAGGTGGTCTGTATGTTATGAATGACAAATGTAACATGAGTAAAAAATGGTGCAATTATAATTTATGTTCACGAGTGTTAAGTGTCTGGAAGCTCACAATATTAAATATGACATAATAAAGTAGTAATCCTGGGAACACTCTGGAAAGGGCACTTTCTCAAAACAGGCACTGTGGTACCTTTTACAGTACCCCCCCCCCCCCCCACACACACACACACACACACACACACACACACAATGAGGGGGCAACGAAGCAGCCAAGGGGGCAACGAAGCAGCCAAGCAACATCCCAGCGGACTCCTAAGAGGCCTTTGCTTGAACATTAGGACCGGGCTGTGCTCCAGAGACGGCACTGTGCCATACAGCTGGTCTGGCACACGCTGACAAACACACACACCTCTTTGTAGTGTACATTGTACCACTCATTAACAGTGCTTTCACACTCTTGCTCACTGAGGCACACACCTGACCCGTATGTGTAACCTGAGCAATGCTTAGCCTGCCTGCAAGTAGGGGCAAAAACAACAAACTGCCCCTGGGAGCATATTTCTGCCTTTGTTAAGTGCTTTTATCATTTCTCCCGCCTCCTATCCATCTTTTCCCTCCCATCTTCCCTCCGTTTCCCATAATAGAGGTTGTGAGCTCTCAACTCTTGTTTCTCAATCTTTTTCTCTCCCCCTATGTCAAGGGAGAGCAAAGGGAGAGAGAGAGACGGGGTCAGCTGGATTGAATCTGACATGAGAGATAGAGCGATGGAAACGAAAGCTAGCTGGATCAAGTACCCTGTGGTATTAGATGGCTGACCTGTGGGGTCAGGCCATAGTTTGGGTTTGAGGCGATCTGACCTTCTGTCTTTCAACAGGCTGAAGAATGAGGGGGGAGGGGTGATGAAATGAGGATTGAAGATTTCATCATGCATTAAGAAAGGTTGCTTCCTAGACAGGCACATATACAAGTCCCTTTTCTTGCAGAACATTACATGGCTTGAAACAGGTGTGTGGCTTCCATATCAAGTGCCCTAAACCTCAGATTCGAGTGGCTACACTAACATTTACAGTTTTAGAAGGTTTGTGTTGAAGTCGTAAAGATATTGCCTTGCTGCGATGACACGGGATCACGCAGCTTCAGGCGTGTTTTAGGTTTGTTCAAAACAAAGATGGCCGTCACTGAAGAGGTTAGCGTAGGTGCTTCAAGAACATAAGTTATATCAGAACTAGTAGAAAAAGTATTTCTTCAATGAAAGAAGAGCAAAAAACAGCACTGAAGGCTTTTCTTGATGGAAAATATGCTTTCGCTCTTCTCCAGACTGGATTCAGTAAAGTTTGATTGACAGATGGCTCATCCAATAACCTGCAAATTATTTTTTTTAAAGTGCCTGCGCTGTGTAATGTGCAAGTAAAAACACAATGACTAAAGTGATGCATTTATCCAATAAATTGGACTGATCTAAATTCCTGGTAATACCCGAGTAAATAAAGCTTGACCTAACAGTAACTGAGTTAACAGTAACTGAATTAAAGCATGATTAATTTAGGATTAAAGCAAGACTTTTAAAGATATTTCAGGAGCACCACAAGTGAAAAAGTGCTTGCAGATCTAACTTGATAGTATGAACTTTTGTTTAAAATACTTTTTGCCCTCAAAAGCTCGCTCACTTTGTGCTTTGACACGTGTCACAGAATCAGCCCATCAGCCAATGCAGTTCAGTTTAGACTGACTTTAGACGGATGGACCCACATACTTACGCCCACGGATCTAGGCTGCATTACATAGAAAGGTCTGTGCAAAGTGTCAGACATCTAATGACCCAGATCCTCCAACTCACCCACTAACTCAGCCAGACAGATTGACAAAGTTTAAACTCTGAAAATACATTTTCTTGGTTGGAGGACAAGAAAAATCTGCCATATACTGTAAAATTAGGGCTTAGTGATATAACCATGCAGAGACGCATATTTGCAGAATATATAGGTATGAGTTTAACAAAATGACTGGCGTTAGATTAATTTCAGTACTTTTTTGGAGCCTTTTTCATGCATTGGTGAGTCGATTTTAGAGACAGGAAACGAAGAGAGAGAAACAAAGGGAATATCATGCAACAAATGACTCCAGCCAGACATGGAAGCAGGAACTTTATGGCTTAATGGTCACCTTAAACCCCAAAAGCACCATGGTACCAGATATTTATTAACATTTTTCTGAAGCTCTTTTTCTGAAAAGGTTTAAATTCCAAACGTTGTACAATATTAGGACTATTTTTATGTCAAAACCCAGAGTGCTGTGGTTCTGTCCCGTGTACCCTCTAACTGTTGGCTGCCTGTGTCGACGCTGAAGCTTTCTATGTGACACAAATAATAGAATTGGTAAAATCTCTTGTATCCCATTCTGAAAAATAAAAATAAAATACTCAGCAGGTGTGAAAGTAAAAATGACTGAAAAATTTGATTTACTGGGGAACAAACTTTACAGGTTGCCTCGCTGGACCCCATGAGCCTGTGAGAGGGTATGCACAGGTGTGTTTCTACCCTCTAGATTCCATGACAGATTCAACCACATTCCCACATCTATCAGTGAGCGAAGTCTTTGGTGGTGGGAAGTGGAAACGACATGCCTGTTTGGGTTAAGTTTTGGGATTTACTTGCCTTGTAGGATTTGCAAGGCCAGGCAGGTCTGGGCATTCCAGACAGTGTCTAATGGAGCGAGTACGGTGTCTCTCCCTCCCTCCCTCTCCCCCCCCTCGGCTGGTGTCACAGAAAAGACGATTCCACTGCAGAGGGAACGAAAACAGTCCCCTACAAAAACGACTGAGTACGTGTGTGTGCATCTTTTTTTCTATTTGTTGCTCTATGCTTGACTGTACATACTGTATATGTACTGTATACGTATTTTCTGTGAAACAGCGTCCGTCTCGGTGTACGTGTGCACACGCTCATGTTTGCCTACTTGAATGCACAACGCAGTATGTATCCTGTTCCTATATGATTTGTATACATAAGTGTTTCCAATGGTAGTAACAGAGCGGAAAGTCAGTGAAGGGGTGTGTGTGTGTATTTTCCTAAGGCGACAATCAAACATACACAGATAGACCAACCACTAAAAGTCTTGCGTCATTCATTTGTGGGCCTTTACAACACGAGTCCCCTATCAGCAGTCAGGAAGTCCATATGTAGGTGGGAAACAATAGAGACTGTGTGCGCCTGTAAGAGCTTAGATAAATGTAGAAAACTCTTTCAGGGTTAATGTTTGATTGGTGTTGCTGTGGCCACAAACATTCAATTGGATTATGTATATAGAAGCCAAGAATATCTGGCCCTGAAAAATGTCATCCTGTTGTCTTTTTTCCTGCTGCCAGAAGGCAAAGCAGCGGCAACTAAATGCCATCAGCAGATAGCCGGAAATATGGCTAATAATGAAGTAATACGGTCAGGTTATCTGAAAGTTGAAAAAATTCTAATTTAAAAACACCTTTAAAAGCCCTTAACATTTTATGTGAAAATGGATTTTAGATGGAAATCACGTAACTATTAGTTTGAGAAGCCCTTCAGTCTTTTTGAAAGTTTATGAAACAGAATTCATGAAAAACATAAAGACAAGATTACTGAAGCCAATTCCAATCCAGACAGACTTGTATTTTTCGAGAATCAAGGATCATTCTTGTTCAATATGACAGCACAGATCTGCATTGTCTTTTTTCAAGGTACTCACTCATTTATGTAAAATTCTTTTAAACAATACAAATTGCATGATCAAACATCACAAGCAAAAATATGTCTCGTCTCTTAAAGTGTTTTTTTGTAGTCAAAGGCTGTATAAAAAAGTACACATTCATGAATCGTATTTTTAATTACTTCTAATTAGTGTATCCCAGACATTTTTATGTTTTTTCCAATCCATCATGCAATCATTTTATAAGTTTTAGCATTTGTTGGTGTAAATGAGAGAATGGTGGTGTGTGTGTGTGCAATATATACTTTGAGGTAGGTGTGTGTAAATGATGCTTGCCTGTGTGTGTGCCTTTGTGGTGACAGGAAATATGATTAGGAGTGTGTGTGTGTGTGTGTGTGTGTGTGTGTGTGTGTGTGTGTGTGTGTGTGTGTGTGTGTGTGTGTGTGTGTGTGTGTGTGTGTGAGAGATACAGAGAGTTCAGAATACATACTTTGCTTTAGCAAGCAGAGTTTTGCTGAATAAGACCAAAGCAGGAGATGACACAACCCTTATTGTACTCGCTGTAAATAGGAGCCTTCAAGGAGACAGGTAAAAATTAGCAGATATGTAGGACCCACCCCCAAGAAACTTCTTTCAAAACTTACCAACAGCACATTCCACACCTAAATGCTTCAACCAATGTAAATGAAAGCAATTCCTTACTGATTCTTTATCTATTATGCAAACGTATATTTGCACATAGGCAAGAAATACAAGCTCCCCCACAGAGAAGATTGGTCTTCTGCTTTTACAGCCCCTGGTTTATGGATTGAATCCTGTACAGGCCGGAAAAAATTAAGCAAGGAATTCTCGAGTAATGCACTCCCAACAACTACTGTCAGGGGGTGCTAACCAGCAGTGTGGGTCAATCTACCCCCTGTAGATAAATACATTGACATATCCATGGAAACACCAGACAATATCTACAGGTCCGGTCATGTCTCTGGCGGAACAGTCCAAGACATGACTAACTGTCAACAACCAGAGGGGTCGTGGTGGTGCCAAAAACAAAGACATTTTCTCCATCCGTCTCTGGTTACCATTAAGGCCAGGCTCAAACTGAGACCAGAGACATACTGGTAGTGACTCATAAAAGCCTCTTCCAACCCGAACACACAACAAATGAGCACGCCAGGCATGGGTCTGTTTAATGACCTTTGGATGTTCCAAATGATGATTCAGTTTCTTTAAACAACTGTGCTACAATATGTTACTGAGAAAAATACCCCCCCCCCCAAATGATTTCACTCTTCTATTCAGTTCCTAAAACCTTAACACAAACATATATATCTAACATAACTGTTGATGCGACTAATAAAAAAAAGGTGGCCAGCAGGCTCTTTTTCTTCATTGAAAATGATAGATATCCGATTTTGGAACAAGATTTTTCACAAGTATGCAGGAACACCTCAGGCTTCTAGAGCATTTCAGATGCCGTTTTCCCAATTTAAGTGACTGAAAACCCTTTATTAAGTTCAGAGAAATGCCCTTTGGCAAAATCCCAGTGGGTGTGATTATAATATGTGCGTTTGTCGCTGAGTAACTACTAGTCCCCTTATTCTGATGTGTGTCTGTGTGTCAGAAAGAGAGTCTGATGGACACAGACAGAGAGCAAGTCTGGGCTTGTCTTTTAGGCATGTGGGCACTCTGCAAAGAGCTGGTCTGGTGGCGAGAACTGACAGATAGACAGCCAGCACACCGCTGCTGCTGATCAGACAGACACACAGCAAAGACGCTGAGGGATTTCATCATGAACAGGTATGTCAAATATATGTGTAGTGTTTAGTCTCATGGGACCAATAATACATGAGCTGTACACACAAATGGGAGTGAATCTGGTGGGTTTAGACATAAAAGTAGGTAGAGACCATTAAAAAATGTCCGTAGTTTCAAATTTAGAAGCCAATCCAACTCCTCACAAGACTAGTGCATACCAGTGCACACAACCCTATTATAATGTGGCAGCATTACTGCCCATTATATGATGAATTTCATATATGTCTGAGAGAAAAGCAACAGTGAATCTGTCTCAAAAAGAGGCTTAAATTGCCAGTTGACACATTCTAACCTTCCTGCACTGTATCAGTTTGACGCTTCAACTAAATAGTGCTGTATCAAACTGGTCAACACCATTTCCTTTAGCACTACTGCCACCTACTGACATTTCCAAGATTTCCAATAACAAACCATTTACCTAACATACCACAAGTTTAGTTATGGAAGCAAGTGTACGAGTTGCATTGGGGTATTGTAGTTAACAGTCATATTATTCTGCTGCAAGTCTTACTGAGATCCTCGGCCAACTGCACTCGGCGGCCAGTGATGAGGTGGGTCTTCTTCTCCTGGTCTTCCCCAAAGTCATCCAGCACCTCCTTTACATTTTTCTCCAGTCGGCGCACTGAGAAGACAAATAGGAGGCACACACACAATTTTATTTTTCTCTATTGTTGAATTGGTTGCGAGTGGAATCGTCTATTTTCACTTTAGGTGACCAATTTATAAAAGTACTGATAGAAGGACCAATTTCCATTTCAATTTTGAATTGTTATCGGTGACTGGTTATGGATCTTGGGTAAAATATATCAGTTATCAATATATACCAGTTGACCATATTTGGAACACTTTGAACTTTATGGTTTCTAGAAAAAAAAATGCTGTGTCCTTTGAACTCAGAGTTTAATCTCCCTCCTAAAATCACCAAAAAGGCTACAGTTGCGCATGTGTTGTATGACAAACATTGCAGCGATAACTTGTCAACATTACATAACAGCTCACAAGACAAGTACCGGTACAAAACAACCAAACAACATGATCACTACACAAATAAACCAAACTTGAGAAGCAATGCAGAGAGTTTGAAATATAATCAAAATGTGATTTTATGTGAATCATCCTTTTTGTTCGATTTAAATGATGGATACCGTATTTCGTATCCCCTATCCTTACCCTCAGTGTTGGTGAGCTGCTGTCGGAGAGTGTTAGCTGTGATGACCTGCATCCTCTGGATCCTCCAGAACAGTACCACATCATTGCACTCCAACTAGAAATACATGCAGGCACACAGCTTAGCTTTTCACACACAGACTTTAAATATAGATGAAAATAAGTTGTAAATGAAAGACAACTCAGAATTGCTCATCCTCTGTCCTTACCTCAGAGTCAACAAAGTGCCTCTGGTAGTAGTAGAAGCCTCTCTTGCAGAGGTTACAGTGAGACAAGGCCTTCTGCAAGAAGTGTCGGCGATACAGCTGATGCCACGTGTCCTTGATCTGACCATGTAAGGAGATCAGTAGTTATTGGATGGCAGCATAATGAAGCACTGTAACCAGCTGAAAATATAGCAAGCCTTTGTTTTATGTTAGCCAAGACCCAGACGATTCGAACCAACCCTCCCAAAAAAGTAATGAATCAGGCACGCAGGTATTTTAATCTCACCAGCACAGGGTCAACTTCAACCCCTCGTCCCTCCAGATTCTTCCTGACTGTGGTGACCTCGTCATTCGCCAAGTAGGCCGTGTGCTCATCGTGTAGCTTCAGCAAGCGCTCCAGCTCATTTTTTGTTTCATTACGAATGTGCTACAAAGTCAAAGAAAAGTTAAGTGAGCACTGTCCTCGTGGAGGGTGTTGAGATGTACAGTAGAAGGTTATTTCATGTATTGCACAGTACGGTACATGGGGATCGGAACTAATGGAGCAACTGGTATTAGAACAGTCTAACGAATAATCCTTCCACTTTAAAACAATTTGAGGTTCCTCTTAAAACCAGCACAGTTATTTGGAGAGATCCCTTGAACTCTTACCTGATCTGGTGTGCGATTCATCCAGCTCAGCCACCTCTGCCTCCAGCCTGGACCCACCATATCACTGATGACTGACTCGGCTACAAGGAGAGAAGAGAAAAAGTCATGAGCATTCATGGCACCACAGAAACAGAGCTGTGGATGACTACAAGATAGCTAGAAACCATGACCATTCCTCACAAATTGTCCTCTTCCTAATATGTGTCCGTGACTTGTTTACCAATAAAAATGTAAGAATTTCTTTTGTAAAATTCCGTGAAATAGGTCTGACATGACTGTTTGAACACATTCAAAAAGGTGGAGGGAATATAAGGCCAGGTGATGTGAAATCTTTGTTACAACTGTAACTGTGCAGCTGTGTTTGTGGTACTTAGTCTGATCTACACATCTACATAGGACTTTGACACATTTCAACAGGTAAAATCATCACATCGTTAAGTTGGGAAGTGAGTCTAGCATAGCCTAAGTGACCCTGCACGAGGTCATTTTGGCTAACGTACTGTCTTTGAGTCGTGACTGCAGGGTTTCCTCCATGAAATGGATGGCTGCATCCCACTGGGACTTGTCTGTGATGGAGCGGTCTTCTAGGGCGTTGTGCTGGATCACCCTCTGAGACACACACACACACACACACAAGAAAAAAAACTTAGTTGTGAGGCAAAGTAATTGCAATACATATTAAGTCTTCTCCCAGATGTGCAACATCAAGTTAGCATCAAGGGGTATTTGCATCAATGCTAGCAAGACCAGTTTCTTTCGATTCAGTGCACATGATCACGAAAGTGTGTCTGCTACGGGAAGTGTTAAATCAACTAGTTTGTGCGCTCTCTGGACCCTTGCACACAGGGTGAGTGGATTTACTGTGTGTTTACCAGGCTGTCCATGGCCCTCTCATTCCACTTGTGCCTCTTGATGCTCTCGTCCTTCACAGCCTCCTTCAACTTGTCAAAAATGTCGTCCTGGTCTTTGCCTTTGTATTCAGCCATGAAGCGGGCAAACTCTTCCTGCAGCGTCTCCCAGGCAACCTAACGGGTGGCCAAGAATAGTGGGGAAAGAGGAGGCTCATATTACCACAAGGCCATTTCCTGATTGAATATGTGTTACATTTCTACAGTCTGTGGCACAAAAGTTTAACTAAATATAAGTAGTAAAGAAATTTGAGGATATTAAAATGCTAAATTATATAATTTAAATATCAGTAATATGCCAAATAATTTTGTAGTACATATTTATTAATATTAATATAATGTATTTCTAAAACAAATTAGACAGGGACAAACTCATAGACCAATATATATTCATAAAATGTCCTCATATCAACACATGATCAATTTATAAGATCTGATTTAACCAAAGTGTGATTGGATATCAAGTCCTAGTCAACATCTCCCTTTAAACAATCTATATAACATAATGAGCAGTTGTATAAAGACGTTAACGTCGAGCGTTACCTCCAGTGCTTTGTGTGGAAGCTGCTTGTCGGTCCACTGCTTGAGCTTGATGTCTACGGTGGTGTTAAAGGTACCAGAGTCCATTGTTTGGGCAGCAGGCAGGTAGATGTTTTCAATCACATGGGTGGAAACACGCTCCCATAGCTTTTTCTGCAAGATGGCCTCCCTGGAAGAGTAAAATATAAGTCATGCCAATTTCCTCATTAGCGAGAGAGAAGATGATATCTTTTGATTGGCACCTCTGGCAGTTGTGATTTTGGTTTTCCATGTTCTGACTTCTAATAACTTGCAGAAGGTGCTTCGACCATATCGTAGATGAATGTACCTTTATATGTTTTTAGATTCTGATAATTATTTTTAGATTAATATTTAAGATGGATTTAACAAGCAGGAGTGTTTGTAACAAAGTTTTTTCCAGGTGTCCAGCTCAGTTAAGTGACCCGGTGGGGTAAGAAAACAATGAGTGAAGAGGGATCATTCTTGGCTGAGATTCTTTCACTTTTGTAGTCAGTGCTGCAATTGCACTTGGCTGTAGATTCCAATGCAGCTTCAGTCTGACCCTGTTAGCAGCTAACAGCCTCCACACTCTCGCTCCATCTCTCCAGGGCAGTGTGACAATGGAACAAAACCATACCCAAGTCCCCCTAAGACCAGACCGGTGTTGTGCCTTCCTCATTTATCATAAACACACTCATATTTCATTAGGCTCCCCTTTTGTTCAGGGAAGTACTCCTCACTGCCAATAAGCGCCATCTCCAATATTGCTGGCTGGCTGGCTGCTCGCTGGCTAACAGGGCCACCCCTGTTACCATCCATGGGCCATTCATCAAAATATTGATCTGGGCAAAATGACGGCACGCACACTGGGGATTGGCCACAACACCGCGCATACATCTCATTTAGCAAGGTTTTCCTCATTGGGGGTGAGGTCTAACTTTACATTCATTCACAGATAAATACAGCAAGACCTGCAGTTGGCTCTAAAAATAGCTTTCAACTCACTGGTTGAGTGCTGGAGCGGTGCAGACACTTGATCAAATTAATTTAAAAAGGCAAAGACAACACAGTTCGGTCCTCACAAGGTGGCATCTCAATAAGGCCAAAACCCTACATATAGTGGATACAACATTATAATCTATACTTGCAATGCCAAAACTGACATTTGACCGAACTACAGGTGGAAGTATTGTGCATTTGGAGAACAAGACACATCTTCACTCCAAAAGTAAAACCAACAAAACATTAAAAAAAAAAGTGGAAGTGGTTTTAACTACAGTTTAAAATGTTTGTGCTGCTAATGGTATTTAAATGTATATATTTGATAGAAAAATTGAAGATCACGACCTAAATGTCTGTATCATTTTGAGTTTTGCCTGCATTAACAAATAATACGAATAAGAATAATGGAAATTGGCTCTTTGTTAACTTACCAGTGTTGTGGGGTCACTTGACTCAAACTAATGACTTCATCCAAGATTTCGTTTTTGGCTTTTTCGAAGAGTTCATTCTGCAAAAAAACATAACATCTGTATTGTAACTTAATGTCTTTGGAAAACTTAAATGTGTATAACTGTTGTTTTATAAACTCTTGTGTTTATCTTGACACAAATCCTTAGAATTTCAAAATAGGGCCACCAATGAGCTTCCAATCATTTAGCATTTTTTTGTCGAGCATTTGTTAAAGAACAATGTAAATGTTTCATTTATGTGCACTTGCTGTTTGTTTCTCACCCTGTCCAGCTCTCTCAGGCGAGGGTAGTTGTTCTTCCACTCCGTCTCCAGGTTGAAGCGAGATGCTGTGGTGAGTAGGGACAGTGAAAAATTTGTATTTGAACATCTGAATGAAAAATATCAAACTTTGTGAATATTAATGATTTCATCATGTAGCCTCCAACTAAACCTGGACCCATAAAATGTCTAAATAAATCAACTTTAAAATGTGTTGGGTGCTCATTCTCATGCCTGGACGAAACTTATCTCCCGCATGTTTCCATCGCGTTTTTTTACCTTTGATGTTACGCTCCATCAAACAATAATGATCTGGAGTAAACAGTCAATGACCATACAGGGACAGGGCCTGCTTTATTTTAACTTGATATGATATAAATGCAGCTTCCAGACTACAAATGGTGCCTTGAATAAGTATTGGTGAGGCACAGACTCTCCTAACTGGTCCCTTAGGAGGAGAGGGGATGGAGCCAATCACACTCTTTATCAATAGTCATAGTTTTAGGTCTTATATATGCAGACACGCACGCACACACACACACACACACACACACACACACACACACACACCAAGCCTGCCGTCCGTCCCTTTCCACTGCTCCCTATCCACAGTGGAGATTAGGCTAATTGCTGGTTTGTGGGGCCACAGCGGCGCCAAGCATGGAGGCCAGCTGTGTGTGATTTGATGGGAAATGGATCGATATGCCACACAATGGGCCTATGGGAACTACAGTCTCATAGCCATAAATCTCCTGTGCTGCTAGCAATGGGCTTGAGATTGTCTAGACTAGTTGCAGTTGGAAAGCAGGACAGAGAGAGTGGGAAAGTGTGGCAGGGTAGGCTGAGTAACGCCAATACAGGGAGGTGGGAGAGTAGAAGAGAAGTAGTAGCACCTGTTCCTTGTACTGAATCAAATCCTACCATGTTCATTCACACTATTAAAACATACCTTGGACTGTAAAGGCATTGGATAGAAACAATCGCTCAATGACACAAATAACAAGGCATATAAATCAGTGGGATGATGCCTGGGATAAGAGTTAGTCCCACATATGCAGTCATACCTTTGAAGACATCCGCTTGCTGCTCAACAGACTCCCTAACCATCTTCCAGAAGCAGTCGGAGACAGCCAGACTCAAGTTCTTTGTTGTCACTTGGTGGGCCTTCAGCATGCCGTCCCTAGTTACATACATACAAACATTGTCAGCTATAAATCAATTAATTTGATGAAGCATTAATGTTTGGTGAATCACATTGAACTTGCCTTAGTAATCTAGAGTTCTGGAAAAAGTCTTCCTCATAGTCTTTAATGGAGTCTATGCTTTCACCACTGCTCCCTGCACACAAGACAGCAGAAAAGAGCACGTAAATTCAGTAAATGTTAGATGAAATAAATCATAACTATATGTCTCTAATCACAGAATGATATTGCATAATTCAGCAAAAACCTCCCTTAAAAAAATAATAATTATGGATTACTAGTAAATGTTACCTTTTCCTGTCACCACTGCAAAGTAGCCCAGGGCCTTCATGGGAAACAGCTTTCCTTCCACTATTTGCTGGATCTGAAAGACAAAAAAAAAAAAAAAAAGGACTTTCTGAAACTCTGACGGCAGTCCACTGTGCAAGCTTTCCCAGCATTAGCTTATTGAGGGACCACTGAGTTAGATAAAAGGACCTGAGCTCCCTCTTGTGGAGCGGCTGCATATAGCTTCACTCACAGGGGCTGACAAGTCTCTGTTTTGCAACAGTTTTGAAATCTGCAAATGCAGCTGTTTTATTAATCAAATTCAGCTTTAGGCCATTTATGCTCACTATTTCTGGCATTCAACTACTGATGATTATGATTGACTTCATCACTTTTAAGAATTGCCTGAATTGATAGTCAAGAACATTTGGACTAATAATCAAAATTTCAACTGTGGCATTGCTGTCACTTTTGATGATCGTCAATAAAGAGCCTGTAGAGCGATCCATGCTTTCATTACAACTAGTCCAGATGAAATCTGATCCGACCCGGTGGCACCAATGACGAGCATTAACAATAACTATCGGCAATCTTATCCCTGATAGTTTCGTTTACTAATAAAAGGTCATATGGAGGCATCAGCATTTAATTGAAACTGTTTCATAACCAGTTAAAAGTTGCTCACAGTAACTTCCAGCATCATATTAGAATAGAAAGCTTCACATTGAACAGACGTGAAGTACATTTAAGTACACTGAGTCTCTCTTTCACTCTTCACTTGAGTTTTATTGTGTAGTTTTACCTCAGAATTTTTTTTCTGAGAATCCTTCTTCCTCTACCTCTGTCAATACCAACATTCCTGGTTAGAGAAAAATTGAAAAGTAAAGCAAGAACGTGTTTGCCTTTGGGCCCACAAAAATCAATAAAATTTACCCCTGAAAAACACACCCAAGTCGTTGGGCAAGGCAACATTTGACAAGGCACTCGCTTGTGTCCCAAGCAATACACCCGCCAAGTCTGAAGTAGATTGGATGAACAGTTCTCCAGATATGCGAAGGACATACGCACAGACAGAGAGACAGTTTCCTTGCTTATGTTTCGATCATTTTGATGAAATATGTGAATAAGTGCCAAGGCATTAATAGTCAGTATAATCCTTTACATATAAAGTAACATTTTATTGTATTGGATTGTTGGGACATTTAAGTTATCTTACTCTGTTTGGGCTGGCCAGGTTTTTCTCAGCCAAGTCCACCTTGGTCAGGACAAAGATGGTCCTCTTCCCCTGGGGGTCCATCTGGCTAACCAAGTCTGTTACAATGCTCCTCTCTGCATCCACACTGCCATCTGAAGGGAGATAAGGAGGGCACAGGAAATATGACAATGGTGTAGATAACATAACAAGTAGGATGGTAAGGAGTATAAAAATCATGTGAGATTGGTGTTTTCCTCAAATGGAGGGAGGGGTCTTTAAGTCCTCTGATAGACCATCTCCCTGCTCACAAAGACAAATGCAGCCGACTGTTGCAACTGCCGAAAGTAAACTCACGCCTCACCCTGAATACAGAGGATGATTGCATTGGGGTTCTGCATGTAAGCTTTGCTGATGCTGAAGATGGTTTCCTTCGTATCTGCTGCCATGCCTGCAGTCACAGTCTGAGAGACACACATTTAAACAACTTTTAATTCCTGTATTTGTGAAGACAAGTTTGGTCTATTGGCTAAAGTACAATGCTCAAACAGTACAAAGAAATATAATCATCTGAAACAAATATCCCACAAACAACAATACAAAACTTTAGTATCCAGTATACAGTCAAATATGTTTGTAAACATGTCCACCCTGTTTAATTTAAGAATGTATACTTACACTGATGACTCCTGGTAAGTCAACAAGCACCATCCTCTGGATGCCGGGGCCTTTGACACTCAAGGATATTGTCTGACAAGCAAAAATAAAACATTATTATTCTATAAAACATTACAGATGTAAATCAACAAGTAGCTGCTTTGTCAACAATCTGAATGGAAGCACTATGTCCAACCTCACAGCTGACGGTCTGTCCCGCCTTCACACTCTTCCTCATCCTCAGCTCAATCTCATGCCTCAGAGCAGCGAGCTGCAGGACAAAGGATGAGATGCCAGATATAATGTTAGCTGGTTAAAAAAAAAAAACAGTGAGGGCTCAAATTAATCTTAGGTGGATGAGTGCGTGACTTACATCATCCTCCTTGGTAAGGTCAAACTCTCGGCCACTGTCCTTAAACATGGCCACGTGGTGAGGGCCTTCGCTTAGTGTTACCTGCAGAGAGAAGATGAGTATTGTCAAGGTTCCAAACAAACACATCAGCACTGGGTTCCTACACATTTACCTCTCACAAAATACATAATTCCTTGTTGATTCTGGCTAACAATGGCTGCCAAAGCTATCATTTCATGACAAATTCTGAGAATATATGTGGTCCTTTTAAAAAGGAAAAATTACGCAAATCTCAGGTCGGTGTGGTCTCACATACCTTGACAGGAGAGCGGGTCATCATCTCTCCTGAGCCCCTGGGGAAGATCCTGGCCTGAGCGATCATCTCCAGCACACTAGTCTTCCCTGCACTCTGATCGCCAACTACAACCACCTGAAAAAGAAGAGGAGGAGGGTGAGAGTGAGTTGGACAAAATACAGACAGAAGACGAAAAAGGACAACGGCATGAGGACAAAGAAGAATATGAAACAGAGGGCACTAAGTGTTCAGAATCCAAGCACTATAACATACAAGTTTACAAATTGGGAGTTAAGAGGATTTATTTCAATCAATAAAATCATATAGTAGCATGTTTCTTGCAACATTTGTATCTGAAGAAAAAAAAAAAAAAAATATGAACAAAAATAGTTAATATTTATAATATATGGCTCCTTCTTAATTGAAATCCATTTCCCAAGAGCAGTAGAGCTATATTTGAGTGATCCTTACCCTGGGTAGGTGGTCCTGGGTGTTGTAGTTGGCATCATAGTCTGACAAGATGTCCAGGACTTCAGAATACAAGTCAATAAGGGATTTCTACATTGGATGACACAACAGCAATGAATACATTGTAATTAGTCCAGAGTGACAATGAAAGCAAGGAATAACTAAAAGAATAAAGGAATAACTAATATAATATGAGGCAAAATTCAAGCCTCATGTGTATCAGCGTGTTTATTGACCCTATCTGTTAAAGTGTTTAACCCACCTTGACTTTCCTTTGGTGAATCCCTTTATCATCTTTTTGCAGCACCACTTTCCTTAACTCTTTATTCTCCTTCTCCACCCTTTCCAGCATGCGCTGATATTTTAGCTGTGGGATAAAACAGTAGAATCCAAATCAATCAATCAATCAGCATCATTAAGACTTAACATCTAATATAATGTTTTTGCCCCAAACCTGGTGGCAGTTTTGATCTAGTTGTAAAATTGTGGGATTTACCTTTTTTTTGTGTGTAGTACAACTAATTATTCACGCAGGTATAACAAAGATCTTTTTGGGCAGTTTATATAAAAGGCAGATATAAGGCATAGAGTGTTTAAACATATTAGACAATAAAACCTCTTAAATAAGATTTGGATGACCTGCATGATACTAAGAATCACCTGTTCACCTTAGAAACAGCTTTTATCAAAAGAAACACAATCTACTGTACCTGTGTACGGAGCAGTTCTTCTTGAAGCTGGTCAATCCTTTCTCTGTCTGATGACTACCGGTTGAAGTAGAAAAATAGAAAAAGAACAGCAGCAAATTTAGTCGATGCTTCCTTTCTGTTTTGAAAATAAGGGCTTCTTGTTACTGTGCAACTTCACAAGCACGAAATCCCAGCAGCACCACCAAGGTTCATTACATGCACACTGTATTACAGAGAGAACTCGAGTTGACATAAGTTAATGCATAAAAGAGAGGAACAAAAATCAAATGTCAGGCAGACACCACACATTCTGGTATGACTCCGCTTCGATCAACAAGCTATAATTCATTAACAGGCACAAATCACAGAGTGAGCCCTGAAAATCACAGCTTCATAGAATTACAAATTATTTTTCATGATTGGGCAAACCTCATTTGAATAAGTATTTTGTACAATTAGTTTGTCAGGATGAGAGACAGGACAGAAAGCAGGAGACAGAGCAGACATGAACAAATGGGATTGGCAGCAGAGCAAAGGTAATTTAACAAGACACTCCAAACTACTTTATCAAAAACTATACAATAAAACAAGCAGTGTGCTGTAAGTAATGTTCTAGCGATATGCTCCAACAGTGTATTAAAATGTTTTGTATTACCATAATTACACCACTTCTTTAAGGCTTCTACTTTGTTGTAGCCAAAACAGTCAACTCCCCAATTATTATATAGCTGGGTCCAGTCAAGGTAACTTCAAAAAGTGCAGCTCACACCATGCAGCTGTTTGCCACTCCACTCCATGCAGTGTTTCCGTACATTACTGGAGAGCTGCTGATGATGATGATGATGATGATTATCCATCCAGTTGCATGAGTGTGTGAGACTGAGCTACGTCACTGTGCTTCTGGAACCAGGCTATGAAGGTCCATGCATGCCTTCTCCACAACCGAAGCTGAGCCTGACAGACTATGGGTGATACATGGAGGCTACTGTTGGATATCCTCGGGGACATACTAAAGTATTTACTAATTTGTATGCTCTTCACATATCATAAAAGCAGCTTAAAATGTTGCCTTAATGTAGAGGGCTAGACACAAACACCTGTAACATATGTTGCCATCCAATGCATGAGCAATGCGATAAATACATTCAGTCAGAGGAGAGTTGTTGAATTTATGTTTTGCATTGCATGTTTTGCAACATTGCATATACTGCATGGCCACAGCACTCTAATGTATTATTGTGAAATCTAATTATTTTGCAGCTGTTCATGTTGTGTCCACCAAGCCCTGTGTATTAGGGAGTAACAGAAAGCACTGCTTCTAAAACTGCTTTTGAAGTGATATATTAAACTGCTTCTTACAAATTAACTTAGTTAAAGAACAACTTAACATTAGGTGGAAATAAGGTTTTGGCTGACCTCCAGTGGTGGTTTCTAATCTTCTAAGTGACATGATGTTGAGTCCGTCTGAGCACATCCAACCACACCCATCGGTGATGCAGGTTGTGGTCATATGTGCAACAAAAAACTAAATTCACCACGGAGGGCAGTAAAACACTGCTTTTCAGCCTGGTGTTAAATTTCTCTATTATTTGACAAGGTGGCTGGTAGAAATGTATTTGCCCTAGAATATAAATATACTCCATGTCTATAACTGTTTCTTCTCTGCAGCTGTGACCTTTGAAGAGACTTTGGTGGGATAGGGCGGATCTAAGTGGGGTGGGACCTTCACCTTGCGTCTCTGTTGAGGGGGACTGGGTTTCGGAGGCGGAGGCGGAGGCGGACTGGGAGCAGGCTCTGGCGGTGGGGGACGCGCACTATTGGCCGCTGCGGCCCGCCGGACCTCCTCCTCGTGCTGCTGGA
This sequence comes from Myoxocephalus aenaeus, assembly GCA_038501785.1. Lineage (NCBI taxonomy): Eukaryota > Metazoa > Chordata > Actinopteri > Perciformes > Cottidae > Myoxocephalus > Myoxocephalus aenaeus. The sequence goes on from JBAMJR010000099.1 coordinate 3,172,841, forward strand.
TCTGCTGCTGAATAAGAATGAGCTCGCCAAGCAGACCCTGCTGGGGTACGTCATAATGAGAGACAGGTAGGAGCAGCAACAAAGACATCGACCAGCCACTAGGCTCAGCCATACAGGCAAACGCTGCATCCGTACACAGGGCTACAACAGAGGAAACATGACCTGTGTCTCATTCACTGGCAAAGGAGCTGTTCAGGCTCGAGAAGGATTCAGCCAAGGCTCAAGTTTTACAGAATCAAGGTCTTTTGCTTTGTTAATCTTGCCACCATTATCAGAGCTACCCAACAAAGTCAGTCTCTCTCAAACATAAAAGGGAGATGCCAAACTTTGCCAGCCTGAAGGCAGAGGAGGTGACTAATACCACAACCAGCACCTCTCAGCAAGTGGCAACCACAGGGACTGGGTTCTCTTTCCTCGCCATCATCCACCACTGTGGATTAATGACTCTTGTGTTCACCAGACAACGCCATAACTGATTTTCATACTTAAACCTAGCAGTATAAAATACAGTTTTTAATGTAAATGTAATGTAAATGTAAAATGAAAACCAAGTAAAGACGACAATGTGCGAAAACACAATAATGTTCAGCGATTTTGAACATCATCGGTTTGATGATGTTTAAAATGATGATGATTAAAATAAGCAAAGCCAGCACTGGGAGGCAAAAGCACAAAGCATACACTATTGCAGGTGAATTCTGCTTTAGTTCAGGGGTCCCCAACATGACATCATTTAACTTTGGGATGTTCTTTTGATTATTTCTACTCTGTGAAATGCGCATACAATATTTGTTGAATATAGTGAAACATCAACATATAAGAGTTGTGTTTCATGTGCTCATGTTGGAAACCATGATTGCAGAATAAAGGCAGGAAATAGGAGAGGAAAGCCAACATCATTATTGTTTAAATGCCGCTCTTCTTAATATTTGTTGTCGAACCTTCACATCATATTATCATTGTTTCAAACTTTAACTCTGTACAGTAATAAAAACACACAAAAATAGAAGAGAAATGACACTAAAATGGGTACCTTTGCAAAAAAAGAACAGAACTGGAAAATGAACACATAACAGAGAGGACAACAGTAATGAAAAGAAATGTGGATATGAAATGTTCTGCCAGAGACTGCTGTATAATGTAAAGCTAGCACAATGAATGGGCTCCATGAATTAGATTTCTGGAACAGTTAAGAAGCATGACAAGTACTTAAGGCAGTGTGCATTAACTAAGCTTACACGCCACAGAATGAGGTACATACATGGTAATGGGAAAACCGTACACATTTTTATCATACGTTACGGTCATAAAACGGGATAAGATATTTGTAACCGTAACATTGCCACATGGCCTCAAAAGCTGAGCTTGAACGTACTGTAGGCGCCAGCACGTGAAACTCAACATTCACATGAACTGATTGAATCAAAATGCACTCCAAAATATTACATTTCCTCATATTACAAAGTATATGGCATTTATGGGCCATTTTTATTCAAGGTGCTTTGTGAGTGAATAAGTAATTATAATTAGGACCTTGTTTAAGATAAACTTTTAACCATTTATGTGTGACCACAAGAGGAGACGCATCAGTCGCTCCTCGGTCTGTGAGGTCTCGGTGGTGCCTCAGGGCCCTTAAATGCTATGGTTTAATGCCTTGAGCAATGTCTATGTTTCTATGAGTAGATTTTTGATTCAACCCAGTTCTTGCTGCTGAAGTGAAAGGTAGCCAAGCTGCAGAGGACAAAGCTGAGAAGTGTCAGCCGGTTTTACCAACTTACCTTTTTGTATTGCTTGTCGCTGCCATCTTGTGTTGCTGAGGTCGAAGAATCTGTGGCTTTTAGTGGAGGATCGCCTGATGTTTCTAGCAGTGGAGACAAGGGCAGAGAAGGGCATTCATTGTAATACTGCATCTTTGACTATCGAGTACTGAATATTAACAGCCTTAGGGAGATGGGGATAGCGAAAATAATGCCAGATAAACAACATTCAAAGCATGCATACGATTAGAGAAATTAGGTGAATGATAAAAATGTCAAATGTTTGGAAAATCTTGCACCGTCTTCAACGTATATACATATAGAGTACAAACAGGTACATATATACGCTGTAAACACATTGACCATCAATGTTTACAAAAGGCACCCCACTGCAATGTGGATGGTAAAATGTAGTATGTAAGGACACTAAATAAAAAAAAACACGGGAAACATATTTTCCTAGGCCATAAAAGGGTGTGACGTTAAGAGCCAGAAACACTCCTTTGCTGGATCCATGACTCACAGGAGAGGTGTGGTCCTGTCTGGCTTGGCAAAGTGTCTGTACAAATTATTTTGAAAGCTATGGTCTTTCCATGTACCAGTGTGATTGACCCTAATGCATATTAGAGTTATATTATCGTTTATCAATTATTTTACCACTATTTTGCAGAATTTCAAGAGACAAATATTTAGTGTACATTTGTAACTAAAATGTATTTTCTGTGCGTTTTCCAAACATTTGATTGAAAATAACTAAAAGCAGACTAAGATCACCCCAGACATTAGTGAATGCGAGTATAATTAAAGAAAGCAGCCCATACAGGCCAGGGGAGAGAAAAGGTGGAAGTCAAAGGAGGCAAAAACCACACAAACAAAGTACAGCCACGCACAGTCAGGTTAAAGAGACTCAAAGGGGAAGAGGACAAACTAAAGGCGAACACACTGGATCTGTATTTCAGATCAGGAACTAAACATTTAAAATCATGTCCGGTTATTGCCAATATTTAACATTTTTCTTTTCATGGACTTGAGCTTGTGAACTAGGGAATAGTAACCATTTAAGTTCTCAAATTATTCGCTATTTTTTTTATTGAAAAAGAGAAACTTAAAGAATGAGGTTGGCGTTTACTCCAGTGAACAGGTGCCAGCCACAGGGTAACATTGGATGTCTGCATAAATAAGCATAGGGCATAGCACTCTGAATATCCAGTCCAAGATTAAACTTTGTCACCAGCCTAGTCACAGGTCATACATTTCACTGAATACAGACCCTGCATTGGCCATGAACAATGCCATTGTTTTACAGCGTCACTGGTCAGCAAATCAGGAGCCAAAGTCCTGGGAAGGTGCCCTGCTACTGCCTTTAGAGCCGAACCATGGCAAGCAGGAAACCACAACCATACCAACATTGTGGCTATCATAGTCAAACAGAGGCAGTGGGATAGAGGGGAGGAGGCAGCGCTACTGAGTGTGGGGTTTACACACCTAACAACAGATGCAGACCAGAAGCTCCTTTGACTTCACTACCCAAACTCACACCTGTGAAGAACGTGGAGGAGGACAGGAGGGATGGGGAGGAGGAGAAAGGAAGAACAACACAAGATAAAAAAATCATAACAGACAGAAGCAGAGGGATGGTGTTCAAAGCAGGGACACAGCTAAATGATGAGCATTAAAACAAAGTTGCTGCTGTGCTGGAGCTTTGAGTGAAGTAGCCACTTAATGAGAAACTGTTAAAAGAGATAAGCACACATCAAACTGGGCCTGATCCCAATCGAGAGGTTACTCTATTTAAAGGTGTTTTCTTCTTATTGGTTACAGATTTTTTAGCCAGAATAGGATTTCTTTGAAAATATTAAATTATGACATAAAAATCATCACTTCTTTTAACTTGTGACTTGGTGGAATGAATCATTTTTGATTCAATGTGCTGGATTCAAAACACCTGCACTAAAGACTGTGCAGGGTATTGGAGGAATTCAATGATCGAAGCTGAGATTAGCTCCAGATATTTGATGTTTTTTTAAGTACTCTTTACAAGCAGACTGTCTAGGAAAAACAGTACTATTTATATATGTACACACAACAGTATATGAATACATATTTGGCAACAGTCTACCAGGACTGCACAGCAATGTGCAGAGTTCTTTGTAGAATCATTTTGTCTCATTTAGTTGCAGCAAAAGCAGCAATTTAGAGCATGAAGCAGGCCATTTCCTCAGATTTTTTCAAATCATTCTCTAAATGTATGTTATCTCATCTTTTCGAAAGATACCCCACTTTAAGTATGGTAGGACACTCAACTGAACTGTTGGATATATTATATAAAAACAGAGACCAATGCCGATGTGGAAGACAATACCTTGTTATCTTCATTTGTAATCCAGACACTGGACGGTCTGCAAATACTTTTTCTTTTGTTATGATGCAGTACGTTTATGAAAACATAGTTGAGGTTTGGTTCACTCACCAGAGGACAGGAGGCTTTTGAGAAAAGTGAAGTTCTCGCCTATCTTGTTGAGGTCAGGTAATAGTTTGGCTATTTCCTCAATCTCTGGAAGAGCTTTGGCCAGTTTCTCTGTGGATACGAGAAAACAGGTGCAGTGGAGAAGACAGAAAGGTCAGGAGGAGTCTTATCTCATGATGCATAATGGTGCAGCCACATTTTCAAGTATAACCTAAGAATAATTCCCCCTGCTTACTGAACTCTATTCCTTTACAAGGAAGACAACACCAAGTATTAGAAAATTGTAATCATGATATTAAAATGAAAACACTTACCCAGATCAATTTGTTCACTAAGTTCCCAGACAAAATCTGGTATGACCCAGTTGTATTCACTAAAATCAGGCAGCATTTCCTTCCACTCATCATAGGTCTGCAGACAAAATCACAAGTTCATGTTATCTTCACATGAAGAATTAAAGTCATTAATAGCGTGCCACAGCAGTTAAAAAAAAAAAAAAAAGAGGCAGGGGACAGCTGTTAAGTCCCCAAGAAAGGTTTAGAAACTCAGATGGTTGGTGACTACTTATGTAGGCATCTATACATTTTCTGTTTACCTCTCAGTTCAGAGGACCAGTTACATCTCTCTTACTCGATGATGATGATGCCATTAGGCATCCTTGTCAAATTATTTGCCATTGATCACAAAAATATGCTTGAAACTCTTAAAATGACACCAAAACATACTGGAATCACTTTACCTTACATTTTGTAAAACAATGTTAAATAAGAAAATCATAAGCAATAATGTGTGATTCTGTTCTTTCTTGCAACATAATACTTGTATTTTATAATTCAGGCTCTATTTTTTTCTCCATCTTGACAGCGAGCTAGACAGCTTTGTCCAAGTCACTCATGTGAGGATACTCATAATTTGATAATGGGAATTCACCTTGGTCATCTTATTGTGAGTGTTTTTATTACGATGCATGATAAAATCCTATATCGTCTCATACCTAACTGACAACTAAAAACTAGTTCATGGGCTGGAGTAGTCCTGAATGAGAGACACTTAATGCAGACCTTTTTAGCGGTGTACCCTCCTCCCACTGCCGACCCCAGCAGAATGTATCGAAGCTTTAGCAGCCGGGCAGCGAGTTGGGCCACCCAGAAATTGCGCTGCTGCTGGTGGCCACGGCCCCCCGACCCTGGGGGAGGCTTGGGAGGCCGCATGGGCAACCGTGACATGGAGGTAAAGTGGCGGGCTGCCGTGCGGTGAGGGGGTCGCTGGGGGTTGGTGTTTCCAGAGTAGCGGTGGTGGATGGCTCGTGACAAAGGGTGCAGCTTCTGCAGCGGTACCCGAAATCTCATGCCCATGTTGGTGGAGACCAGATTCCTGCAGGCCATGCTGAGAAGACAGAGACATTGAACAATTAATTGCACAAGCTCACCTTCCTCTTTTGCCATTAAACACCATAACACCGGAATATATAATCTCAGTAGAAGCTTCTGGTCAGTCCCCGTCCCCCCCAGTTCTATCCCTGATGATGCTGGTACTTGATCTGTACAAAGAGGAACAACATTTTTTTGTATCAAGAGATTATATTCTACAAGATAAAAATGGGACACTTAGGAATATATAGCTTGTATCAGTAGTACTGGTGGTTGTTGTACTGGTGGTAGCCGTAGAAGAATTAAGAAAATGTAAGTCGAACTAAAATGTCTTTATATCCAGCCTGTGGCTCCATCATCAGGTGAAGGCATTGGAGTAGTGAATTGAGCCTATGGGATATTCAATCGATTCTGTTAGTGGTCCTTTTAGTCCCGGGTCGGACCACACAACGCCGCAAGATGCGGGCGAAGAGAAGATCTGAAAAGGTAACGTCATCTAATGCTAACGACGTTGACGTTACCCGACAGCGATATACGTTCAAAATGTAAATTATGTAAGTAAATCCATCAATGTTAAGATATATTACTATCACATGCTTAGCTGAGCAAACAATATTGGAGCAGAAAAGGCATGTCAACTCAAACCATATGAGATAAACCACAAACACCCAACTCCTGGTTAGCTAGCTAGCTAGCTCCGTGGCTAACGTCAAAATCCACCACAGCGTCACATGTCGATTTGAAGATTGTACTAACTATCAGTGGCAGTTTGCGCAGGGAGTTTACTAAGTCTAATTAGCGATATAAATTATAGGACGACTGCTATTACACGTAATAGGTAACGTTAGCTAGCTTCGTTGTCCTCAGCTGTCAAACTGGCCAGAGAGCAGTGTGCTTTCCTTTTACCAAACATAACACAACGAGCTTCTGGTGTCGTTACGTTTATCAAACGGCAACTTACCAGGCAGTTTTACTCCCGACACGCAACATGGTGCCGTTATCAACAGCGGGTTCACACAAATCTCTCAAAATCACTCTTTAAGCACGGTTAATTCATCTTTCCAGATGGTACACATTTGCTTGCCTGTTATGGCAGCTAACTAGCTCGTTTGCTAACAAGGACACAGCGCAGACTGACAGTCCACTTCCGGTGAGCTGTGCTACTATCAAATAGGAACGGACAGAAAACGCATCGGTGAAATAGTTCCTACATGTAGGAGGGACATCGCTTTGTTAAATGACAGTGGGGTCATCGTCATGCCATCCGGTGGTAATCAAATACTCATATTTAACCACTAGACAGTACTTGCTTCAATACACATGTAAATTAAAAATGACTTTCTCTGTCATTCTGTAACTTGTGAGTAATTCTCTTAAGCAAAGCCCATATGCAAAGCACATATGTCAAAAGTAGACACCACTTTGAGGGCCAACTGTTGGGACATTTACATGGACAGTAATGAACATGATTGTTAACGGTGTCATTTGAATAAAAAGGGTACAGTCTAGATCAGGGGTGTCAAACTCATTTTAGTTAAGGGGCCTCATGCTGCCCATTTTGACCTCAAGTGGGCCGGACCAGTAAAATCAAAGCATAATAACGCATACATAATGACAATATTTCTCTCTGTTTAAATCATTGGTGAAGGTTTTTGGATGATAAACTCTGTTTTAAGGTCTTTCTTCAATAAACTAGAAACGTAAAGACCAAAAATTCAGACATCAGCCCACTGTTTACCTGCCTGGGCTCTCCTCTGCAGATTCCCTCGCAGTTAGGCAATATGCTTAGTAAAGTCAGTGCTGTGATCAATTGTGTCTGTGGCTCAATGGTTATCTAGGGTGACCAGACGTCCTCTTTTTCCCGGACATGTCCTCTTTTCGAGACCTAAAAAAAGTGTCCGGCAGGGATTCCAAAAACGTCCGGGATTTTGCTACGTCGGGGAAAATAGTTATTACCCCCTTACAAGTTTTGGAAATGGTATCTCCCTCACGTTCCACCTTCTTGCGCAAGCTCTGACTGTAGAGAGAACTGTCATTGGTCGACCGATCTCAACGTAAATGTAAGTTCACGGCATGCTACACACTACTGCTACCCCCCCCGCCCACGACGGAGTCTCTCTCTCTCTCTCTTCCACACACTCTCACTCTCACTCTCTCTCTCTCTTCCACACACTCTCTCTCTCTCTCTCTCTCTCTCTCTCTCTCTCTCTCTCTCTCTCTCTCTCTCTCTCTCTCTCTCTCTCTCTCTCTCTCTCTCTCTCTCTCTCTCTTTCACAAACTCAAATCTGGTCACCCTAGGTTAGCATGCACGTCTTACAATCAGAGGATCAGTGGTTTGAATCCTGACTGAGGTAGTTTTTTTTTTTTTTTCTTCAAATTTTAACAATTATCCCGCGGGCCGGACTGGACCCCCTGGCGGGCCGGATTCGGCCCGCCAGATTTTTGCATCTCACATTTGATTGTTGTTAAACATGGTTTCTATTTTCACGTTCATAAAGAAATCCAATTGTTGCAACCGTTCATCTGCCTCCTGATGTACACAGGAATTTATGTAAGCTACTTCTGTGTACATAAGAGGGAGAGCTAACAATCAATGAGGAGAAACTGCACAAGATGGAAGCTGTATGTCCCAATTCAGGGCCTAGATCCTCCGAAGTGCACATTTCTAGAATGAATGCATCAAGATCGGCGTCAGATTTCAAAGGCTCTGTTAAATCACCTGAATTTGGAGAACAAAACCTGTTTAACCGTTGTTCCCCTCAGTATCCCACTATCCATTATGTGCCGCTCAATAGGTGATCCCAGTCATCTTCTAAAGTCTAAATATTGTGTGATTACATCACATTAACCAGGTACTGCACTTAGTTATTATGGTAACTAATATTGCAAACAGGTAAACCATAATTATTTTTGAATTTCTGCAACACATTTGCAACTTGAAGCCTTCCTACCATTCTCTCCATAGAACAAGATACTTTGCTGCAGCAATATGGCATCCCATTCATGCTCAATGGACACACATTACTCAGACTTGCAGCAGACCATTTTGAGAACATTTATTGAAAAGAAAGAAAGAGATAAATCTGAAATACAATCCTCTGCGAGAAAGAAATGAAAATAAATATAAAATAAATTATAGAGTACAAAAAAATATTCCAAAATGTACATCTCTGCCAATAAAAACAACACATATACCCCAGATGTGCCTCTTGCTGAGGTGTTGGAGCTGCAAATAAAAAGCACACCCGATATCTTTAATGAAAGAGTTACATACAGATTGAGTGTAATAAAAAGTTTGACCAACATTGTATTTTCATTAAGTTTGGGTGTCAACTTTTATTTTCTTTAATCACTACAAATAGACACATTTCCCTGAGGAAACAACATCCACATGAGACTTGATACACTCAGTGGCTGACTCAATCTAAATGCCATTCGATGGTTTGTTTAAAATACATGTGAATAACAGGCCAATGCTAACTGTCAACAGTTGGTTTATATTGTACCTGTATAAGAGCATAGAAGGTGTCAGCATAAAAGCTATTGTTGTGACATAGCTGTGTTTGAATAAAAGGCAAAACTGTAGCATAGAAGACAAGCAATAGTTGTATTTACACTTTGCACGTCATTACATTAATAACCTTTCTGTATCAAAGCGCAGTTATGACACCGCTGAGACTGAATCGGTTTGCCCTTAGCAGCTACATGTATAGTCACTTCTACAATAGACCATTGATATTGAGCAGCAATGCACATTCTTTTTGCCAATTACAATTTTACGTGGATGCAAATGATCTTTAAAACAATTCTAGACAAAGAAAGTAAAATATGCACATCGGATGATTGAACAGAAATGCAACACGATTGTCATATGTTGTACAGATTCTGAATTTGCTAAGTGGAGGCGACATACAGTATACTATACCAGTTGTATTCCCTTCTTGTGTAAGGTCCTTGATATTATACAAAGCAGTGAGACAAAAGAGTAGCAAAAGAAAAGCTGAGACGTCAACCAATTTTAGGAACCTGCCGAGACAAATGTTTGCACACAGGACTTATTTCAACTTTCTTCAAACTCTTAAGTAGATTGCATTGTGTTCACCCAGACAGAACACATATTGATCCAAGTGCCCCAATCACATGACACAACAACCAATTCAAACTGTTAAATAAATGCCCAGGATTCATGCCCAAATTAGGAAGCTCCAAGCTAATGCAACTCCATAACAGAAGTGAAAGTACAAATAAAGTCAATAGACAGTAAGTACAAAGCAAAAGGTAGACAGACAGCTGATTGTAACACAGTACCAAAATAGTAGAAAAAGACACACCAGCCCTTTGATAATCCAAAACCCATAATTTGTTATACTAAATCTTTTTACCTTTATGCACACTAGTAATATACATCTCATATATATACAGACATAATCCAACATTTAATATTATTATCACCTTTAAGTCCAATTCTGTAGAGACAAATCAGTTTTGGGAGAACCCAACAAAGGCTAAAACCCAAAATGTCTTCTTTTTTGCAAATTACCAATTAAAATGTGATAAGTCTTTGGGGGGAAAAAATAAATCACCAACCATTGTATTGCATTAAACTCTGTTCTTTACACAACATTCAGTTTAAATCTCAGTAGGAATCTAGAGATTAACAATTCTTTTTTTTTTACCCTGAAAGCAAATACAAAATGAAAAGATGCCACCAAGTATTCAGAGGTACAGAAACCCAGGTGGCCCATGTTTGACAACATATCAGAATCTTTTTTTTAAAATATCTATAGTACTATATATTTCCTTCTTCGCACGCTGACTATTTACCCACAAAATACAATAACAAAATACTATACTTTGCTCAAATAAACAATATATCCTTGAAAACTATAGTCACATATCACATTTGAGCTCCTTATAAAAACAGTATGGATCAAAAGTTTCATATGCATTTGCAATGTCACAAGCATTGCGATAGACAATTACTTTGAAGAACTGAGCAACTTTAGACCTGTTATAACAGATAGTGGAAATCTGTTGCAATGTTGTTTCTATATGAATCAAATAATGAATAGACAAGCCAAATGCAATGTCATGTATCAAACAGAATGAAGTGTTGAATACAGTACTGCTACCAGATGTTTGGGAAATAATTTGCAAAATTTTGGTCAGGGAGGAAGAGTAACATTACATTTAGTTTCGACATTCTTTTGACACGGTAACTCATAACCGCTCACACACACACACTATTTGAAATCATTAATATTAAACCGTACAATTCCTGAAAGACAGGCTACTGGGCAGATTAAGCAGTTATACTGACATTGAGAACCGGCTGCATTTGTGTTGGTGACTTTGCTTAAAAGTGATACTCCACCCCGAATCTTCCTTTGAGGAGCAATCACTGGTGGCTTTAAAGGTGGCTGTAAAACATTTGTTTACTTCTCCTACCAATGGTTGATGGTCAACGAAAAATGCAACCAAGAACTCTGCAACCCATTCCTGCAATGTAAATTGCTTCCTGCTGACCACCAGTTAGCTTAGGTATTATTGTAATCAAGTTTGATTTGGGGTATCCAGTTCAAGATTTTGTTGAGGAAAACACAACACACCTTCAACATTTACAGCGAGTGTTTGATACTTAAATCATTGATTCTTGTGGAGCATCACTTTCAACGTCAAAGAAAAAGCAGCAAACATAAAATATAGCCCTTAACCCTCTATGCAGGTAGCCTATGATTAATACAAGTGTATAAGGTAATCAGCATCCATCATATGCACCATGGATATTTTGAAATGTGCAGCTAGCTGATGAGATGCACAATGCCTTGCCTTAATCTACTATCACACTTTAATCAGTCTTCCATAGGAAGACATTTTGGTTTTAGAAAATACATTTAAGTAGTACTGAGGGCTCTTGAAAGCCAATCTGACATGAGTTTGTACATGTAGAAGGCTTTGACTTGTATGGTCTCATGCATTCGATTAACTGTCCACGCTAAACAGACAGAATAATGCCTTTTCTTGTGCAGACTATTCTTAATACAGAGATGTTAATCTAAATGCTCATTCATTCTACAGTAATGCATTATTTGTAGTAATATGTCTGGTATTGCAGCCATCAAGTCTTCAGAACGTGACACTAGGGAGCTGGCTTCATGCAAGTCTCGGGAGGTTTTCAGATGGCTCATGGATGCAAAAACATAGTTATAATTTAACACAGTGTGAAATGTATTACACACTAGGAAAAACAATCTATTGCTGGATGAAAAGTAGAGACACATTTGCTGTTCTGTTCTTTACCACTAAATGGGGCAAATGTTTGGCCATGTTGTTCCCCGTCAGACTCGTTAGCGTGGCATGGTAATACATCATGTAAGGGTAGCATGCTAACATTTAACATGTTAGCACATGCTATGTAAGGATTAATATCAAAGTACAACGGAAGTTGAAGAGAATTCAGTCAGTAGTTTCCGAGGTATCCTTAAGTGTTATTGAACGGTTGGTGGACCGACAGCCCAACGGATCAACTAGCATGCCAAAAACATTTAGATGAAATGTAGTTTTTTTTTGTTTCCATCTGTTTTTTTTCTTTTTCTACATATCTTTAAAAAATGCTCAAGGTAAACTGACAATCACAATGGAGATCCTGCCAGAGTTCCCAGCTTGTGGTTGAGAGAGGATGAGCATTTCCGTCTCCCTTACTGTCCTTTACTTTCTACACGCAGTAATGTTTGGACTACAAGGAAGTCATTTAAGATTGCATTTTCCTCATAATTTGGCCAAAAGTTTAGGTGGTTTATCACTTTGTAGCTTCAATCATCAATCTGATGTATAATGTAGTCTATTTTGTGATTCATTAAACACTTTCCCTTAACCCAACTAGCCTACTTATAACGTAAGATATAAATATATATAACATTTTCAAAATTTCCGAGGGCTTGAATTAAATGTAGCCCGGGGGACAACAGTAAGATTTTCAGAGAGGCCATTATGGCAGACGACAGCAGATTTTGTCCTGTAAACTCTGAAAAAACATGAATATTTTTAGACTTGTTGTAAAGTTTCCAAATCTAAAAATTTGGAAATGCCCCATTTCATTGTCTATACTTTTCCATAACTCTATAATTTGCTCTCGACAGCCAATCAGTATATTTATGTGTTTAATTGCAAATAGAAATGCTGCCGGAGGTGTGCAATTAATCCTCTACAACTCAGTGTGCTTTAAAGATTATTTGAATACTGGTCTCAAATGGTTATTCATGATTCATTCCTGGGGATCCATAAAAAGCTTTAAAGCTTTTCTTTTTGGTTATGATTCTCTAACGAGTGCTTGCCAGGTGGTAATGCTAGCTCATTAAAATGACTATACATTTACATTAACTGTATAAGATCGCTACATAGTAGCAATCGGAGCCTGCACCGCCTGCAACCAGCTGGACCTGTGAAACAAGTTACTGTGTAAACAAACTCAAGTGAGGTGTAGACTGCTCAGAAATAAAAACAGGACTTGCTGCTATTAAAAACTGTATATGATATGATCAGCTCATACAGTGTTGGTCAATAAGACCTTTTTCTTCTTCCTCAAACAGTCCAAAATCTTTCTCTATCGACCAATCACCTTACTCTCTGTTTAAGAGTGGGTCATACTTCTTCTAAACTACCATTGTTTCATCCTATTATTCTCCTTATTCTATTTCCTCAGTGACCAGTCTAAAAGCCTCCAACATATGAGGCTATTTCACGTGGAATGTCCAGCACTGTGGTTGGTAATGAAATCTGAAGGCGCTGTTACATGACATTTCTGATAGCACATGCATGTCAGAAGCTAGCTCTGTAGCAGAGTGTGACTTCGGCTCTCTTCTATGCCCCTTTTACACAGACAAAGTGAGAGGATATTGAAACTGCGTTGGTAGTCAATTTGAAGAGGTGAATGCACATATATTCAACCTGGCTTATTACCTCACCTCCCAGACGGGTTTGAATGCTCCTCAGCTTTGGTGAACAGACATTGCAATAAGGAATAGGAATTACAATTAATATTACTGATAAATTACATTTAAAAAGACAAGCAAGAGAGACCTGAGACCACGCGAGTGGTTGAGTCAAAGAGAGCAATAATGCTGAGAGAAATTAGACTCGACTATATTTGGTACTCCTGTGTAATCTTAAGGTTTTTGCAGCAACCTCTCTGGAACTACAGTAATAGCCACAAGTCTGTGTGAACGGTAACGACAGGCAATTATCCTATGACAATTTAATTTGAATAGGTTGAAGGTGCGTTCACTGAACACGCGTCATATGCATACATGTCTCCTGTATCGGAGGGATAGATTAGTTAGTGTGAGATGCTGTGGGGGGGTGCTAGGAGTTGATTTGATAGGTCGAGCCATTTTCTGAGCGAGACTTGGCTTCTGTGGTGGTGGTTGGCTTTGGAGGCCAGTCGGGGTCCACACTGAGCTCCTGGGCGAGATGCATGTAGCGAGCCTTGGGTGTAATCTTGCCTGGGCAGCACAGCCGGGAAAGACACTTGTACGCTTGCAGGTCACTGGGCCTCTGAAAATACCACAATCGCAAAAATAAACAAATAAATTAAATACAAATACCAGCGACAGGAGGAAAGGGAGAGAAAGGTAGAAAAGTTTCCATTAACTGGTGTCATATTTTTGGAGGGGTTTCTGAAACACTTTTACTGACCAATGCATATCTGAAAGTGGCATGCTGATACAACTGTTGCATGCAAAGTATAAAAATGGAGAGGAGACATTTAAACGCAGGCACATTTCTTTACACGGGTGAGTTGTAACAATGGCCTGTGCATGCAAGACGTTTAAAACAAAATTCAGCATAACAATAGTTTGAGGGAGTTGGCAGTAGAAAGCTTAAAGACTGAGTCCACTCCCTAAAGACAAGCCCATGGAGTCAAAGATCAAACAAACAAAGGATACCACAGCAGATCTTTTAAAATGTAAAAAAGGAGTCAAATTCTCTCCTTAAATCATGCTCTGATAATAAATATACTGTGCTTGATAGGAACCATGATAGCATTGACTGACAGTTATCTATGAGCTAATAGGGAAACTAAGTGCAGCAAATAGAGCTTAGTAGGCCCTTCAGCAAGGTGGGTCTATGGTGGTTTCTAAAAGGAGGTGGAAGCATTACTCATTCACTTAATCTTCAAAGTAAACCAATTACTTCCCAGTCATAAACATGTTCATCTCAATTTAAATGTTTAACAGTGACCACCAGTAACTCTAAATTTCAGTTAAGTAAAATACTGAAGCAGTTCTCAAAACGGACCCGCAGAACAGAATGGTTTGAAGTTAAACTGAGACCGTTATCAAGCCCTGAACAGAAGGCCCATCAGATGGACACAAGAAGGAGAGGACGACTAAGAATGAGTCATCCATTTCTTGGTTAGAAATTACAATAGAAAAGTGGCTCCGAAACGTTAGAGAAAGAAGTGGGGACAGAAAGAGGGAACACCACACAAGAGGAAAATGAACGGGCGAAAGAACAACGTGGCAGATTTTTCCAACCTGTGGTGTCGGGGCAACAGGAGTGCTGCCGAGGCTGCTCTGTTTGTCTCGGCTGAACACAAGCTTCCATAAGATGATGTCAAGGATGACGGTCTAGGGAATAGCGCAGTGGGCATGGGAAAGAATTACAGAGTGTCTAATTTGATTTAGCATTGCATAGACGTTTTTGCAGAGCCACAATGTATCAAAGCTTTTAGTAATCATGTGTGGTGACTTTCTACCATCAAGTTGAGTTAATTACATGTGAGGTTAATGTTAAAGTGAACCAATCAGTCAAAAGAAAGTGCATGGACCCTGGTGTATCAAAATATTGAACAAAATGCTGAAATCTTTGAGTTTTGTAAATATCCACATATAGGATGCTGCAGAGGCATTATCATACTGCTCCACTGAGAGTGGCGTACTGCAATAAAAAAAATATATACATTTGTCTTACAACCCAAGATTGATCCTGCTGTCCAGCTAAATTAGACAAAAATGAGCACACTGCATGAAAAAAAAAAACATGAACATGAAAAAAAACATATACTGTTACCATGTGGTTAAGTATGTGTCTTACCTCCGCGAAAACCGACACAGCAGCATTGACTAAGATGATGATGAAGAGTTTTATCCTCCATTCAAATGGCACACAAACAATCTGTACAGGGAGAGAAAGAGATACTCCAATGCTGACCTTTAGAGATTATTTGAAAGACAGCCTTGTTTTAAGGCTTTATCTGCCTGTAACACTTGAGTTATGCACATCTAAATTAAAATTACAGACTCAGACTTTATATTATATCAAAATATACCTCGGCATGAGCACAAGCTACAGTCTACACCAGACTTGTGTTGACGTCTCCTTACCTCGAGAAACGCATCAATGCTTTTGACAGGGTGGAACATGATGAACAGCAGGAACACATACAAACTCAAGGCAGACAGCACAAAAGGCCCTGGAGAGAAAACAAGCAAGCACAAAAACACAAAATTATAACATTTAAAAGTAACTTTATAACTATTTTATGACGGATTTATTAGGAAGAAAGTTTCTTACAATTCTTGTAGCTGGGCTGCCTGAAAGGTTTTCCCTTTGAGAAAACGATAGCAACAACGAGATACTGGAAAGAGGAGACATAGAAGAGGCTGGTGTTCTCGTAGTTTTGGATGTTGTGGTCGTCCACTTCTGTGTCATTGTGGTCAGACACGTTAATATGTGACGAATGGTTGCAGACACTAGGTGAGAGGAGAGTTTCAAGAACAATCAAATGACAAATTTCAGTCTGTGGTCAAAATACAGATATCTATAACAGCGTATTAGGGCCATTGCAAACTTTATTTTGTCTGAGATTAAAGACATTCACAAGAAATAAACCCAAATATTCTCTGAGATAAACCACTAACTTGAGATAATTTCATTTTTAAAGAAATCTCATATTAGAAGATTTTCTGTTTTCTTTCATGAACATATTGCTGATCGGTATGCATGTACATTTTCCTCATGTTAGACCTGTTTTATTATGCCAGTGGATTATCAGATAAATCCTAAAGATAGCCATTTCCAATGTCCTCTGACAGACATCCTGAGCGCGGCAAGGGCCTGAAAGATACGTAACCCAGTTTTCTTTCATGTTTTTTTGGGGTTCTGTTTTAACTTAAATAATCATATTAATAAATCATGAGGTTGATTCAACCTTGCAAAGTAAAGTGATGTGCTTCCTTGACAAAAGCTACAATGCCCTAATAAGCTGTGGTAGAAATATGTCAACTAGATATGATTTGAGAATAATTTCATAACAACTGTATTTTGCACAATTATGTTGTGATGTTATTTTTGTTTAGTTAAGGTACATTAATAATGATAGCAGGTACTCACTCTGAAAGTGGTGTCCAGACTGTGTACCAGGACTGCTGTCGGACCCAAAGGAACGTAATGGTCTGGAAGCTTAAGCAGATGAGGATCTGGGTCAGCACAGAGAACAATAGAGGCCCTGAGATCAGACCTGATGGGGGACGACGTGACACCAGTTCTTTCCAAGCTGGATTCAGACTCACTGAGGAGGAGCAGTGGGAAAGAAGGGAGAAAACAGACATTATGGGTGAGGAGAAGAGACCTGAACATAAAAGTTAACATAAAAGCTCGACAAATCACCATGATAAAAAAATAAAAAATAAAAAAAAAGACATCCCCTTATCCATGTCTACTTACTGGTAAAGACAATAAGGAGGATGATGGCAATATCGATGAAGAGGAACTGGAAGTCTCCGAGGTTACTGAGGATCTAAAAATAAAACACAGACAACAAACAGCACAGATTAGTCTGGATTTCTCATTAATTCCTCAGCTCCTATTGTTTTTGGAAGCAGCGTTACATACAGAATAGAGGAGAGTGACACTGATGTACTGGATGATGCTGTAGAGCGCCATGAACTTGAACACACAGAAGGAGGTGATGAGAGCAGCGCGCCCCTCCCTGTAAAAGCAACACATAAAGTAACATTATGTCATGTAACGATACAAACACAACTTGACATTTAAGCGCTACGAGTTTGTAGGTGAATTTAAAAAGCATGATGATTTAATTATATTCAAGTGTGAATATGTACCAATTTTAAAGCTCAAAAGTCAATAACGTCACCAAAAATATTAAACAAAAAGTAATGACAAAGTTTTCTATCCTGGTGCTTTTGAGGTGAGATGCTTCTTTTAGAGTTGATCACTTTCACCATTCATATTTTCTCTGGCATTTATTTATTAACTGTGTGGTACACAAATAAAAATAAATTAAGACTTACCTGATGAGGCTGGGGACACAGGAGATGTTGGGGGTCTTGGAGGTGAAGGGAGAGGCGACAGAGGCCTCGAGCTCCGACAGAGAGATGCCACCATGTGCCCTCTTCAGAGCCTGGGGAAGGAAAGTAAGAAATATAAAGTATCTCTCATTTACAATCAATGTCCACTTGATATTCTCATATTGGTAGTTACTTTTGAAGTGCCTGTACATACCCCACAGTCGTTTGCTCCGTCTCCGCACATTCCCACAAAGTAACTGTGAGCAAATAAAAAAGATCAGTGGCTCTGTGCTCAATGTTACTATGAAATATATACTGTATGTATTTTTCTCACAGTTCTGACTGAAGGCTGATTCTGCTGCTGCTGATTATTTAATAGACTCAGTGACAAGCAGCAAATACTGTGGATTTAACACTTCCAACAGACTTTGGACTACATGGTGGTTTCGACATTAATACTCACTCTACGCCTTGCAACGCCTCAATGAGTTGAGTTTTCTGGTCCGGGGCCATTCTGGCAAACACTGTGCCTTGCAGCACCAGCTGAACATACATACAATAACAACAGAAACTTTAAGCATCATGGCGATAGTTGTACCCAAAGAACAGGAGGAGCAACTTTAACATTTCCTCTTCAGTTACAGAAAAGGTTGGAGGGATGTCACTCTCACACAAGATGACATCATACCTTTTGAAGCATGTCAGGGAAATGCTCCGAGATGATGGCAAACGATTTTCCGTTCATAGCAAAGTGGTACAGCTCTTGTGTTTTGGGCTCATCTACGTGACACACTTCCTCCAGACTGATGTTTATGGCCTGTGAAAGTAATGATAAGAGTGGATTAGAGCCAATCCATTATAAAGATACTTACTCAGACTGTGTCATTAACAACTCATTGATTTTATGAAAACAAATGTATTTAGTTGTTATTTAGTTTTCTTTGACAGACAATGAGGAAATGGCAAAATAGGATTCCCTACATTCTTATAGAGCAGCCAACTGACAAACATTCACTTTTTGAGTTTCAGAGACAGTTGAGACAAGAATATATGCCCACATATATGCCTTTTATTGTGTGCAAGCCTATCTATCATTGGCTTTTTCTCTCCGTGTGTGTTTTGTGCGAGCATTCGTGTTAGCATTAGCCCCATCGCCTCACCTCCAGGCAAGATTTCTTGCTCGGCTTGTCAGCGTATCTCCAGGTGATCTTCGCAGCTTGTCCATCATGGGGAGGGAAGGCATCAGCAATGATGACAGTGTCTTGGGGAGGGATCATTCCACAGTCCCGGGCCACAGAGATGGCTGTCAACATGTTGTCACCTGGATTGTGAATACAGCACACATTTAGGATTTTGCTTTTCTTTTTTTCATGAATGGCCAAATTTGTTTTCAGCCTCAATGTGAGATTTATACTAAATATAATTTTCCTTTTAAAACCTGTGAAGCAACCTTGAAAATACAGATTGTAAAATAAAAGATATGCAAGGAAGTACAATAAAATCCTCTTGTGGATATTGGAGTTAGTTTGTGCCAGTTACAATGAGCAGCCTAGAAAAGTTTTTAGTTGAGATTACAGGTACAGTTCCAGAGAGATTAAATACCAAGTGCCAATACACAGATTACCAAACTAATTATGCTGCCTGTGTCAGTACAATGTTTTTAATGAGCAAATAAAGACAGAGAAAGATATGAAAGATTGTGAGTCATGTTCACTCTGTATGCATTCATTTGTATATCTGTGTTTGTGTGTCCTCTTTAGTATTCACGGCATTAGTGGTATATTTAAGGGTTGTGTGAATGTGTGCATGCTCTCACCAGTAACCATGACTGTGCGGATGCTGGCTTGGTGGAGGTCCTGCAGCACTGCTGGGGTTTCTGCCTTCAGCTTGTTCTGCATGATGATCAGACCAAGGAACTCCATGTTTGCCTCAATGTGATCCCTAATTTAAGAGAAAATACGAACACATTTGTAACCAAATTTCATAGATTAGAGGAATAGGTTTAAAATGATGGGTAACTGCAACAATACCAATAATATACACTACCTGCTGATATTCTGCACTTTGTGCCAGGTGAGTTTGGATTCAAGTCGACGATGAGCCAGAGCGATGACCCTAAAACCCTGTTTGGTGTAGCCCTCCAAAACCTCTGGAAAGTTTTCTGGCACTGCAAAGAGACAGCGAGACATTTAAGAAATTAGTACAGGTACATTTAGTGAGAGAGAGCAAATAAAGATGATCAAACGTCTGTGGAAGCAGTGGAACAGAGACAGAAATCCCTATTCAGGACTGGGTTTTCAATCCTTTTCTAGAATGCTGCTGGACACAATTACTGGGTGAAATTCCATTCTATGAACAATCTTTTCTTACTTATTGGCCAATGCCATACCGGCCACTGATATGTCCTGCATCCCTAATAATAATAATACTTGTATCGCTAAACAGCACCATAGCAGTGACAGCAATTAGACTCACCAGTGTCTTTCTTGCAGAGACTAGCCACCACTTCTGGCGCTCCCTTCATGTAGGCATCCATACGTTTCTCCCCTAGCAGACGGGCGACCACACACATCCTCTGGAGTGCTGAAGAAAAGGGAAACTGGCGCACGATTCCTACCTCATGCGCTGCCTATATATGCACACCCACGCAGAGACACACAAAAACAAATTACAGAATTCATTATTTATGTCATGGAAAAGATGAAAAATTGTAAATAAAATTCCATCACCGACAATGCTCGTAAATGACCAACTACAGAATTCTGGGATATTGGCTTACTTTAATGTTGGTTAGCAAAATAGTTAACCTATATAGATTAGATGCTCTTTTTTAATACTGTATAATAAACTAAATGAATACAACGGTTTGTCAACTTAAAAATAATATCAAAACCGACTGGCCAAGATTAGTAAATAGAAGGCTACTATTTCACCACCATTTAAAATCTAAACTTTCCTCTTGTAATAAATCACATTGTTTTTTATGATTACAGACTCCCTCACCACCTAGGGAGGTGGTGAGGGAGTACACTGGTATTATAAGTATGATTTATTTGATAAAAAGAGACAACAAAAATTAAGATTATTGGACTGATAGCATTATTACTATTCATTTATTTATTTAGTAATCCCCCCCCCCCCCCAAAAAAAGCAGCCTACTTACCGAGAGCTCATAGAGTTCCTAGAATGAGAAAAAGAGCAAAGTGGAATGAGTCTGAGAAAACAAAATGTCCAAACAAAAAAACTAATCATTCACACCATTAATAATGTTTCTGGTACAAGAGTATCTTTGTTTGTAATATAGCCAATAAACTACTGCACAACTATTGCAGAATAAAAAAATGTCCAAAACCAAACTCCAAATCTAATATTTTATTAAATATATCCAGATCTATAAATCTAATGTTTATACAGAAAAGATAGAATTTTGGACATTTCCCAGACTTTGAGGACCTGCAGTCATTTTGAGGAACGACTGGGTTGCTCTTCATACCATGTCCTGCTCTGGTGATGCAGCAGGCTGTGGGGGCAGCAGCTGTTTTGGGGGTCGAACAACAGTGGGCATGATACGGTTGTGGAGAGATGTTTCCTCCTCAGTAGCCTCCTCCAGGATCTGGGCAGACAAAGGTTTAGAGAAAATAAGGTTCTGACATTTTTTTTTATGCAAAAACAGTAAGAGATAAAGAATGTGTGAACATATTAGACAGTACATATCTTTTAGATACCCCACCTCTCTCTTCCCGTCTCTCAACATCATTTCCACAAGCAGAACAACTCACCCAGCCAATAGCCTCAAACATTTTGAGGTCCAGCGGATCTCCAGACAGCTGGCCTTCTATTTTGGTAAGAGAGTGGCAGGTGGCCATACAAGCCACAAACTGGGACTTGACAAGATTTTCCTTATATGCGTTTTCCTCTGACAGATGGAAACTGAAGAAACAGCAGGTGAACGAGGAAAGAAGTTTAATGATTGGGATTGGGAGAGGCTCAAGTAAGAACTGGCTTGTATTTGTACGATGTGAAAACATATTTCATGGAGAATAAAATACTTCCAGAAACAATGGATTTCAATTACATGTATAAAAGAATAGTACAGTAACAGTGCATGATTATTAATATTGCTGATTCTTCCCATTATAACCACAGAATGAATAACTACTATTTTAAATGAAGATAAATCAATAATCATCACTCAATATTCATGCATATTATAATATGTGACAAACAACTACATTCCTGTGCAGCTGAATAACACATTTCACAAGTGGATACTGGCTGGTTGAAGGTTTTGTTGATCTCTTCTGATATCTAAATTATTTCACATAAGCCGTTTGACACAATCATCCCAGTTTATCATCAGTGAGATTTCAGCATTTACAAGAATTTGAAATGAGACATTCCAAATCCTTTCCACCAGGTAACCAGCAAAGCAATACCAGCTCAGTAATAGCTTAACTAAGACAATGACTTGAGATTTCTTAGGGATGCAGCCGAAATAGAGAGAGTATAGACCAGCTTACCTGCCATTCTCAACCCTCTGGACTCCCCATAGGTCTAATCCATCTTCTGTCAGAGTACCAGTCTGTAAGCAGAACGAAAGTCAATTTTGATTTAAATAAATAGAATCAAATCTAATTTCTCAATTACTCAAAATGTTCTACTGCTACTACTGTTCATAACAGTGTTGTATATGTCTTCACATTTTGTATAATTTTAGGTGTGTACTTTCTTGGACACTCATAGCAATATCTTAAGTTAGTTCTGACTACTTGAAGAGCAAAAACAGCAGTAATAAAACCACTAGTACTTGCCTTGTCAAAGCAGACCAGATTGATTTGACCGCAGATATTGATCCTCTGTGGACTGATGCAGAAAATGCCAAGGCGTTTGAGGCGTCGTTGGGCGTACACAATGCCAGCTGTCAGGGCCGCTGGCAGCGCCGGTGGCACAGTGATGGTAATGATGTCCAGGGACTCAATGATGATGGTCTTAGCTGGCACCTAGAGCAGATAGAAAGGAAAAAGTCAGGAAATGTTTGCATATTTGATAACCATTTCTCTTCAGCACTCCTAAAACTGGTAGGGATTTCTTAGTTCACACTCACTCATAAATTGAAGAGGCTACTAAAACCATGCCTTGAGAGTAAAATATGTGACAGTCAGTGTATAACTGATAAGTGTAGTACAGCAAAGTCTCTCATCTGACTGCTCATTTCCACAGCAAATCTAAAGCAAGGACTCAAACGAACTGATCCTCCAAGCCTGATGCTAATCCTACAACAACCCTATAATCCTACAACAGCCCTATAATCCTACAACAGCCCTACAATCATACAACAGGGGTTACAGAGAAGGGGAAAAAACAGTTCATGTTTTGCAGCACACACTGATTTTAAAATGTATTTCCTTGCAGTTTTTTGTTGAGAAAACGTTTGCACAAAGTTGCAACAAGGGAGGGAAAGGCTAAAACACCAGTCAGTTAGTATCAGATGACAAGAAAAATGACTCAAGTAACTAAGAGATTGTTTTGGAAGGATTTTGCCAACAAAAAAAAAAATCTTCAGTTCAGTTTCAAGCTTCAGCCACAGTGAGATCTGGTCAACAGCTAAAACGGTGGGCAGCTGACAAGCAAGCAAATCAACAGAAAGACAGAGCCAGTCAATGTTCTATGGGGACAGTACAATATTTGACTTTATTGCACTCTTATTTCCGCCCATTTTACTTCTGAAACTCTGAACCCATGTAACACAAAATCAGAACATTGGCATTTATTTAATCTGCTCGTCACTTGCAAAATTACCTTGTTCATGACGCTGAGGACAATGGAGTAGACAAAGCCAATTCCAGCCACAGCCACCAAACACAACAGGAAGAGGTAGGCATCACGGTACAGCTTGAAGTCAGTGGGTTTTGGGTAAAGGATGGAGCGCACCAGCTGGCCTTTGGCTGTACTAAAACCTGCGTGAAAAAGGTTTGAAAACTTTTTACCCAAAACTTCTCATAACAGACAGGGTCCAAGGTCTCTGAACTGTAATAAACAAGGAATTAAACTGGGGAGCACATAATAGGAAAGCTTCCTGAATAAAAGTAATATTTCTGACCTCTGAAAGGCTGCATTGCTCTCATAATGTGCAGCAGTAGAACCTGATATTTTAGACAACTGTTGGTCAATAGTTAGTCTGAAACAAACCCTCTTGACTATTTCCGTCATCTTAGTGAAGTACAGCGCACTATATGGAAGTAGCATCTTGAGCAAGAGACTGAGGTCCTTACACGTGGGTCAGCATGTATGTAGGATATAATGATGCAATTCTCATAAAGAGAGTCGCATCTCTCAAATATAGTCACATTTGAATATGTCAGTTCACAACATTCAAGGAAACGTCCACCAACTTACAAATCATACAACAATAACAGTTCTGAATACGTACGTGTACACACACACACACACACACACACACACACACACACACACACACACACCTGTGCTGACCACCACAGCCTTGACCAGCTCTCCTGTGTAGAAGCGGGTCTGGATGACGTTAGTGCCACAGAAGAGTGTGTGTCTCTTATGTTCTTCCGTGTTGTAGGCATCGTCAGCCTCCGCCCCCATCTCCCCAGGCAATGGGTTGGGGAGATTGGTCTTCGTCACAGGAACGCTCTCACCTGATGGGGGTTAAATTGATATTAGGAATGGCTGCTGTGGGATTAACAGGTAAAGCATTTTGCCGTTTTAGAGTCTCTTGTGGTCGTTTGTTGAGTTTATGTACAAATATTAGAAGAGTCATTCTAACTCTTGAGTTACTTAAATTTCCAGATGTCGCCTCTAACCTGTGAGCATGCTTTCATTGACGATGCAGGTGCCGCTGACCAGCACGGCGTCACATGGCATGATGGTCCCATTGCTGGGGATGACCATCACATCACCGGGCACCAGATCAGTAGACAAAATCTCTTCGATTTCTGCCAGGAAGGGGGGTGCACAGGAGAAGTGGAGAAGGTAAATGTGTGCCATAAATACAGACCGTATTTGCAGCAGAGCTGTATTTGCAGCAGAGCCGTAGTAGCAGACGGTGCATGTGGGGGTGAGAAAGGAGATATTTTGTGTGTCAGAGCCCCAGAGTCTTGTTCAGCACATCTCATTACACACGCCTCTCTAGGCAGCAAGGAAAACGCTTAGGTATCACAAGCTGGGGCCAGTGCATTAAATGGATGGATAAATTAAAGTATCAGCAGTGCACAGACTTCCAAAGCAATATTTCCAACTGATTCTGAGCATGAATATATTTTTGTCCTTTGGCCAACTCGTGGAATTCATTTTAATTGGTTACAGTTTACAAGACACCTGATGACACTGTCACGCATCATCTCTGCAGACACCATCACTCATTTAAAAAAGGAGTTCAGACATACAAAAGAATGTGCATAACTATTTGAGTGCTTTTTAAATGTACACATGTGCTATGCCCGCTACAAACATACATCATGTCTCTCTAGTCTGCATTTCCCCACCCTAGCAGCCATGTGGAGGACAGACATTGGTTACTGCTTCTGAGCTTGACCAGGCTCAATTACACAGTTACACTGCTTTGGCTATCGTCAGGTTTGGTTTGGAAAGCACTCTTCAGAAAGGCAAGAGACTGAATAGACTAAAATATGCCATGCACTACTATTAAAAATGACTCCACAGAGGCCACAGAAAAAGACAAAAAATAATCAACAAACCATTGATGGCTCGGCATACAGACACACGGACAATACTGTGAGTTGCCACCATATCATGAAGCATGATATATTGCTGGAAGAAAAAGAAAACAGATGATACACTTTAGACAGCTTCTTGATCCCCATGACCACTTGTGTGAGTGCAAAGGACATCTACTTTCTCTTCCAATTCAACGAGGTTTTGCAGTAACTATGAGGTCAGATAAATGACTCAACCTTTTGTGAAGCTCACCTTTTTGATGGTGTACAGCGAGGTAGCTATGGATATGATCGACATGAAAAGAATGGCCACAGCATAATAGTAATACTCATCGGCACTCCACAGGATCACACTGAAGAGCTGGAAGATGTAGAAAGGGTTTAGGACCTGCAGGAGGAGCCAAAGAGTCATATTAGTGAGGCAATTGTAGCGGTGAAAGCATGAAGGAACAACTACAATTAATTGAAAAACAGGAATTGGGACCCACATCAATGAATTGGTCTGCAAGGGGTAATAGTGTAGTATTGTACATACACTCCTATCCCGAAAATGTTCATAAACAAGTATGCACTTAACTGTGCTCTATCTACTAGCTGGGAATAAGAAGTTAGATTGGTTAATTAGCATGGGTTTTGACAATGTTTGCTTTAGCAGGAACTGAAACCATAACAAGTCTGTTATTTGTAATAGACGAGCACACAAGTTAACAAGATGTCTTTCATTCAAGGATAATAGTTAAAGAGAAGATTTCCTGTTTTAATGCAAACTGGGCCCTACCTCTTTGATAAGGAGCTTGAAAACAGAAGGCACTTTCACTGCAATATCATTCACTCCGAAGAACAGTCTCCTGACAAGAGGTGAAAGAGACATTCGTGAGCAAAGTTTGAACCATACCTTCATATCTAAAACACACATACACGTAGTATACAGCATATACACACACACACACATCAATGTATCATTAAGGTTAAGAGTATGTAGGTTTTCATTCTTTAGAAAATATATCTGATTGCTTCCTCCTTCCATTAAATTATCCATGCTCTGCACAGCACAGTACAAATTATCATTTTTCAATCTGAGTTACACAGCTGCAGCTAGTCTAACTCACACAACAGAATAATCTGGCCAACAGGCCTGAGTACCCTCCTCTGGCTGTTAAGGAGTTGTGCGAGCTTTCCTTCAGACTGGTAAGATGTTACCTGTACTTCTGCTGGTTCCTGGTCAGGCCTGCACTGTGCTCCAAGTGGAGGGTGGAGCAGCTGACCTGTAGATCATCCAGGCCACTGTAGGGGAAATATTGGTCAAGGCAGGGGACAAAGTCAATACTTAGACTCGTGCTGCTGGCACAGTTTTGTGTAATTCAGACTTTACTACAGCTCGTTTTTCTAATTTTTCTTGGTTAACAAATGGGGCTGTGGATATTTAGCTATCTTTACTGCTGTGTACTGTGCACACACTGCCAGATAAAACCAATTTAGATGAAGTGAAGAATTTTCTGCAGTAAAAGTTCCTCCAAACGGGTATATATATAAAAAAAAGTTTCTGTAGATAATCAAACAATTCTTACGTTAAAACTTCAAAGTTCTGCAAACCGTCGTTCCAATAATACTTTGTGCTATGGAACGTAAAATAGCGAATCTGGGGGGGGAATACAACAGGGGAGGGGCAGAGGGAAGAGACATGTCAGCATTACTGTACGTACATATAAAAAGTCAAGAAACAGTACATTTAAAAGAAAACAGAAAACTTATGAGAGAAGCAGTTTCACAAAGTGTAACATATACAATTCCGATAACGTCACTTTTAATAATTGAATGAGTGGAGAAAATTACACTATATTTGTATTTAGGGCTGCAACTAACGATTATTTTAATCGATTAATCGGTTGATTATTTTTTCGATTAATCGATGAATCAGATAAAAAAATAAAATAAAATAAAAAGCATTAATTTCCAATCCTTTATTCAAAAACAGAACTGACAGTGCAAAACATGCTCAGAAAGCACAAACAGGTTGCTCCTTGAACATCCCTGAGCTGTTAATTAAAAAAATAAAATAAAAATGGACTAACACTAAAAACATACACATGTACGCTTTACATCTGCCAAATGCGAGCCCCTTTTACTGTAATTGATCTCCTTGGATCAGAGGCTGCATTTATCATACCCTGCTTTATCAATATGTATGAAATACTGGGACAGTGGGAAGCTGTACTGCTGCATATAGAGCGTCCTCTTCCTTAAACCATTTCATTCTGGGCCTCTTATGACCACGACATCACGTTGTTGGCTAAGCCAAACTTCATTCTACTTCGAGTAAAAAAAAAAAACCTGCAGCCAGATCCGCCGGTGTGCCGGTTTAACGTTAACGAGTGACAGCGTGAACCGAACCAGACCGGGGGGTTACGGCATGTTTCATCACGTTGCGTTTTTTTTACAAGCAAGACTGAACTGTAACGGAACATAAAGCAAATTTAACGACAATACACAACCCAAACATGCAACAACGTGATAGCAAGCTGACTAGCTTCCATTAAAAACAAGTTTGAGGGAAATGAAGACGCTGTAGACATCTTAACGCTGATTGGCCAAGACTCGACACGTCAAAGATCTTCTATTTTTGAGAAGATCACGACCTCCGCTTTTTCCTCGTCTCAATCCAATCTCAGAAACGCCGCCAGGCCAGTTGCTCTGCTCCGCTCTTTTTTTTTCTCTCCGCGACATATTGACTGGCGTAATAATCGCGCGACACAACGAATCGATAATGAAATTCGTTGCCAACACTTTTGATATCGATTCGTTGTTGCAGCCCTATTTGTATTGTTGAGTTTGTTGGAATAAGGCGTACCAACAAGGACGGCAGTTTTTATGCTTTACAATTTGTGGTATCACTACTTATGATTATGCAAGTATAATTACACACAACTACAACTTACCCTTCTATCAACTTTGTTTCCATCACTGGTGCATTCAGAGTGTGTGTGTGTGTGTGTGTGTGCGTGTGCGTGTGCGTGTGCACACAGTATATTGTGGAGAAAGGGGCTTGCTTACCTGTGTGGGCTGGTAGTCTCCATATATTCCGAAGAGCTCCTGAGCAGGGCTACCATCGGAGGGGTGGGGGTTATGTCCGTTGGCCGGATGTGGGGAGGAAAAGGGACAGGAGGGAGAGGAAGGGGAGGGGGAGGTGGTCTGGGTCTCCAGGCTGTGGAAGGGGTTGCTCCCCGGGGCCAGCATCACTCGTACCCTGGCCAGGAACCAGCGTCGGAACTCATCCTAAAACAAAGAAAAACAAAGTTGTAGTTCTAGACTTTTAATGGAATACTTAAATTCCACAAAATTACCATTTGTATATTCATTACTCATCCAGAGTTACCCTTAATTCTTCCAAAAGGAAAACCTTTCTTGCATGACCCCACCGTGAAAGCGAAGAAAGATGCATGTGTTTAGGAAGTACTGAGCATATGACTGCATAGAGTCAGGACCATAAATATTTGGACATTGACACAGTTTTCATTATTTTGGCTCTGTACACCACAACGGAGTTGAAATGAAAAAAATCAAGATGTGCTTTAAGTGCAGACTTTCAGCTTTAATTTGAGGGTATTTACATCATTAACTCCCTAAGCCCCCTACATCTGTAACTAACCTTAACACTTATACTTCCGTCTTTAATACAACTCTGTCAAAACATATTAGGTGGCTAGATATCGAAGGCATATGTCCCTTAAGTATCCACCATAAAATATTGAACTGCATTTGGTGCTTGACAGGTGTTACGTTCAGATCCTGATTTAGCCGTTGTAATCCCAACTCTTAACCCTCAACCAAATGTCCTATGTCTGAACAAGCCTCTTTAAGAAGTGAGCAGCAGCACAATGTTTACACTGTAAGGTTGCTAATGAGGGTATTTAAAATAACCCACGATCAAACACATGCATTCATACACAAATGGTCATGGAAGAATGCATGCACATGTACACTAGCACGAGACCAACACAGAGAAAGGAATGCAAACACACATGGATAAAAGCACGCGCGCACACACCATCCAGTATTGTAATGGGAAAATGGTTAATAGGAAAAACTTCCATTACAGTATGCTCCCACATTGGGCAACAGATGAACCTCCTTTACGTTAGCCGCAGTGGGAAGTCAATGTCCTTAGTTCATCACCTGTGTTCCCTAATTTAACATCCAACAACCTTTCCCAGTTGGAAAGTCAAAATTTTGAATGTAAATTTAAAACCTCACAGTGGTGTCTTCAATTAGCTTGTTTTGTGCAACCAATAATTTAAAACTTAAGATAATCAATATACTGTCATATATGACAAAGACCATTGAATATTTGCTTTAAAAATGACTAAAACATTTCATGAATTATCCAAGTAGTTGCTGTCCGTTAACCAACTGATTAATTATTGCAGCTTTAGTTGCTACATACCGTGGAGCGCAGCAATACCACTTTGGCATCACGGGCTGTGGTACGGGTGCAGGTGGATTTGACGCACCACTCTGGCATCCAGTAGAGCAGCAGGAGGAGGAAGCCCCCCGTACACAGCACCCCGAGGCCCACGAGGGCCAGCCGCCAACGACACAGACGGTAGCCTTGCAGCTCCTAAAGGGTGGGATGCAGTCTATTAAGGCAGAAAGCATGAATTCCCACATTGGCCCTGATGTAAAATGGAGAAAAAAAACGTACCATCTCCTCCTCTTCCCCTTTGTTGAGGACCTTCAGGTCTTCCTTCTCCATGCTGCAGAACAGTTTGCCAAGCTCCTCCCTTAGTCACTGCAAACACAACAGGCAAAATGTCAGCGTGAACAGCGTGTGGAAAAACATTTCAGCTCCACAACAACAAATCAAAACCGGGACAAGACACCAGCGGGTCACAAGATGCTTACTAGTGATGCGATGCGAAAAGAGTATTGCGTGGAAAATGCTCTGTTTGTCTCCACACATTTATCACATCTTTGTTAGCTTCCTGCATTATATAATGATCCTGGGGAAAAACCCAGATCATCACTAGTTTTATATTATGCAGTTAACTCTCCATTCCTGTGGTTGCAAAACCATGCATACACTACAAATAACTTCATAGTCGAGGTTTATGAGAAGGATTAGTGACCACAACTGTGCAGCCAATTAACATTTAATCTGGTATCAAAATCTAAATGGTACATTGGGGGGGGGGGGGGGGGCAATGGGTAAACTTCGCCAGCACTGATGACCCTTGAAATCCGATTAGCCAGCCTTGCTACTACCCCAAACATATTACTGTCTTTTTGGCTCAGACTAACATACTTAAATTATCTCAAATGTAAGTGTGACAGGTGTGTTCCCATTTTCTATATAATATCCGTTTCTGAGCATACTGCAAAGTTCTTATTTCAGGATTCAAATTAATTAAAACAACTTAAACAGGTACTCAGCATTGCATCATTCACTCATTATTTCAACATTAGACTTATTTTGAAAATAACTTAATTGACTTAATACTTTAATAACAAACTTGAATTTGGAGAAGGCAAACATGAGCAAGATCAATGTTGTAGTGTTTGGGCCCACAAATATAATGGATGAAAATATGTATGTGGGCTATAAGGTGCAATGCAGAGAGAGGCAAGATATGTTAGAGTCAGACAAATTATGTTTAAGATTGCAATAACGATTACCAAGTTTCATGGTAGGCTCAACAATTAAATGTAATCGAAATCAAAATTACTGCAATTTTCAAACTACAATATTGTTTTACGGCTAAATGTGTCAACCTACCAATTTAAATTAAATATTGTCATGCTGCAGACATCGTGGCCTACACATCATATTCTACAGATTTAATAAAACATCTTTGTTTGGTACACTTGTATTTACTGAAAATAATCATCCTCTAATTTGATAGGTTGCTGTGAGGTTACAGTGGAGATATTACAATCTGAGGTACAAAGTGCAGGATAGCTATTCGAGGTCAGTCGCTCATTTGAGCACATGAGACGTACACAAACTACAAGAATGCACAGCACTTCCAAGACAGCTGCTTTATCTCAGATCACCTATCTCTTAGTAGTGTCATCCCACCCACATACAGACCAACTGAGTAATGTATGGGTGTTACCCAATATCAAGCTCGACCATATTCCCACCTCTCAGTTGTCTCAGAGGACCAGCCAGCTGCTAAGGAGGGCACACTGTCACTTTGTGCAAATGTGTACGTCAATTCTGCATTGATATTGACAGAGAGGTCATCTCGGTCTTAAGATGAACAGGCTTTTGGAAATACTAGTTGTGCTGCAGACAATCTGTCCATGTGGCTAAAAGTACAGTAGCTCCATCAGGCTAATTTGCCATTTTCTTGCTCATTTATTGTATTGGCTGGCTGGCTGGCTCTCTCTGGCGCTGGCTGGCTGGCTGGCTGGCTCTCTCTCTCTCTCTCTGGCGCTGGCTGGCTGGCTGGCTCTGGCGCTGGCTGGCTGGCTCTCTCTGGCGCTGGCTGGCTGGCTCTCTCTGGCGCTGGCTGGCTGGCTCTCTCTGGCGCTGGCTGGCTGGCTGGCTGGCTGGCTGGCTCTCTCTGGCGCTGGCTGGCTGGCTGGCTGGCTGGCGCTCTCTGGGGCTGGCTGGCTGGCTGTCTCTGGCTCTCTCTGGGGCTGGCTGACTGGCTGTCTCTGGCTGTCTCTGGGGCTGGCTGGCTGGCTGTCTCTGGCTGTCTCTGGGGCTGGCTGGCTGGCTGTCTCTGGCTGTCTCTGGGGCTGGCTGGCTGGCTGGCTGTCTCTGGCTGGCTGTCTCTGGCTGTCTCTGGGGCTGGCTGGCTGTCTCTGGCTGGCTGTCTCTGGCTGGCTGTCTCTGGCTGGCTGTCTCTGGCGCTCGCTGGCTGGCTGGCTGGCTGTCTCTGGCTGTCTCTGGGGCTGGCTGGCTGGCTGTCTGTCTCTGGGGCTGGCTGGCTGGCTGTCTGTCTCTGGGGCTGGCTGGCTGGCTGTCTGTCTCTGGGGCTGGCTGGCTGGCTGTCTGTCTCTGGGGCTGGCTGGCTGGCTGTCTGTCTCTGGGGCTGGCTGGCTGGCTGTCTCTGGCTGTCTCTGGGGCTGGCTGGCTGGCTGTCTCTGGGGCTGGCTGGCTGGCTGTCTCTGGGGCTGGCTGGCTGGCTGTCTCTGGGGCTGGCTGGCTGGCTGGCTGGCTGGCTGTCTCTGGGGCTGGCTGGCTGGCTGTCTCTGGGGCTGGCTGGCTGGCTGTCTCTGGGGCTGGCTGGCTGGCTGTCTCTGGGGCTGGCTGGCTGGCTGTCTCTGGGGCTGGCTGGCTGGCTGGCTGGCTGTCTCTGGGGCTGGCCGTCTCTGGCTGTCTCTGGGGCAGATATCACTCACGTTAAAAACAACTGTGCTTGTTACTGTAAATGCAATACAACCACTGTGAGTAAAATCTCACAGGGGCAACAGTTATATGTTTAACTGTTATTGTTGCTGGAAAAGTCCCTCTCCCAACCTGGAGTGCCTGTCAGGCAGTGAGTCCATATTAGCAGGGTGAGGATGAATGAGTGATAGTTAAATGTTACTTAAAAAATAAGTTTCAACTCTGCTGGTGTTCTGGATTAAAATCAAGGCACAATATCCTGAGAAAAAAAAAAGACTGAAAACCGTGCTTCCATTTCCAACATCTTGTCTTTGTGAAGCGGGGTTTAAGTTACGGAGTAGACTGGACATAAAGAACTCGCGTCGCGATCACCCGAGATGGGACCGGCTCGTTGCAGAGAAACAAGCTCAGGGCTCCCACTAATTCCGCGTAATGGTGAGTTGTATTTTTATGCACTTTATATTTGTTTTTATG
Organism: Myoxocephalus aenaeus; assembly: GCA_038501785.1. Classification (NCBI taxonomy): domain Eukaryota; kingdom Metazoa; phylum Chordata; class Actinopteri; order Perciformes; family Cottidae; genus Myoxocephalus; species Myoxocephalus aenaeus. The sequence goes on from JBAMJR010000099.1 coordinate 3,206,256, forward strand.
CCGGTCGTAACATTTTATTACATCATATTTATGACATTTATCACCCACACCGTGAACGCCAGTCCGTGAAAATATTGCCTTACACGAAACCGGTCCGCGGCGTTTTTTGCTGGTTGTATCCAAACTTCCACTTGATGAAATTCTACCGTCGGTCTGCTAGAATGGCATACATGGGGTCAAAGTTGACTTTGGGTAAACTTGACAGAAAGCCAAAACAGTGAGCACAAGTTTCCCCAAACGCAACCATTTCGGAGAGCAGAACCGCATTCTCCATTGAAAAAAACAATGGCCTTCCTCTGTGCAGTGACTGTGTCTTTGGTGTGAAGGTAGTGCACACATACAAACAGGAAGAAGAAAAAAGTGGCACAAACAGGGAGAGTTCAAACACGATCTCTGAGGATCCCTGGCATGGTGCATCAGGGCCACGGTGCCAATAGAGCCACCCCGCTACTGCCCACACCACCCTGGAACACCCTCTGATCCTCTATCAGTGCCACCCACACTCTAATTTTCTCTGGCGGCTGCACCCGGGTGGACTTTTTCTCTGGCATACAGCGGGGTATTTTGCTTAGGACCAAGCCCTTCCTTGCATTTTACAATAGCAGCCCCCTGGCCGGCGCTGGGCAGTGGGTGCAGTGCAACAAGAACAATCCCTCCCCTAACTCTGCTATGACTGGAAATACCAGCACCAGTTCATCATGCAAACAGTATTTTACAAAATTGCTGTCCTGTCATGGTGACTCCTAGATATGACTTCTACATGTTAACACATCATGATAACATTATAATTGACCTTCGCCCATTACCCATTTTTACCGAACATAGCCTGAACACATCAGCTAACTGGATGTAACCTTCGTCCGCTGGCCATTAGCCTCTTTAACAGCTCTCCTCCGGTCAATTTCAACACGGACTGGTTGTTTACAATATAACATTAACATGGATCAGCGACCAGAAAGCATATCGGAACATAACGATAGTAAAACTTTATTTCACACTGATGGTTAAGATAAACTGTATAATTAAGCCGCGGTTCACATGTGCCAAACCCTGAGGATCCTCAGATTGACAACAATCCATTACAGCACCATCTCCTACCTTGAGAGCCAGGGACACGATGCCCCAGGCAGTCCTCCTCCCCACAGTTAGTTTGCTCTCTCACCACACCAACCTGGAACCCTGGGAGAGAAACAGATATATTTTTTAGAAAGGTGTTTAGTAGAGGATAGATCTCCGCCAGGTGTGTCTACAACGACCACTGCTGTATTGTGCGATTGAATGAACACAACTGACTATTGGTTAACCTAGATCGCAAGTGTATCAAACACTTTTTTCACTTGTATGCCTCACACAACAGATACACTCATTTTATTCTATGTACATGTCTGCACTGGCTCTGTGCAAGTATGCGTCTCAGCTCCGTCTCACGGGGGTAAGCGCGACTTCAAATGTTTATTTTAGGCTTCTCACTCAATTTCTTTTCCAATAACAAAAGTGATGCAGTCAGATATGTGTGCAGTTAGCTGTTGCCAAACACACCGTTCAAAACAATAAAAGTGTGAACATTTTGTCCACTTTGTAACAGGCCGCAGAGTAGCGGATGCGCTGAGAATGAGGAGTCCGCTGGCAGTATAAAAGGCAATAAAAGATGTTTTGAGAAAGTGAGAGTCAACGCAACCATGAGAGGTCCTTGAGCATGCAGTCATAACTTGCCACCTAAAATATTATGCAGTTTCATGCAGCGGAATGCAAGATTAGCCATGGTCAGACACAGAAGCGCACATTCACTCACTCGCGAACGAACAAACGCAAATGATTGAATGCTTATCCTGGCGGAGATTTTCTTTTTTTTTTTAAACAATGAACATTATGAACACAGCTTTCCAAAACTTCATGTTGCTTTTCCACTAAATTGACTATGATGATAAACTGGGAAGAGAGACTTTCACAAAACAGTAACATATCATCCAAAGGGAAAAACAATAATGGTTAATGTGTATTGCGCTGCAGCAGAAGAGTTACCGGGTAATGTGAAAGCACATGCCAAGGTGTTCACTGGTGCACATTGGACGCCCTAAGTAAGGATCAACAACTGGCATTCATTTCCAGTTCCATGTCCTTTCTAGCAACAACTTTCTGCAGTTAAAACGTTGGGAAACTAAATGGAGATGAGTGAAGTTTCTATACAGAGACGATGTCCACACTAATGCAGGTGTTAGTTCAGAATATCATGGACTACTCAACCACATTGGAGGGTAAGTGAGAAGTTTTCCCATCATCTCAAATTCAGATTCACTTCTTCCTGTTCCCACCAGCTCCTGTAGACTTCTGTCGTTGCTAATCCTATCCCACTCAGACCTTGTTCATTGTATACTTCATTCCCAGTAACTATTTCCCAAAGTGACAACATAATAAGCAATGCATGCCTTGAGAAACTTATCATGAACTCATGCTAAAATGGCTGCAGAATATGGAAGAACCGTCAGGTGATTCCACCAGACTCCCATCCACTCACGAGGCTTGGTGCTCCTGTCACAAAGCCAATGCAATGTTATAATAAATATGAGGGCGACAGGAGGAAACACTTCTTTTTTTTTTCTCGAATACAGAGGACCCTTATAGGGCCTCTAAGTGTCAGCATGACTTCAGAGATATTTATAGATTTCTCCAGCCCTGCCTAAAACCACATTGTTGTCTCATTTGATTAGTCTGCTATTGTATTAATAAGCACTGCAGGGCAGGCTTGGGAAAATAAAACACAAGGCAGCTGTTGATCTTATTTCAAACTATGCGATTAAACATGACAATCATCAATGTTAGGGAAGTTAATAATTAAATCATTTAACTGCTAACTGACAATAATAAAAATAAAAAGGAGTAGAGCAAAACTCTGAGGAGCAGCTTGCTACTTAAAGCTGCTCGTCAGGCTCAGTTAAGATGGTCCACCTAAAAAGTCAGCCTACCTAACTGAACCTGAGAGTAACTTCAGGGCAAACCAAGGCTGACTCAAGGCTGGGACACGGCGTTGGGTTATGGGGTATGGCAGCTGCGATGTTGAAGGGTTACAACAAACGGCACTAAAAAAAAGGGATAGTAGCTTGAATGGATGGCGACCGATATGCAGAACGTTTTCATATATCTTATATTGAAAAAATGTGCGGAATTGTAATAGTCCCCTAACACAAACTACTACTGCTAGATTCATACCCATCAGTGTGCACGCACGGTCGCTCATGTTACGCCATGCTTGGGATACACTGGCAGAAACCCTGACAGAGTACACCAGGCAGACACAGCTGACAACCTCGAAGCTGAACAGAGAAACTTACTGGGCAAAGTGGCTGCATCTCTCCACGACAAAGTACGCAACATCGTGGCTGATAACTTTCCCGCACAGTTGAACTGGGGACAGTTAACTGTTTTGCGCATACACTGCAGCTGACAGTAAATAATGGATTTAAGCCGTTCATTGGTTATCGTTGCAGTTGGGAAACTTCAACCACTAAAGCCCCTGCATGCAAGGCACTCATTTTTTTTTTTTTTATATTCAAGATTTGCATCTTCGTGGGAAAAAACTGGAAGATGTCAAAAAACAAAATCCCCTGAGTATATGTGTATCAAACCTCAACAGAGTTGGAAACATGAACAGCTATTTGAGTACAAAAGCATATCTTGTTCTATGATTAAGCAAAGCTTTTACAAGGCCATTGTGTATCATGAGGTTATCATCTCTAGACAAAATTAATTATTAATCTATTTGACTGTACTGTGAGCTCCCCGACTCCAATTTATCAATTGTGTTCAACGTACTATCAATAATACATTCATTATCATTAGCAAATGGACCTTTGCCAAAGTTTGAACAAACTTTGGCAAAGGGCTACAATAGTTTCTTTGGTGTTTAATCTGCTGAATATTTACTCAATCAATAAATCTTTTGGTCTATTAAAATCGGTAAACATTAAAAAAAATCCCCATCACAATATCTCAGAAACGGAAAGTTTTGTTTTTAAATTGTCCGAACAGTTCATGGGCAAAAAAAGTGTTTTAGTTTATTGTGTACAATGCATTAGAGAAGCTGAATCCAGAATATATTTAAAAAAAATTGTCTTGAAAAATGACTGATTAATAAATCATCATTTAGTCACCGACGGATGATTCAAAATGTCACATTATGTCTTTAGTCAGTTCAGTTTTTTAAAAAGCTCATTGACATGCAATAATGTATGTCAACTGAAACATATGCTTACAGGCATGTGTCAAGGCCCATGTGTCTCAATATCATCATTTCCTAACTATTATTATAACTAAAAAGTTCACTTTTGGGCGAGGCTGAGCCTGGCGGCTCAGACACGCCTATTTTCCAAGAACCTGAACATGAGCATAACAAAAGTATACAAATAAATCAATCCAGGATAGCTAAGACTAGACATATTCTCCTTTCCCTTTCTGCCCTGTCCTTCAACACGCGGACAGAAAGGAAAAAGTGAACAATGACCAATGACCTAATGACAGAAGTCTATAATTCATGGAAGCATTTGGAGGAAAAAGTGTTTTGTTGCCCTCCTGCTCTGCACTCAATGTGCTTTCTTTATCACTTCCCCTCCTTTGCATGGGGCATTACAGCCAAGCTTTGTTCCCCACCATTGGCCAATCAAGCTGTTTATCACTGTGACCACTGGCCTTACAAAAAAAATCTATGACCATCTGCACTTCCTCTGCTGTCTGAACAGACAGTTTTAAGAGCCCACCACCACTGATAACATCATTGATCTAACAATACCGTTTTAACAACTTGCCAAAAGAGAAAACATATGCACAGTTAAGATCACAACCAAGTGAGAAGAATTTCTGACTTTTCAGACTACAATAATCAATGCAGTGGATCAGGGGGGAAAAGAGATCTCAAAAGGAGTCTTTATCACAGCTCCATTCCTGGGGAAAAAAACAATAATCCTACAGATCAAGAGTGTGTTGATATTTTAAATCAGACCACATGCTCTTGGATTAACAGTGGCATTGTCTGACAGTCTATTAAAAACAACGTATAACAATGTGGAAGAGATTAAAAACACATTTTACTTGATTGAGCAGTTTATATAATGACCCCAGGTGAGAAATTGTATTTCTATATGGATGTAACAGATTATTTAATTAGTTTCCTTAATTCATGAGCAAAAATTAAGTTGTAAATGTCAGCTCTTTATTAGGGCAAACCAAGAAACAATTAAATATAATTGAAATAATATCCTCACTGCCTCAATCAAACACACGCCTATTATATCATATTTATTGTTCCCGTTACCCAGAAACTTGAGACGTAGTCAGACTGGTGGGCTACAGTGATATCAAACTGCAAGCTCAACACTTAGCAATTGTCTTCCAAGATATTTTAAAGACAATTTGTGCTTTTGATTATTTTAGAGTTTCATATGTCCACAGATCATAAATCATTTTTTTCAGGAGTTGCTTTTTCTTCACAAAAGCTCATACAGTTTTGCGACCACAAAATGATCCACTGTGAGTCTCAGGATGCAACAAGTGTGTGGCTGTGTCACCGTTGTAATGCAAAATGGATTAGTGGCGTCAACAGCAACTGTGGGATTGTCATCTCTTCTTTTTCGTTTTTTTTAACAGTTTAACCAGGTTTGAGAAAGGAATGAAGAAATTGCTGCTCTGATATCATCCTATCTCTTGCGCTGCTTCATGATCATCATTACAATGAGTAGCATTTTAAGGAGGGATCTATTAACAGCTCTGTCCTGAGCTTTCTGTCACAAATCGTCTGAGAAGCTGCTGCTGATGAGTGCGAGCTCGAGCAAATAGTGCGGGACACACCTCAACAACTACAAATGATGGTCCTCTATTCATTACCCAACTGCACCTGACAACCAACATCCTTTCAGTCAAGACGTCCTTATTGGAGGACGGCAAGCAGATTTGTAAGGGATTAAAAGCTAACATTTTTGGGACCAGGCTATGCAAAGCCTTATAAACTCGAAGTAAACATTTTAAATCAATTCTAAAATAAACAACTACCTGAGTTAGAGAGCCCTCCTGATTTACACCATGCTTCAAATCAGCAAGGCTCTTTTAAATCAGCAACGCCCGATACATTCATGTAATTGCACAAGTCTATTCTCAGGTTTGTGTTACTGTGTTAAATTTCACAGCTGTTTCTATTTTCAAGTGTTTCATCTAACTTCCACTGATGCCGGCCGCTGGTTTGTCCTCTACTTGTTGGAAGCAAACCGCTAAACCGGCACAAGAAAGATCCGTTTCTCTGACACACTGGTGTGGGGCTTCCACACCAAACAGCGCTGGGCTGCTGACAGGACTTTTACCATGTCAGAATATTTCTCATCTCCACTCTCAATCAACACTGGCAGGCCTTCCGTCACATGGTGCTGTCTTAAAGCTCACCTGTGAAAGCTTTTGAGGCATTGGCTCAAAGACCAGTGGAAAATGTATTAAAGATTAAGCCACTTCAACATTTTCAGTCCGGACAAGACCTCAAGCTCTCACAGACGAAGGTTCAAAAGGTGAAAAGGGCAAGTTAACTTTCTAGATTGCTGGAATCCAGATGCGTAACATGGACTGAGCTGGTAAAGCTTGCCCCTCAATGATACTGATCTCTATTCTCTGACTTAATTTAGATGAAGCCACTCAAAATAAAATTGTAGCGCTGCAATAATTAGTCAATTAATTGAAAAACAAAAGTGAAATTCAAATGGTCTGCTCAGTGCTTTTACACACATTGTGAAATGTGAGGATTTCTCATCTCAAAGGTCACATCCTCAATAAAAGCACACAATCTAAGTATCTACTCAGCCTCATTGTGGCAGCAAATAACTGTTTGTATTAATGTCACATAAAAGTGATTAACAATGAATGAAGTGAATACATTTGTCCTGAGCTTCACTGGATAATTGGTAATTGCACGACACAAATAAACTTGAACTCAATCAGGACACAATTTTAAATTGATCGGAGTCGACTATATAAAGCCCAATCCCTTTCTGATCCCTTGTGTACTTACACCTTTTGTGGTCCAGGTATGCCAGCCATGCAGCAGCAAAAACAAATAAATAAAAGCCAGCTGTCTCAAAATGATATCCACACTGACCGCAAGTCAGACAGTTTTAATTCAATTTTGGAGCAACGTGTGTCATTAATGCACTTTGGCTGTTGAACATACTGTTGAAGTAGCGTTATGTCCTGGGATAAATTAATTAAATTAACTGTCAAAACTTCTAATAACATAAACAATTATTTAGCATAGCAAAATATGAAAACAAGGACATAATCCATACATGCCAATGTTTGTATCGGGTCATTAAGATATACTTGATTAGTGTTTAATACGAATAATACAAATATAATATATATATATATATATATATATATATATATATATATATATATATATATATATATATATATATATATATATATACACATACACATACACACACTAACCCCGATCATATGAACAACTACCACTATAAATGGAATAACTTACTCACAATTTAGTCCAAACCCAATTAAGGACCAAAGACACGTCCGCTCAACCGTTAAAGGTCTACAATGTAACGAGCGTGTGGGTTCATCTTTCGCCAGCTAATGTTGCAGACATCCCTCAGGATATTCCCCTGTTGATAAATGCCTAATTTCTGACAACGACTCATGCCTTATGGAGCCCCAGTAAGTGCTTCTGGATGTTGGCTAGCTGGCTAACGTTAGCCAAGCTCCATTGTTAGTCCGTTGCTTGGTGGGTACGTTAACAAAAACGTGCGCGTGTCTCTCAATGCCGACCTCGCTTTCGGTTTCAGAAACTGTCTGGAGCGAAACCGCGTTTCAAAGACAAGCCAGACCAGTTTTTGTCGGACGCGCATCAGCTAGCTACCCGTTAGCGTTCTCCCCAGCTAGGTAACTAGCTGACACATGGGTGATGACAGCGATGTAAAAACGTATGAAATACACTCTCACCCAGAACCACCTGGACACGCTGAAGATCACCTCCGAGTCATGGTGAGACGGGAGTAGCTGTTATCTGAAGGAAGACGTCGTTGAAGAGGAAAACGGACTAATGGTGAGAGAAAAATGTTGGCGCAGGCAGAGTGGCTGGTTGGCTGTGTGTTGACAGCTCAGAGGGACAGACTGAGTACTACAGCGGTAGTGAACTGGCCTGAACTGGCTGTCTGACGGCCGGAAGTGACATGCTGTGACATCACAGGAGGGGGGAGACCGCGCGAAGGTGAGGCGCGCGCGCCCATCATCCTGAAGTAACCTGGATACTATCACGGCGATGAAAAGGGAGTTCGTTCTACTCCCACGTGACATGGCTTGGAATTACCACAGGAAAAAAAGACACATGTTGGGAGGTAATAGTGAAGCAATGATTCATTCTCTGGGAAGATCGGCTCAGTGTGACGCAGGGTCACACATCTATGATAAGGATGTAGTGATTCGTATTGGCTTACTGTGATTTCATGAACGATTTCTGAAGAAATTGGTCATTATCGAGGCTGATTTACCAATGGTCAAAGCGGGTCACAAAAGCCCCCAGGTTCACTGCATGTCAAATATTTTTTGTAATTTGGTTAATTGCACATTTTTCCAAAATATGACACATTACACCACTAATGTACAATACCAGATTAGACTGTCCCCGCATTGTTAGCAGATCATATATTCTAGATACGAGACAATACTACATTCCCCATGATGCAACCAAAAAAGCCTGGTGCCTGCAGGTTTTAAGGTCTCTGTCCCCTGTTTAAATGCAGACTTTCTGCAATTAATTCAATGTCTCGTGCCCAAATTGAGACATTGTCGGGGTCATTTCTTTACTCTTAAGAAATGTCTTTCAGAGCCAGATATAATACTTTGTTTTTGTTTTTGTTACAAGAAAAATTGTCTTTCTGTGGCAAATCAGTGGAGAACAAAGTCCTCAAGCAACTCGCTAGTATATAATCCTTTATTCTGAGTTATTCAGTAATTCTAGGTATTCATTAGTCAGCGTTCAGTTTCTGACATTCATTCACTGCAACTATTCAGGATTTAGTTTGCAAGGTGAACAGAATGTCCTGCAGGCTCAAATCATGCAGCGTCTTCCATGTCCCCTGCATTGGAGCGATCACTGACGCACGGGCCAAGAAAAACAAAAAGGCCCATTCCCCACTGATGCTTCAGATGTGCTAATCCATGCTCTTCATCACTTCTGCAAACAGAATTCCACCTTTTCATATGGACATATTGTTTTCCTTTGGCCCAGTCTCAGAGATGAGACAGAGATGAGGCCCAGGGATGGAGCAATGCTAGCTCAGCACTTATCACATCAGACAGCTTTCACGGAGTACAAACACATCATTTTTTTTCCTTTAGTTTATTGACTGTTTGGAAAAACAGCAACTTGTGTTTAGGTCTATTTTCAACAGAATAAGTTCTCAGGTGTACAAAATCATCAATGACAACAATAACGCCCTCAGTAAAGTTGAGGAGACATGTTATGCAACTCTAGTTAAACAGCCACTATGTGTGTAATGATTGATCTGACTCAGCATCTCAGATTTCAGGCCTCTTTACTAAGCTATGCACATGGGATACATTCCTATCTAAAAGCGACATTAGAGCAGAAGGAAGCACTGCATGGCTTTTCATTGTCAGTTGATTAATCACATCCCAAATGTATTAAGCACAAAACAGTTACAGAATTGTAAATATATATGAAGCACTGACTGAGTTAAGTTTGTACAAAATATTTCCACCATCAGTGGGCCTGGACAATACGGTTGAAAACATGATTACACGCTATTAATATGGATTTCATAACAAGACGAATGCATATAAAACCACACACAAAGTATACTTAAACAGATGTTGAAAGTAGTTCATTCTTTTTTCTCCAGTACGAGACATCATTCTTAAAAAAAATGTCCACTCAAAATCATTAATGTGATCATTAACAGAAACTGGTAGAACAATCTCCGTACGATGTTGTGATATTCAATAAACAATAAAAGCTGAATTATCTCCCGGCCCTCATGTTTACACCCCAAACAAGATGTTAAGTTAAATTAATTTCTACTGCTGATATCAGCAATTGCTTTGCTACACTTCATTAGTTGTTTCCCAGTCATTTGTCTCAGACGGATATTGGCTTGAGGAAATGTAACAGGGAGGAGTAAAATGTGCTCCATAACTTTGCTCTAATCTGTGTATTGTTCCGTTATCAGGTTCGAGGAAGTCCCTTCAGTTAAAAATGCCCTGCTCTGTTGCTCCGGCATTATCGTTTAAAGCCCCCGAGCAGGCAGATGGACACGAGGTCTGAGGGATGATGGAGAGGACGGAGGAGCCCTGGCCGTCTGGTCTGGTTCTTATCTGCGGCGCAGGGCTTTTTCCAGTCCAGCCCTGATAACCCAGGTCGACTAGCAAAATACAGGATATGACCCAATAACCCTGCAAACAAGCAGGGTCACAATATTGTTTTATTAGGGGAGGTCTTTTTTGTAAACAGTCCCAACAGATCTCAGTGGTTTTGATGAATGCGGTCAGAGGTTTGACAAACGCTGTAGTTGCCTCAGTTCCCTGAAAAACAGCCGGAAATTAAAGATCTCAGTTTTGTCTTCTTTGGCGTCCCCCATACCTATAAGCAGCAATTGCAGTTGTGTCAGTAGGGCATAGGCGCAAACAGCATTGTGTTACCCAATTCGGCAGTAGATAAGGAATTAAGAGTTTTATTTAAATCTTACATTATTAAGTTAAGGGCAACGCTGCATATGGCAACTAGAGTGCAATATGCAACATCCACAACCCAAAGATGTGCCATTTTCACCATCATTTTACCAACAGCGGCCTGTTGATGATGAGAACGATTCAATTCAATTCAATTCAGTTTATTTTATATAGCCCAACATCACAAATACAAGTTTGCCTCGGAGGACCGGGGGCAGGACCCGGGGCAGGACCGGTTCCAGGCAGCCATGAATCCATGGAAAAAGAAAGTAGAGTTAGTAATGTGCATTGAAGAGACAATAGTTTATCCAGATGGAGAGAAAGAAGAGGAGAGGAGGAGTAAAAGAGGAAGAGAAGAGGAGCGAAAGAGGAAGAGAAGCTCAGTGTATCCTAAGATGTCCCCCAGCAGTCTAGGCCTATAGCAGCATATCTAGGGGCTGGACCAGGGCAAACCTGAGCCAGCCCTAACTATAAGCGCTATCAAAGAGGAAAGTCTTAAGTCTACTCTTAAATGAGGTGACTGTGTCTGCCCCCCGGACTGAAAGTGGAAGCTGATTCCACAGAAGAGGAGCCCGATAACTGAAAGCTCTAGCCCCCAACCTACTTTTTAAGACTCTGGGAACCACAAGTAACCCTGCATTCAGTGAGCGTAATGCTCTAGTGGGGTAATATGGCACTATAAGCTCTTTAAGATATAATGGTGCATCACCAGCTAAGGCTTTATAGGTGAGGAGGAGGATTTTAAATATGATTCTCGATCTTACAGGAAGCCAGTGGAGAGCAGCTAGTACAGGAGTAATGTGATCTCTCTTCCGAGTCCTTGTTAGTACACGAGCTGCAGCATTCTGGATCAGCTGGAGAGACCCAAGAGACTTACCGGAGCAGCCTGATAATACGGAGTTACAGTAATCCAGTCTTGAAGTAACAAATGCGTGGATCAATGTTTCTGCATCGCTTTGAGACAGGATGTGCCGGATCTTTGAGATGTTCCGTAGGTGAAAAAAGGCAGTCCTTGAGATCTGTTTCACGTGGGAGCCAAAGGATAGGTCCTGGTCAAAAATAACTCTGAGATTCCTTACGGTGGTGGTGGATGCCAGAGCGATGCCATCTAGAGAAACCATATCGTCAGATAGTTGATTTCTGAGGTATTCTGGGCCGAGTAGAATGACTTCAGTCTTGTCCGAGTTCAGCAGCAGGAAGTTGCAGGTCATCCAGGTCTTGATGTCTTTAAGACACGCTTGAAGTTTAGCGACCTGGTGGATTTCATCTGGCTTGATTGACAGATATAGTTGAGTATCATCGGCATAACAGTGAAAGTTTATGGAGTGTTTTCTGATAATATTGCCTAAAGGAAGCATATATAAAAAGGTGAATAAAATTGGTCCAAGCACAGAACCTTGTGGAACTCCATGACGAACGGCGGTGGTCATCGAGGCTTCATCGTTTACAAATACAAACTGAGATCTATCTGATAAATACGACTTAAACCAGCTTAGTGCTGTACCTTTAATACCAATCGACTGGTCTAGTCTCTGTAATAAGATGTCATGGTCAATGGTGTCAAATGCTGCACTAAGGTCTAACAGGACAAGTACAGAGACAAGTCCCCCATCTGATGCAACTAGAAGGTCATTAGTAATTGTCACTAGCTGTCTCTGTGCTATGTTGCTTTCTAAATCCTGACTGAAACTCCTCAAATAAACTATTGTTATGTAAAAAGTCATACAACTGATTTGCGACTACCTTCTCCAGTATCTTAGAGAGGAAGGGAAGGTTAGAGATAGGTCTGTAGTTAGCCAACACCTCTGGATCAAGGGTGGGCTTTTTAAGAAGAGGTTTAATTACAGCTACTTTAAAAGACTGTGGTACATGACCCATTAGTAATATCTAGTAGAGAGGCACTAATTAAGGGTAAAACTTCTTTAAACAGTTTAGTCGGAACAGGGTCTAGGAGACAGGTAGAAGATTTAGAAGTAGAAACCATTGAAGACAGTTGGTCGAGGTTGATGGTAAAAAATCCATACAGACGCACAACAGGGCCCACAGCCTCCTCCATGGTCATCCCACCTGAGGATGGACCGGCAGTAGTCGAGGGCAGGAGATCACCGATCCTGTCTCTAATAGCCATAATCGTATCATTATCAACGATGCAGCCTACTACACACACATTATCTAAACTGTAAAGTAAAACAAGGCAGATAACAGTTCAGTGTTTGCAATTTTTTTTATTTCCCCTGAAATGAATGCACCAGATGTGTATCACATTACTAATTAAGATTCAAACAAACATGGCACAGGTGCAGATGTTATTGAGTTTGGAGTTTGTGGGAAACTCTGGCGGTGGAAAGTTATCCTTATCCCCCTCCTGTTTTGCAGTTGGTTCAAGCCACTGGGAATTTGCCTCTTCAAAATCCCACTGGAAACATATAGACAGGTTAAGATATTATTATAGATCTAGAACAGCCGAAGAAATGGGTCATATTTTACAATTCATATAAGAGACACCATAGTTTACTAACCATCCCTGTAGACATTAAGTCCTCGAGAGGGTTATGTTTCGGGGTATAAGACCAATGTGTCATGTGGTTGCAGTTTGCTCAAACCGTCTCAAAAGAATCCGACTTCCGAATACCCTTCATCTAGCACTTTATCGCAGAGAACAGGAATATTTGTTATTAGGCCCTGATCCTTATCCCATTTAACACTGGTTGTTTTCAATATATGAGATCCTGAAATGAAATACGTTTTTATGACTCATGTTCTGTAACAGACTCGGCTAAATGTCGAGAATGCAAAAAAGGCTTAGGCGCGCGCACACACACACACACACACACACACACACACACACACACACACACACACACACACAGTTAAGTCCTGGCCAGCAGACGTCACACAACAGACCATAAACATCTCCTAAAATAGCAGAGGGTAACACTGGCCCCCTTATAGACAAGGCAAGCATTTTGCACTACTTCCTAGGCAGACAGGCCCAGCCCAGTGCTGGTCTTTAATCAAAGATCCTTTACAGGAGAACAATTGGGCCCCGGCTGTACCCCCTCAGTACATACGTAACCTCCAGCCCCCACCAACTCATTGAAGAGCCGGCACTCAGCAGAAATGTGCAAGAAACACACAGCACAATAGACAATTCAAGCTGTTGGCTGCATCGACTGCCCAGTGTATGCAGGCAGCACACTCCGAAATGCTGTGTGGTTTTATCAGCAGCAGCAATTATGGCGATATGAAAAGCAGACATTTAAATTCATGTTATATGTATCTAAAAAGTGTTCACTAGCACTATCACTGATCTCTTCCTTTCTCTACTCGGCTTGCTTTGAAACATTTTACAGTTGGGTAACTTCTGCGTTCTATGTCATGGAAAGGGTTTGCAACCAAATAAAAAGTTACAGTTTTCAGTGAGCAGTCTGTGAATTTGAGATTAAACATTAGACAATGTGAAACCATCTTTATATTGAATCACCAAGTAAACAGCTTCTGTTCATTCTAACTAGCATGGGGAAAAGAGCCAGGCAGGGAGGGACTATTCTATGAATTTACCTGCTGTTGTCTTTGTTTAGACAAAAAGTTCAGACTAGCAAATTGTTCATGACTGATTAGAAAAGATTAGCCAGTACGATTTGGTTTTATAGACTCAAAGACTAAATCAGTGCTGCCACCAAAACACTGAATATTTGGAAGCTCCATGCAGTGCTCAGGGCAAACAAACCTCCACTAACCAGTGAGAGTTGAGATTATATTAAATTGAAGAGTATTCACATAGCCAGATAGCATGCTTTACAACTTGTACGCTCAGTACATGTTGAACACTTTGTTTGAGCCTTCTTACTTCTCCATCACACCAACTATAATAATAGGGGCATTCAAGTTATTTGCTTTTTCCTGTTTGTTTCACAGTATCAAGCTGCAATTGTTTGTGCTCACGCCATTTGCCTTTGTTTCTTGGATTAAATGACATCCTCCAGAGCTTGACTTTCTGCAGCAGAACATTAAGGGAGTTTCTCTTGTGGCTGTGAGTGCCTGAAAAAGGACCAGCTTGTAATTTCACTCTCCCTGCAAACTCAAACTATGCCTTTTCAGAGAGGGAAGTTGATATAAATGTGATCTAATTCTGCAGAATAAAGCCACGTTTAACTTTACTTCAAATCACGCTTTTCACAAATATTCTCTACATAGCCTCTTACCCACATGCACACACAGGTCTCTCTATAGAGTATGACTCATGAATCCTAAGAGTACGATGACTGTTGTCTTCTCACAAGAACCTCTGACGACTGTCTGACTTACTTCCCTCACGGTCACATGGGAAAAGCACAAATCTCGGTGTGCAACAGATCAAACTGCTGATTTGTCCTGACTGTTACTTCTTCTTGTGACTTCCTCTGTTCTGGATTTGAATTTGCCTATACAGATAGTGATGTTTTAACCCTTTAAGTAGGTCAGTTGCAGAGTCTCGACTTTAACCTCCACATGAACTTCCGCGCTGTGTAGGGAAACCCCGTTACATAAGGCCATATAAAAAGAGAATCAATTCAAAACAGATTCAAGCAGTTCACAGAAGGCGACATTGCACAAGTTAACAGCGGTCAAACACCGTTATATTCATTCATAGTTTCACAGTCGTCATGAAACACACATTATGTCAACATGCTGTCGCCACCTAGTGGTTAGCCCACTGTGAGAAGTACACATAGCTTTATTTATAGACAGGCTTGAGTCTGAGATCACGGTTCACCACTGTAAAACAGACACACTATTCCTTAATATGGTTATGATTACAGAATAAATATATATGCAGTGTACATTTGAAATGTTTTTACACCATTTTTAGACAACAGGAAAAACTAAACTGAGGTAGATATTTGTAGAATCAGAATATTGTTGCACTGCTGATTATAAAATATACTTCCAGGTTATTACTTGCTAAACATTGAATCAGAACGGTTAATAAGGTTGTTGATTTTTAAAAAAAAAGAAAAAGAAAAAAACACAAACTATGTCTTGTGCAGTTGCTGACTACATTATCAGTGTAAGTATTTTGCATTGAATGAAGCATTAACTTTGGATCTCTGCTCTGATTGTTGAGTTTAATCAAGTTTGTAAGAAAAGGTCACACTGCTCACCAACAGGGCTAAACAGGCCTCCAACCCACCTCCAGGTCAGAGCTGACTGGTGAAGAGTCACAGGACGTTTCTGAGGAGCAGAAACTGTCAACTCTGATCACTCGCACAGTTTGGTTGAGAGACCGGTCCTTCATCTCCTCAAGGCATATCTGCAACAACAACAAAAAACATATTCAACTGCAAGGATGACCACTGATTGAGCTGAAGAAAATATGAAGTGAGTAGGCAGTCTGTTTCACCACAGATTCTTCACTTACTTTTCCTGCAGGTTGAAGAGTGACATCCATATAACCACCCATCTCAGTCATCTTCTGGCCAGCTTTTGTCTTTGAAGACAAGGTTGTATAGAATTATGAGCAAAAAACAACAACTGTAAACACATCATTAGCATTCATTTATGAAAATGACTCAAACCTCACAGAGGAATGCCAACATTCTGTTACTTTATGCACATTTAAACTGACACATCCAGATAATGTAATGAGTAAAATGACACAGTAAATATTCCAATACTCTCAATGTTAAGTATAAAAGAGTTGGTTAGTTGGGACTTTATTTACTTAGAAACTTTGAGATAATTCCTGTACAATTTCTCGGGTGAAAAAAAAAACAAATGGGCCCATGAAGTATCAAACCATACTTTTATTCCTGCTGACGAAAGAATTTGCGGTTTTCTTTTTCTCTTCATGACAGCGTTGTCCTCAATGAGGATGCGGGAGCTACTTAAAAGGCTCTCTTTGTCTGGAGAAAAACTTGTCAGCTTCTGTGCGGTTCCTCTCCTCCACCAGTGGACAACAAGAATCTGAAGGCGTTGAATTCAAGGTCGACACCTGGCTCAAAGTCAGTACAATTCACATACATTCAAACAATTCAAGACATCATTTAATCTACTTTTACGGCAATGTCCAACATTGTAAGCAGTATTGTGAAGTCCTCTCGTCAGATGTATTTGCGACTTTTGAGTTTCTGCTTGTGCTGCTCTCCCTCTTTCTGTTACTAAACAGTTACCAGAGAGAGTTCAGAACTTTGTAAAGCTGAATCATCGTTGTGTTGCGAATGCTTCCATGAACCACCTACAGTTCTGTGGTTAAAGGCGTTGGTGTGAAGCCCTGAGCCTGACAGCGAGTAAGATGAGGTCACTCCTTGCCATATAAGGATACAAGAAGGTCCGTGGTGGCACAGCATATTGCTGACAGCAGCCATGGCATGACGCTTAAAAGAAACCCAAACTGAGTGTCGTAGAGGAGTATGGCAGCAGCATAGAGGGCACCAGCCAGTGAGCACAGCAGTCCAGAGAGCATGTAGGCCCGGGTCAACATCTGCCCTCTGTACTTAAAAAAAAAAAAAAAAAAAAAAAAAAGTGATTCGTTTAAAAACGATTTAACACCGAGAACTATTTTGGGAAAGCAATAAGAAGTGGCTCTGACACCAAAACACTCAAGTACTGTTTGTCACTTACTGCTCTGCAGAGCTGAGGGAACCTGGAGGTACAGGCGATGACACAGGAGAGCAGGCCAAGTATGTAACCCAGGACTTCAGTGTTATCCTGTTAGAAGAACAGCTTTAAGTTATCATAATGTCTGATACAATACGAAGCGAGGCGGCAAGTCAAAATAAATTGTGTTGAAGAACATGAACATCGATCCACACTGCAGGAATTGAAGATGCTCTTAAATACAGAATATCTGAGTATTTAAAACTACAGGGCGCCACATATGAGAAAAGTGGAGATGTACAAACACATTCCACCCGTCCCTACACATGAAATGTAAATGTATTCGTCCATGGAACTACACTAAGTCTTACAATTAAAGGACTACAGCTAGCTACAGCGGTGGTGTGTGCTTACTTGCAGGGTGGCATGCAGCAGTCTCCTCCTGCCAATCAGAGGCCTGCCTGCTGGGAAGTGGGTCACCCTGGATTTCAGAAAGCCTCCTGCAACTACCATCAGCACACACACTGCAAGGAGGTGCTGCCTCCTCCGCCCTCGCATCATCCTCAGTCTCCTGCCTGAGAAAGAACACACACACACACACACACACACACACACACACACACACACTCTATTCATGCACTTGGTTATCTGAATAGCGTTTCCAGACTGTTTTGCCTAAAGGGTTTAGCCAGTTGGATACTAAAAACACCTTCTCCATTTTGTTTGAACAAGAGTAGATTGAGAATGATATGTTTTGCATTATTGTTGAGATATGGAGTTGCTCTACACTTGTCACTTTCCCTTTCACAAACACTTCCAGTAGACTTGTTTATAGTACTGTTATCTGTTTGTATGTGCACTTTATTTTATATTCCATTGTAAATTGAATATGTTTCTATTTCTTGCACTTCGTTGATTGTTGTTGTTTGTCTACTGTATGCACCATCCGCCAAGACAAATTCCTCGTATGTGAAACATATACCTGGCAAAATAAATGGTTCCGATTCTGATATACATACCTGATTTTGAGTTCCAGTGCAGGAGCACATGGCAGCAGCAAGAAATACAATTAACAGCATCCATAGCAGCAGCAAAAGCACCCATCAAAACCTACAGAGCCGGAAGCAGAGATGACTTATTACTGTATACAATCAGATTTTTCTTTTTTTGTGTGTGTGCCGTGATTAAAACGATGTTACCAGAATATGCAGCTGTCTGGACAGAACGGCTCCGATTGTGCTGCACAGGTTACCGAGGAAGCTGTAGAGGAAAGGGATGGTTCCTCCTGGAGTTTCTCCTCGAAACGTGCACCTCTGATACACGAAGCTAAACGAGTTAACACGGGGGTGGATGTTAGAACTTTTTTCCAAAAAGAACTACTGAAACTAATCCTGGATACTTACAGAACGCATGCCAGCAGTAAAAGCAGCGCAGACAGAGCGCTGAGGCCGATGGGGACGCAACGTTTGTCTGCGTTCTGAGAGAAACAGGTAGTGACCGAGTCGACGCAAAATTCCTCCAAACCGAAGGGGAAAGTGTTGGGATCTCCTCTCGTCTGACCCTCCAGGGTCGATGCACGTCCCCCCATATCACTTGCAAATAGGCTTACATGTCGTTGTACTCGGACCAACTAATCTATGCAGCACCTGTGCAGCCGTCAGACGATCCAAAGCATGATGGAGGCCCAGCATGTTTTAGGGAGGAGCTCACCTGTGTTGCACCTTATACGGAACACTGGACGTTGTGGGAAATAAACTCGAGAATTTTTTAAGGATATGTTGAAAAACTAATGCAGCCATGCTTTGTTGGAGCGCAACCTATAATCAAAGCAGAGCTTTCAGACATTTGCACCCAATGTTATGGAATCAATATAGCGCTGATAATAAAACAGTCAATTTGAATAAGCAAGCCTGGGAGCGAAATCCCCCCAACACCGAAAGGTCTAAACAAAAATCAACAACGTTCAGATAAAATCTAGATGATGAACTCTTATTTTCCAGCAATAGTCTGCACATCTTCAGACGTCATGGGTTTTAGTGAATTGATCTTAATTCTAAACACGTTTTACTTTTATTTAATTAAATGCAGATATTAAAATATTGATTCATTCTTAGTCATTGAAACTATTACTTTAATACTATAAGACTTTTTTTTTATTTGCAAATGTATGAATATATATGTGCCCCTAGATATAAATAATTGTTTGAATATGAGATTTGCCAATACAGATTATTTTTGTTTCCGACATTGTATTGTGTTGCTTTAACCCAATGATACCTGGCGGAAATGGGAAGAAGAAAAAGAATGCACTAACATGATAATCAATTTATTGTATAATAAAGCTTTGTTGCATTAATCATATATTTTATGAATAAAAGCAGTATCAAACATAGCAATTTCTCTGGGTAATTTAGACTTTGTAATGTGTCGTTTGAGACTCCTTCAAAATACAAATTGAAAAAGTCCTGCTCAATGTCTTATAAAATTCACACCCTCTGGATGTTGAGTCCATTTCCGAACACTGTGGTGAGATCTGGTGTACAACTGGTGAGCCAGTTGATGGAATGCATTGCACCAATATGATCTTCTAACCAGAGCAGTATATGACAGATTGAGCACATCATTTATTATTATCGAGACAGCCAGACATTTTCCTACTCACAAGATTAAAGGGACTATATGTATGGCTACTAATCAGCATTAAATCCTCTGAAATCACATGTGAACGTTTTTTTCCCCATTCCTGCTGAAGTGATCTGGAATTGAAATTGCTTTCAAATCTTCACCAGGTGTCCAGGTGCTTGTTAAGACGGCGTACTTTCTCCTTCTTGTTCTTGTTGCCATGTTTTTTCCAGGGTTTTCCCACCACCACCTCTGCACCAGGTTGTCCTGGGGCGACCGGTCCGCTGCCTGGCTTGTAGCCCATAACAGACTGGACCCCCTTGGAGAGTGCCCGCACATTCGCCTGAAGATTGAGATCCGATCAATACTCAAGCATTTCATTTCACATATTTTTACATTCTATGACAACCAATAACTACTATTAAGGCACTTATTTGTCTTACTAATAAGAAAACAGCATATCTATAGTACCTGATGGAAGAAGTTCTTGTCAACCACATTTTCAATTCTCCTGATTTTATGTTGTTTGCTTGACGTTGTTGTGGAGGAGAAGTCACAGAAGTCCGAGTCTATTTTCAGGAAATTGTTGTGCTGCGGCTGGAAGTCCTGAGCGTTGATATGTGGAGGAGGATGGCAGTACAGAAGCTTTCCCTGTAAGGAGTCACCATCGTTAGGTTGCATGTGTTAGGGAGAGGATGTTCTATTCAGGATGCACATATTTTAATGCATATTTAATTAATGATAGAAAACAATTTCACGATACTCCAATGTGCAGCTATATGACCAAAGATCCCTGTTGTTCTTTCAAACACAAAGCAGAAGCCCAGTGAATTCACAATTGACGTAAGTGATGCTACAAGTGAATGAACCCCTGTGGCAACAAGTAGATCAAAATTAATTACTTTGTTTATTTTCTTACAAAAAGGTGCAGCGTTCATAAAACAGGCCTGGCTCTGTAAATGTGAAACTGAGTCACACAACACTATTCCAGCTAATCAGCAACAGTGCACCGTACAAGGTAAAGGCCATGAATGCATAAAGAAAAAGGCAGAGCAGCGGTAAATCTATTACTATTATATGTTTGAGTGTTGAGTTCAAATATCAACAATCTATTGGAGAGATGTGGCACATGATGACGTTATAGAGGCAGTCTTCACATTTCAGCACACAATGGACAGTTCCCTGACGTCTTATTCAATGTTAGCTACTACAAATAAGGAGGCAAAACCAACAACAAAATGCACGTGCAATGTCATTTTTCAGTTCTAGCTTGGGTGTGGCACTTACGCAGACATAATCCTTCAGGATGTATCGGGCTGATCTGGATTCATCAGGCTGGCCGTGCGCTGTCATATAGCCTCTCATGTCTAAAACAGAGGGAAACACAACAATACATGTTATGCTGCTCTTATGTAAAAGCAGAGTTCACTCAATGCTTAAAAAAAACAAAAAACAGAGCAGATCAAAAGTACACATTGAAAAGAAACTTAGTTCTAGGAAACAAAAGGCTATGAAGTGGGCTAATAATACATAGGTGGATGAGAGACTTTATTATTTTATACAAAAGTTCAGCTCATCTCCATTTAAAACCGCATACTGCCACACAATTGTTTTGGCCTATTGTTAATGCATTCTCTGTTGACACAATAAATAACTGTTAATCTCACATCCATAAGCCATCAGCACCTCCTCAGAGGAGGGAGGCCTGTCGGGGTCTTCATCTTCTCGTGGTCTGATGATATTGAAGCCATAGGTGCCTTCCAAGACATGCCGAGGGATCACCTGACATATGTGAGCAATCTGTTAAAGACTTAACCAAGATACAATACATTCTTAATGTTGGAGATTCTAGGTATACAGTTAAAAAAAAGAAAATTTTACTCAGAATTAGAAAACTGATTTTGGTTATTTAAATGAATTACGCTAAATAAATCAACAACTGATGCTGAGGCATAGTGACAGAGGGTTGATCACACTGCCATAATTGGAAGGTTGAAGATAAAGTCTGTTCTGTGTCACTGACTTAAAAAACTGCTGCAGGATTCACCAGGTGCAATGCCAACAGCATACAAAGGATATATGGGAGACTGCAGGTACGTGATCTCTCATCTGGTCAATGGAGAGGATCCCAGAGCAGATCATCTCAGCTTTGGTGGAAACAAAGGAGGGCATGACCAGACCTGGGCAGTCACAGAGGCACAGGCCTGGCTCCACAAACAGAGTCTGTAATACATGTCAAGAAAAGGCAACACAATTAATCACACATGAGGTGTTTCGTTAATGAAAGACTTGAATTCCCATCGAGAGGCTTAAAGAGTTGTACTGGACCTGAAAGTGCTTTGTGTGTCCAGGAGTGGCTGAAACGGACACCTTCTTGTTCCTTAGAATAGTGTTGATTGTGGAACTCTTCCCCACGTTAGGATACCCGACCTGTTGAATTCACCCACAAAGCCAATCAGAACACTCATAAGGTGACTTGATCACAGCATGCATTTTGCAGTCATTGTATCGTGTTAACTTTTCACCCACCATTCCCACTGTCAGTTGTCCTTCTCTACACTTGGGCCCAGTGTGAAAAGCCTTAAACACCTCCAGCAGCTCATCCTTGTGCAGCAGCCGGCTTGAGTTGTGGAAGGAGGATTTATTGGATGAACCAACTCCCCCTTCTTCTTCTTCTTCATCATCTTCTGAGCAGGTGTGCCAGTCCTCTTCTTTTATAGTTATCTTTTTATGTGGCTCTTCATCTGTACCACTCTCATCATCATCATCATCATCATCATCATCATCATCCTTCTCCTCCTCCTCCTCCTCCTCCTCCTCCTCCTCCTCCTCCTCCTCCTCCTCCTCCTCCTCCTCCTCCTCCTCCTCTGCTGCCCCTTTTTGGATCAAGACATCATTGTCTGGCTGTCCTTCTTCTTCTTCTTCTTCTTCTGAGTCACTCTCTATACACTCTGGCTCCTCTACTTCCATTGCCTGCGAGAAGAGACATGTTGCTCTCTTATACTTGCTTTGAAAAGCAGCAGCAAGTCTGGACATGCTAAAAAGATCTGCACATATTCACAAGCATTTTACCAAAACAATCTGAAATCACAAACTAATAACATCCAAGCAGAGGGAATGCAAATCTACACTTTGATTTGCTCCCAAGAAATGTATATAAATGAATTAACGCATACATTCAAATTCACCGGTGATGTACAGCTTCTCAATATTACCTTTTCTTCTGCATCCAGTCTCTCGCTCTCTGCCAGCGCAGACCAGAAAACTGCCCTCAGCCCCTGTTTCTGGAAGTATGTGGCCCACGCTCGCCTCTGCTCCTTGGTCAGCAGGTCGGCCTTATTCACCAGCACCATGTTAACCTTATGCTCCGACACTTCCTTTACGTACAATTCCTGGCAGCACACAACAGAAAAGTGTCAAATGTTCGGTTCACCTGTGTACAGTATTCCTGCTGTTTTACTGGTTTATTTAATTTAAATATTCCACATATTTAGAAATAACTACAAATGTTAGAAACATTTGAGGAAAAAAGTCAAGATGAAAAACAATTCAAAAGAGAGAACAAACAGTTAAAGGAGACAAAAACCCAGCATTTAGAATATGTGTGAATCCTAATGCAGGGTGGAAAAACACTGGAAACAAAGTCACAGTTTAGTTATATCATCCTTAACAGCGTGTACATCTTTCTTTTTCCACTTAAACAACTCTGCCAAATGTACTTACCAGGTCAGCACATCGGAACAGCAAAGGATTTCTGCCATCAAGAATTTGAACGACGAGATCACTACAGGAAAACACGCACACAGTTTTGCCTTAAGTATTACACAAGGAGAACACATTCCTCATTAAAGTATAAGCTATACAGCTTCTTTTTTTATTGTACCTCCTCTCGATCACTCTCCACAGTTGTCTCCAGAACTCCAGGTTTCTCTCAAATGGGGTGAGAATTAACTTCTGTTCCTCTTCAAGTCTATAAGGGTAACACTTGGAGTTAAATTGCTGACACCAATAATCCTACACTGATGTAACCATATTACCTTTGCTGTTTCAATTATTTTTTTTACCCAACTTCTTAGACAACATACAACATATAAGCATTAGTATTGTTGCTAATGCTTAGAAGAAAACCATATTTTAAAGGAAAAAGGTGGCAGAATAGAGAATATTACTTACTTTGCAAGCGCTCGTCTCCACTCCAAGAAGTTGTCTTTCTCTGTTTGCTGAAGCACCTCTGTACTGGTGGCTTCGTCCCAGTGGGGGCTAAAAATTAGGAAAGACATATCACAAAAATGTTAAATGCAAAAAATACAGTACGGGAAATTTATATAATAAGCTAGATCTGTTGTACTTACCGTCTTGGAATTCTGAGGAAATGCTTGTTGTCTTCATGCAGCTTCTTCAGACTGGTTCGCTCTTCAGCTGTTAACAGACCTGCTCTGGCTTCCGCTGGCACAAACTTGATGTTGAGTTTCTCTAAGAAATCAAAGTATGAAACAGTCAGAGACAGCAGTAGAATCAGATGAGTAGAAGATAACACAGGAACTTTTAAAAAGGTAAAATATATCTAAGCCCCCTTTACCCTTGACCACAATGTATCTATGATCCTCTCAGCAGTGAGGATGGGGCACACTGTGACCTACCGGTTCACCTGCTCAATGATACGACTATTACATTGCAGCTGCATACAACACAGTATTAACAGGTACAACCCAAAATGTGTTAATTTGGTTTGCATTCAGTTTGATATGTTTATTTTTATTTTTACAAACAACAGCTGTGTAATATAATTACATGTTTTAGGGCAATGAGTGCACCTTGCTAAGTAAAAATGACTGACAATATTTGGCCACAAGATACAACCGAGGAACTATACATGTGTTAAGCGAGGTATTACATACCTGCAACAAACTCTGTTCCTGCCATTTCGGCAGTGGCCAGAAAGTCATCCATGGAACTCTGTTCGGTCACTGACTGCAGGTTCAGCCGTCCCCAGTCATAGCCATCATTCAGCTCAGCTGTGTGGCGCTGAAAATGTGAACAAATAATAAAATAAGGCCTTTAATAACAAACCACACAGAACCACTTCTGATAATTTTGTGATTATATGGTAAAAACATTGCTCCTGTATAATTGCTGAATTACTACAGAAGCGTGAACAGTGAAATAACTCTCCTCTCCTCTATGATTTGAATAAACATGTTTAATATAATAAGCTAGTGTTTGCCATGACATACCCAGTTGTCGCCCCTCTTGTTTTTTTGGCCTGCATGGAGTCTCTCCTTGATCAGAGATCGACCCAGTCCGCCTGCTTTCTTCTTACTCATACTTACTTATGATGTTGACGCTTATGTCCTAATATATATATATTGTATACTCCTCACAAAAGTATGTAATATAGTATATTTAAAGGTTAGAAACACGCTATATGTCACGCGCTAATGTAGCCCATGTGCACAACGTTGTTGACGTAGGAACCGGAAGTGGGAGAAACCAATCGAGCCTCCTATCCGGAAGAATCGACATCAACTACTTGAAGATATTGATTGATTTATCTTAATTTAGTGGTTACGAATTGTCTTACCACCTCTGCATAATAACCCATTAAACACCCAGGATAATATCTGCTTCATTGTAAGCATTTACAGTGTCGTAGCGATGGTACGGTCTACTTGATTATCCAGCGATCAAAGGTGTCCTGAAGAAAATGGGGCACTACTAACATTGGTTCCTCGTGCTGAACCGCCTCAAGTTTTACAATAAAATACATATAAATACAGACTTCATAGTAGCACTGACGTAGATTACAATTCACAAATTAAAAGTTACTAATGGCAAAGTAACAAGTAATTCCTCTTCCCTCGTTACACGAGATTAACAAAGACACTTCTGATGTTAACCAAAAGATGGCAGCATAAAACAGCAGTCAGAATGACTAATATACACAGCTTGTGTTTTCACTGTTAATATTACGTTTAAGTGAGAATGGAAGAGAATGTTGATGCAGACTGGGTCGGTTTCATCTCAGGAGGACAGAACACACTTCGAATTCCAGTTAATTGAAGGGAAATGAGCTACATATCTTAAATCTAACTTGTGAGAGACTGTCAACACATATTCATAAAAATCTTAATTTTGGTGGGGTGGGAATATGGTAGCCTAATTGTGCATACGTTTATCAATGTATCTATATATATATGTGTGTGTGTGTGTGTGTGTGTGTGTGTGTGTGTGTGTGTGTATTATATAATAGATCAATGGAATCTCTCTCTCTCTCTCTCTCTCTCTCTCTCTCTCTCTCTATATATATATATATATATATATATATATATATATATATATATATATATATATATATATATATATATATATATATATTAGATTAGATTAGATATTTGCCGGATTACAGCAGCAAACAGGGTAAAGTACACATAAGAGACATAGTAGAATCAAAACAATATAGAAATATATATAATGTGTATATATAATATATCAATTAATTCATGGATGCACAATTAAGATACCATATATATATATATATATATATATATATATATATATATATATATATATATATATATATATATATATATATATGGGTGTATATATATTATACATTTAATAAAACAAATGTGTTTACAATTTTGTATCAATGAACACAATTAATACAAACCAATGCATGCCTCTTGTCATTTGATTTCGCCTCCACCCCTGCATTCTGACTCAAATGGTTTCGCCCTGCATATATTCCGCGGAGCTCGGCCAACAACAGCAGTCTGAGTTCAAAACTGCGAAGGGACAGCGGGAGGCACCACAATGGAAAAGAGCGCTTTAGAGGACGAACATATGAAGTACGGTGTCTTTGCGTTCAGTTCCCGTAGAGTAGCTCATAAATGACCTGACAGGCAAAATAAACACCTCTAAGATTTAGTAGTAATACTAAGTTTTTTTCTTCCCTTTCTCTCTTCATAGACTTCGCTGCTGTTGATTGTAAACAGCAATAAAATGCTGCCTTGGAAGAAGAATAAGTTCGACCTGATTGAGGAAGACAGGCAGTCCAAGCAGAAGGGCTATGCTGTGAGCCTCAACTACTCTGCGCTCACTTCTTTCGCCAAGTCCTGCCCCGAGAGCGCACTCAACAGGGTGGGCAGCATGTTCAAGTCAAAGAGGAAAAAGGTGAAGATCACCAGCGAGGACCCCACGTACACGGTGCTCTACCTGGGGAATGCCACCACCATTCAGTCCAAAGGTGACGGCTGCACGGACGTGGCGGTAAGCAAGATCTGGGGCAAAAGCGAAATGGGCAAGAACGGCACCAAGATGAGGCTGACCATCAGCTCGCAGGGCATCCGGATGGTGCATGTGGACGACAAGGCCAGGAGGCCGGGACACTTGTACTTGCTGCACCGGATAACCTACTGCGTCGCGGACCCGAGGCTACCCAAGATCTTCGCCTGGGTTTACAGGCACGAAATGAAGCACAAGGCCGTGATGCTGCGCTGCCACGCAGTGCTGGTGTCCAAGCCGGAGAAGGCAAAGGCCATGGCGCTGCTGCTGTACCAGACCTCGGCCACGGCCCTGGCGGAGTTCAAAAGACTAAAACGGAGGGACGACGCCAGGCACCAGCAGCAGCAGCTGATAGGGGAACAAACCATACCGTTGGTCCCCATCAGGAAGCTGCTGAACGGACAGTGTTACTACAAACCCCCGGTGGAGCGCAGCCGGAGCGCGCCCAAACTGGGCTCCATCACAGAGGACTTGGTCGGGGAGGAGGAGGAGGAGAAAGCGATGCACTTCGAGTATGAGGACATTCTGGACACGGACGGAGATCGTGTTGCCAACGGCAAGCCGGAGTTGTCTCAGATTATTAATGACTTGGGAGAGATGAGCATAGGAAACGACGTGCAGACACTGAAAGCTGACCTCAGAGTCACCAGGCTTCTGTCTGGAGAGAGCACGGGGAGCGAGTCCTCCATAGAGAGCAGCCAGGAGCCCCCTCCGCTCATGAATGGGTTTGAGGAGGTAAAGGTGCAGGAAATTGCCTGAATAATTTGATGCATTTCTCGGTGCCTCTGTTTTTGTTGAGCCACGGCGTCTCTACAAGAAACATTTCCTGTGTCTTCAACCTTGCGTTGGGTGTTTATGTATTCTGGTGCCTCCACGACTAATTGAGGGGATCCAGAAAAAAAGAAGGTTCACGGTTCTGAGATCATTACCGCACATGGACACGCAATTAGGCTACAGAATTACATTTGAAGATTGCGTAAACGCAAAAAAAAACAAGTGCATGCCGATTTGAGAGATGACTGGTTGAACCGACACAATCCCAGTGCGCCGCAGGACACATGCACTAATTCCTTCTCTTTCGTTTAAGAGGATTTGCTGTATCCTCAAGCTTGTTTACCTAACTTTTTTTCTCTCTCTTTTTTTTTCTGTTGAAAGATGCTCATCATGATCCCAAAGCACATTCCGTTTTAAAACACGTTTTGTTCTTTTCCTAAGTGGGTCAGTGGGTTTTTACCAGGCATCCTTAATTTCCCTGTCAGGGCGCTTTTGCAACAGCCTGTTCATTTACGTTATTTTGCACTCTTGTTGAATTCCTTCAAGTATTATGTCTACTACGTGTACATAATGTTTGTTGGTATGTTGTCTGAAACATAAATGTCCTATCTTTGCTGTGCAAAAGAAAAAAACACCATGTATTAAGATGTAAATATAAATATGTTATTTTTTAAAGAAAATGTGGTTTGTTATGTGAACCTCATAGAATTATCAATAAAAAAGAAAATTATACGAAGTCGTTGAAGTTTGTCTCTAGATTTCTGCTGGATAACGAGTAGGCCATGTTTTCCTCTGGTGCTCTTTACTGTAAGTGGGGATTTACCTTGATAGGCTCAGATTTGCAGTGCTGAATAAAATTTCACACAGAGGTGGGAAACAGAGACACTCCACATTTCTTAGCTTGCATATTATACACGTTTTATCGGTGTTGTCACAGCAGTTTCTGTGTTTTTGCAGATATATATATATTTCGTTTTAAAGTCTTTGCTGGATCTGTGGCCTTCACCAAATTGCTTTCAGGGAACAGGCTGTAGAAGTTATTGAATTAAGGTACTGAAGGCCCATTCATTCTGACTGGCCTCGGGGAATCCGCACAGAGGACCACAAGCACAAGCTGTTAGAACATCACATGGGTCCTTTAATGACAAGGCGAGTGAAGCACCAGAGGTCTTATAACAGCGTACCTACTGTTTTTTATTTGCTATTTGTCTGTCCTCTTAATGAGACGCTACAGATAATCGCTTAAGGTCAAACACAAGAGCTGTGAATCTATACTCTGTAATGTTGTCTGTATAGAATCGTACATTCAAAACCAACTGCTACATTTCATTCACTTTTGCCCCACTTACTGAAATCACAACAACTGCGTTAGAATGGGCACCTGATAGTTTGACTTCACTAAAATATTAGTTAATAAATGGAAATGACACTGATAAAGGATTAAGGGACTTCCTTGTATTATATGCCAGTGCATCTAATACCCACACTGGCAAAGAGACAGAATCACCTCTCATGCCAGCGCATGTGACCTGTGGTCAGCGAGGATGGGACTTATAGCCACAACACTTCTCTCGCTCCTCTAAATGTGGTCCTGTCACTTCCTTTTCTCACACAGCAACAGATATGTACATGCCACACCATTCTTGCCAATAATGCAGACAGAGCAGTATGGAACCCACAGATATTGATGTATTGATGCACGGAAGCTATGAGTGTTATTTATCTGACTGCCAGAGCATGCACCTCAAAGCCCACAGCGTGCAGGGCTGCTCCCCCACCGCCATGCATACTCCCACTAATACCACCAGCACTGACACTGTACACTAACAGGGCTGAATAAGACATGGGCAGGGAGAAAACCAGAGGAGGTATATGGGGATTGTTATCTGCACGGACAGTGTTTCACCAGCTGACACAAACTCGTTGGCCATGCTGAGGTATTCACTGAAAGCAAAAACACTCCCACCATGGATTTAGAAGGAGATCCAGAGACAGAAGGTTAATGTAATTCAGCCAGCGGTTGGTGAGTCCTATAAAAAGCTTCACAGCAGCTCATTATGAATTGATGTGCTTTCAGAGGACGGCCACACACACACACACACACACACACACACACACACACACACACACACACACACACACACACACACACACACACAAAACGTTGCTGTATTTGTAGCTTGTCCAATGGTTCTTGTGCAATAGCAACAGAAACTCACACAGTTTCTGGTCCTCATGTGGTGTGATACCCTGTCTGCTCCAGCTGCCACCTCACAGAAGTTGTCCTTATATTGTGAAGATAGCATGACATCATCAGCATGTGGCCAGCTCGATGTAATTAGTGGACTGCCAGTGGTCTTAACAAATAAACGTATTGACATGCAGAGCAAGAGGCCATTTGTCTGCCATTCCTGCTTTTTATAGTCGATAGACGCATTTATAGTTCAATATTTCTCCCTGACCTACATTTTCTGTCTTGTGTCCCACCTCTGCAAAAGCAATCGTGGTCTTGCAATCTCCCAGGTTACATATAAGCCACAGGTGCAGCCAGCCCACTCACACAATTAGACGACTGAAAGTGTTTGTAGAACACGCTTCAAGCTGCCAAAAGAGAGAGCCCAGTTACTGGCTGATAAAAGAGAATAAAATATATTTTTCATATTCATATATCACATTCGGTTTTTCCTAAAGCAAATACTCAGGTGTTTACTTAACCTTCTGTCAGGCATGTGTGAGTCACAGGGAAAGAGGCTTCAGTGCATATGCAACAAGAAAATTGCCTGACAGTCACAGAAGGCAAGTGTGATGTTGTGGTTTTTAATACTTGGCCATCTTTCATGCTGAATGGACAGAATAATTTAGATACTTTTTTTGTGATGGATGAAACCCAAAGATCATCAGTAAACCATCACAAAGAAAAATAGCAAATCTTCAATATTGAGAAGTTGGATATTTTTAGCATTGTTTCTTTGAAAAAGATCAGACATCAATCTACCATTAAGAAACAATGGTCCCGTCAAACAACTAATTGATTAATGGACCAATGGTTTCAGCCCTAATGATATTCCGTGACAGTAACAATTTTCTTTATACCGCATAACGAGTGGTGGAGGATTCAGTAGCTTTACTTAACTAAAACAATGTCGTCTTTGAGAAGTTACTTCAATAACTGTATGACATTATGAATAGAAAAATGTAAGTATCAAAAATAAAAATACCCATCTAGAAGATGGCCCCTTACAGAGTATTATATGATTATACGTATATACTATAGTGTGACTTTAGTTTGGTAACATTGATGTATCTATGTGGAGGCTATTCAACTATCTTATTAACTGTTTTTAAATTATCATATTTTTAAATTATCATCTGTTTTAAATAAAAAATCATCATCTGTTAAATAACATGACTAACTGTCAAATAAATATAACATTGTAAAAAAGAAAATAGAAGGAAATCTAAATATTCAAATAAACCACAAGTACCATACAACATGGTGTATGTTCTTTCTACCACTATAAGAATATGCAGTTCAATAACCATAAGGTAGGCTATTCTCTGGGTACGTGCCTGAAAACACATGAAACCCCTTCATCAAGAAGAATCACATCATAATTCAATGAGATAATTGCTCTGACTACAATAACTATCCTCAAACAAAGAATAAATGGCGGTCACTGCCTGGCTTGACACAGACGCAGAAGAGCAGAGTTCCCTAATTATCTGCTAGTGGAAGGCAGCTGCAGGCCATGGCTGTACCAGACCATCGCAGAGCCACACAGCTTCATTTTCAACAACGCCAGAAAATCTGTTTGTCTATAATGCATGAGGAGGCCACCAGAGCCGTTAGTTGGTGTGCCCGGATATGATTACACAAGCAGCACTCGGATCAGTCAGTAGGGATCAAATCAGAGCAGAGAGGGATGGCGACCTTCGCCTGGCTGTGGAAACATAAAAAACAAATCTCTAGGAATAGTAGCAGAGAGCTGCATGTCCCAGCATGCCCTCAGATCATAATTAGATGCTTTAGGTAGACAGTACGTCAGAACGTGGGGCAGGTGAGGAGCAGCTGAATGCAACACTACTATTTGTAGCATGAAGGTTTGTAATTAACATGTTCCTCAACCACAGAAATGCCTTTAGGGGGTAATTGTACACGCAACATCGAATTAGACATGCAGAAGACCATATAAGAAAAGTTTTGTTGAACTTTGTTGGCCCTGCTGTTTTTGAGGAGGATGATATACTCTGACCCTGTGTTTCACAAGCAGACGGTGTCAGACAATGTCAGTGTCAGAGTCCACTTTACCAGGATGCTGTGAATGTAAGGGAGACAGACAGACAGACAGACAGACAGACAGACAGACAGCGAGAGACAGAAAGAGAGAAAAAAATCCATTATGGTGCCAGCATCAGCATTCATTAGTTTGAATCTGACAGCTGTCCTCAAGGAGTTGTCTGTGTGTGCGTGTGTCTATGGAAGTCCACTATGTGTGTAGGTACAAGTCATTTTCATGCTCAACTGTCTTCATGTCATGTGCTGCGTCCTCTAAGGTGCTGTTCTGGCTGAAGTGGAGAACGGATGCATCAATGGGCAAAGACAGGCATGCTTTAATTAATTATTGAGAAAGTGCATCCATTAAAAGTCACAGTCTGTAAAACATTCAGATAAATGTCAGTGATTTTATGCCACGGTAGCTGACAATTTGGGTTATGTAAGTTTTAAAATGAACAACTTGGATGAAAAAATAAATACTGTGGCCACGCTAACGTTTTCTTTTTAGCACTAAGCAGATGAGGCGGATGGGGGTCTCTTTTGTTTTGAAGATGTTTGGTCATAAATCAAAGTATTGGACCTGATGATGTCGCTGGATGAAAAGTCATGAAAGAAGAGGACATGGATACCTGAACCAAATTCCATGACAATACATAATTTCTCATAAAACCATAAATGGAAACCAACATCAATGGGATTCATCCTCTGGGGACCTTGAATCTTTGTAGAAAATCTTTTCAAAATTAAAAAGATAAATGAAAACCTTGACCTGCCTGTGATGCTCAGTGAATCGACAGGTTGCCTTGAACATCACTAAGATGCAGTGGCGGCCGGCCAATAGAGGGCCATGGGGCCTGGCCCCACCTTTAGCCACCAAAAAAATTAAGAAAAAAATAATAATATTTATAATATTATTAATTATAAAAATCATATTAATAAATTATAGCAGTTTAGCCAATCATGGAAGATATAAATATATATATATATATATATATATATATATATTAAAGATATAAATGAGTGACATACAATTCATCCAATCAGCGCCCTAAAAAAGACTCACCGTGGGGCCATTCTCATTTGGCCCTAGCAGGCTAGTCTCTCGAGGCGCCATTATAACAACATGACAGTGGCAAGTGCGAGCACGCGCACTGCTCTGCAAAGAAGACCAAACGCTAACTCGGTAAAATCTCTCCTCCAACACCCGTTTGAGAGAACAACTTTGGCGGAGAAACTACAGGTAAAACACCTGGTCCCAGATCAACCGGACCTCACCATAAGACAACAGACTGGCGGGAAAGGGAAGCAGCTTCTGTAGAGACGGCTACACCAGGACGGTTTGGCTAAGCTAGCTGCTGGATGCAGTCGTGCTAACGCTGTATTTTACTTGATGGTAATCCATCTGAAATTTGTTGTGATATTTTAGCCACCTAGACCAAAGTTGTGGAGCAAGCAACATCCTTATGAGCATCATAGGTAGCGTGGCTGAAAATCAGGGAGGAAGCAAGAATCATAACAGATGCATGGAAGGAAAGGTTTTATGGGACTTAACCTTAGTTTTCCTCAGCCTGGATCATAACCTCTCCTTCCTCAGTTCACAGTTGCAGGTACTTACAGAATATTTCATCACTGTGCTCTCAGCCAACATTCAGAGTCCAGCCTACGATTCCCTCCGTGCATCATACATGCTGAGTGTCTCACAAGACTCTTCTCGCTTGCTCTCCATATAGTCTGCTCATGTAATGAGCCGTGCCTGTATCTATGGGCCGTGCCCTGTGAGGCCTTGAAACTCTAGATATCGCAGTGTCCCATTCAGCCACCGCTGCTCTTGTTTTCCACTTGCTCCGACACAAAAGCTTTGCCCCTGGAGAGCCATAGATTTCAGCAGGGTTATTTCGGTCTTTCCGTTCACAGGGAGGAAATGGAATAATAACAGAGGGGAGAGAAAAAAATCATGGGTGACCCTCGGACCGACTTGCTGTCTGAGCAGATATCAGAATCCAAATTGGGATTTGGGAGGCTTTTGTGTGTTTTTAACAAGATATCCATCAGCATGTTTTGAGAAAGGGGGAGACTTGAGACACATTCATGCCCCCAAAACACTCACTTTCCTTTGCTTTTATTGTTCAGTGGCAAGAGCAAAGTGAAAGCAGGTTTTGAGCAACTTTATTCAATAGATGCTGTGGCCTACTTTTCAGATCGCTCCACGTATGAGGAAACTATGGTGAAACCCATGTGTGTAATTTTGCGGTTTCAAATACAGACAGGAAACAGATGCAATGTCCAACACTTCAGTTCTCAGGCATGTCCCATAGGATATACATGTATCTTCTGTGTGTACATGTGTGTGCGTGTGTGTGTGTGTGTGTGTGTGTGTGTGTGTGTGTGTGTGTGTGTGTGTGTGTGTGTGTGTGTGTTTGCAGGTGCTTTTATCTGCTGACAGGAGGACTTGAGGCACCAGAGACTGAGGAACAAATTCAAATGTATATCCCCAATCTGAGAAATATTTTCCAAAAAGTGTAAAGGTTTACACTGCTATAATCTATCAGTGAAGTGTTGAACACACTAAGTGATTCCTAGCGCTCAGAGGCATTGATTAGACTTATAACATCTCAATTTTCCATTGAGCCGCATGACCTGTAACAGACAGTCCTGGTCACTGATAGATATGTCCTGACTACTGCATTTAGATCAATGAGCAGGGTATTGTGTTTGCTGTGCAAGTCAGGCCGCCAGAGTACGATCCATTATATGTTGCCAGCATGTCATCAGTTGACATCCATACTTAGGTGTCTTACCGACACCCCAGCTCAACACATGTTTGTACTTTGGTTTGGTGAAATGTTTAGAGTGGACTGGATGACAAAATAATAGTGTCAAAAGAGAAATTACAAGCTATTTTACGGCTTCTACTCTTCAGACAGCACAAATGTATGTCTATATTATACAGTGTACCTATACGGTAGTAAAACTGTGCTAAAGAGATTGGTTTCCTAGCCTGCAGTAGATCGTGTACTTATTTGGTTTTCATGTGACAAAATAACGATACAGAAAAAAACAGCAGGAAAAGGCTGACTCCATACAGTTCAGAAATGACCCACGAAGGGCCAGAACTAACACATTTGATGAATACTTTATGTCCAATTTCACTCAATTATAGGTTCAATAGGTACATCAAGCTAAAACCAATACAGTCCCACACAGCAGTCATGCAATAAATCCATCCTTCGTGACCATTATAATGTTAAGCTTATTTAACGTTTTTTGATTCAACTTTATGGCCATTTTGAGGCTGTAGGCTGTCAGATTATGTCTGATAAAATAATATATATAATGCATTTTAGATCTGTCACTGTGTAAGTGCATCATTCCTGACCAAAAATTCTTTAAACTACGGGACTTTGATAATTTGAGAGAAGATTTTCTCTTTTTCAACAGCAGCCTGTCGAGTCATTTCAGCAGCTTCAGTCTTCTGTTGTTGTCCGCAGAGCAATCCTTCTGCGGACTGGATGCTTTTCTCATGGCTACTTTCCAAATGCTTGCTTGTTTAGTTTGACATCAAAACCTCATATTGTTAAGGCTAATGATGCCCAGACTTGACCTCTACAGCTTGATCAGGAGGTTTCAGAACTGAACAGCCAAAAAGAAACTGCCTGTGAGGAGCAAAACAGCTGTGTATCTGTGCGTCTCCGCTCCAGGCTGAAAGTGTGTGTGTGTGTGTGTGTGTGTGTGTGTGTGTGTGTGTGTGTGTGTGTGTGTGTGTGTGTGTGTGTGTGTGTGTGTGTGTGTGTGTGTGTGTGTGTGTCTGTGTGTCTGTGTGTGTGTGTGTCTCCCTGCAAAAATGCTAGCAATGTTTATCAGTTGTTGCTCAGTCTTCCCCGGGCGCCTCACAGGGCTGCCCACTGCTCCCTATCCAGGGATGGGTCAAATGCAGAGAAGAATTTCCCCAAGGGGATTAATAAAGTGCATGTTTCTTTTTTCTTTTTTCTAAGAACCACTTCTTGTCCTTGCTGTAGGTGATTGAATCTCCGCTGATAGTGTTTACACTCTACTTCACTGGAGTGTTGTCTCTGATGTTGGCTTTAAAGACAGTTTGGACTCAAAGAAATGTCAAGCAATCAGACTGCATCTCCTTGAGTTACTGAAGGAGTCCGCTTGATCAGCTCAGAGTCTGCATGGCTGACTGACAGATGTATGAATATTTTAAACAGAGCATTTATTTTCACTGCCTAAACAGAAGACAAAGTAAGCTGTTTGTGAGATATGTTGGGCTGTGGCAGACCTGAGCAGACTGGTATGGTGAAGGCTGAGTGCCAGCATGTTCCCTCCCTGCAGGTTTGGACTGTACTTGACACTGATGGGGCGTGGGAAAATGTGGACACAAACAAACTAATCCCTGCTGATGTTGCAACAGAGCAAGTGTACTTCTCCTGCTTAATATTCAATTATACTATTACTAATTTAGCCTCTTTTAAATCCAGTTTACAACACATAATAAAGCACGGAAATATCTTGCATTACATTGTGATGTTAATCGTATTTTATTGTTGCATTTTGTTACGCTCTGAGAGCTCTGTAGTAGTATTTCAGATCATGTAACTTGAATTATGGTTGGAATAAGTCATGGCTGCAAAGCTAAAAAGGTGACGAAACCTTTTCAACACATACAAAAATGATTTACATTAATGATTAAACACAATTTGATGTGCACATGTAAATAGCTATTACATTTGCATATTAGTCATAATTCAGATTTAAAATCATCATATTTAACCATCTTGCATCACCCTATCACAATCTTTTCTCAGGTAACAGGAGTCATGTTTTCAGTCACCAGCAGCTTTGTGCTGCATTACACCACATCAGCGGCATCAGCCTTCTCCCAACCATGTGTGACTGCCTGTTCAGTACTTAGCCAGATGGCAGCTCATCTCTTCCAAGCCTTTTAAAGCCTCTTAAGACACAGGCCATGAGCTCCAGGAAACAACAGAGCAACCTTGCTGGACGTCCCACTGCCAAGCTGTAATCTCAGCCTCCCTTCAACGCGGTCTCCAAGGAAATAGCATGTCATCGAGTCTCATGAGCAACACACCATCTAGGAAATGCACGGTGCCCTTGGCTGTTGCTATGCCCACTTTGTCGCATAGTTTACCTGAAGCTGAACCTTAAAGTGACAGTATATGACTGTCATCTTTGATTGGTGTTTCTTGCTGTTAGAGACTTTATAGATTCTCCTCAGTTACTGTACAGAACTTTGAGTTCAGTCAAGGTTGTTATTGCATGTCATGCAGCTACAACATTTTTATTTTATTTCATCCCCTGTTGCTGCTGCCAAGAACATAAAACACATCACTTCCTGTTCACCAGGGGATTTTTCCTGTGAAAGAACTACCTTAAAATGTATGCTGAGACCAGCAAGTTTTCCTGAAATGGGTGGATTTTGTGTTGTATTAACTAGTAGCAGAAAACAGATTTCTCTTTGTAAAAACATGACTGATTAAGAGATGTATTTATGTTAGTGCATTAGAACCCACACTCAGCAGTGTGTCAGTTAAAAACAAATCTGTGCGCTCATTTATAACGCCTTTAATTGCCTTTATTTGATCTGTCCTTGGTTTTTATCTGGTGCCCAATATCCACGTGGCACAAAGTGTAATGTTATTGTTTCACAGAATGTAATGTTCTGTATTAGTGCCACACCCACATGATTAAAAGCATTATGTCCTAAAACACAAACACACACACACACACACACACACACACACACACACACACACACACACACACACACACACACACACACACACACACACACACACACACACAGTCTGACTCAAGGACAATAGCAAACATGCAAACTGGACAAACAAGTATTTCTTTACATAGAGCACGGACACAGACACAGAAACATAGGAACTACAGGAATGGACACACACACAGACACACACACGCATGCATACATTTCCCCCAAAACACACATATACACACAAACTAAAACAAGATGTCACC
This sequence comes from Myoxocephalus aenaeus, assembly GCA_038501785.1. NCBI lineage: Eukaryota > Metazoa > Chordata > Actinopteri > Perciformes > Cottidae > Myoxocephalus > Myoxocephalus aenaeus. Next base: position 3,244,537 of record JBAMJR010000099.1, read on the forward strand.
TCTGAAATGCTTGTGAGCCCGAGGGGGAACTTTGTTTTTCTGTTACAGGAATGATGAAAACTCATTCTGGATGCCATTGTTTCCCAGAACAGACGAACTAAAACAAAACAACATTGTTGAGCTGAAAGATAAGACAGACATTTCGTCAAAAGTGTGTGTGTGAGTGTGCATGAGTCCTCACACAAACACTGACGTATGCGCATTTTTGTGAAAATATGTGATAACGAACATGACAATGACATTCTTGCAGTGACCTTTGACCCTATTTTGACGGTCCGTTGTTGTTTTTGTGTCGGGCCCCTGCAGATGTACCATGTTTGTCCCTGACCTGCTGAATGTTAAAGAGAAATATCCTGAAATGAATGTATCATTTCTGTAATTTTTTTCATGTGGCATCCGTTAAAACAAACAAAAGAAAACATCTCCGGTCCAGTTCGATCCAGGCCTGTCGTGTTGTGGCGGCAACAGCGATGTTTGTGTCGCCACGCCAGCTCGCTGCGCCTGTCGGTTATCAGTGATCAGTGTGGAAGTATTGGCCTCCTATGCTGCCTCGCTCTCAAGTCAATGTGCATTAAAGCTTTATTTGGCAACAATACTATTATTTGTGCATGATTGACCAGCTCCCAATCCAAAATGTCTCTTTTAAGAGCTTAATGTAAAAAAATATAAGGCAGGAATATGAAAAATGGGATGCTGTTATGAAGTTTCTGCTTCGAAATAAGTATATCTCTTGTGAATGCAAAGTAAGATTGTATTATATAAATATCAGACAGTTGCCATTTAACTTTTGCTGTGCATTCAAGTCAGGTTTATGTATATTTTTTTATTTTCCTGCATCCTTGTCTGGCCACATTCTTCCTTATTTCTCTTCCACTTATAGTTTGTCTACCTATAGTTTGTCTTCTCCCTCGTTCTCTCTCTCTCAATTCAAGTTCATTGTTTACCATCCTGTGTCTCAGATCCTGTGTACCCGAGTTTTCATCACAGTCACAACAACAACACGCTCTGTGTGTGTGTGTTTGTGTGTGTGAGTCCAAGTTTCCACAGAGGACGACAAAGGGAGAGTGGCAGTTTTGCGGTTTCAGAGAGCAAGCCTTCGTCATTTCCTTCCCGTTTCCTTCATTCATTCTCCGGTCCCCTGCTGCAAGCTGCCCCCTCTTTCCTCCACCTGCAAACACACACACACAAAAAGAATCTGACACAAGCTCCCAAAAATTATTTTCATGCACATTGCAAATACTATGCAATGCAGGTGCAGAATCTTCAGAAAAACTAAATCCAGGCCTTGCAGCAAACGTCCACTCATGAATATGGCTTCCATTCATTCATATACATGTATTCTTATGTAAATAATGGTTACGTACATGTGAAGGTTTTATGCTTTTTAATGATTTGCAGTAAAAATGGAACGATATCTGTGCGCACTTGATATTTTAAGAATATGAGTGTCCATGTTTGTAAATATGTCAGCACTTTAGTGCATTTAAAACTGCATATATTATTACAATGTGTGCACATGTGTCATTACTGTAATCATTTCTCAGGAGTACTGTAACCCAATGGTTTGCTATGCTCTGAATCAGCATGTAGTCAATGACACAGCAATGCAGACCTTCAGGTGCAGCAGCTTATTAAAATGGGAGTCAGCTGGTCTAAACATTCTCTTTGAATACAATAGCAATAACACCTGAGAAGGCGTTCTTTAATATGAAATGTGACAACGGATCTTGGCGATCTGGAAGAACTCTCTCTCTATAAAACTAATATAACTAATATCGCTCCTTCACCAATGAGGAAGGGAGCTGATCTGAAAAGGGAACCGAAAAGCCTGACCTGGGTCATCTTATCCTGAAAATTATCCAGCTAACTCCAGCTAAGGAATTATCCAGCTAAGGAATATGGCCCAGCTCTGCTTGATGGGAAAGATCATCAGTGTTTGAAGCCACCTGATAATCAGTTGCGCTAAACTCACATACAACACGGTGCCTATCAGACGTGGGAAAACAGAGGAATTGCAGTGCACTGGACTGGATACAGAGGATAAGCACATCGCTCTATAATCTTTCAGCTTATGAAAATGAAATTGACAGA